>CADEHL010001000.1:3886668-4258943 GCA_902827135.1 Harpagifer antarcticus | reverse complement strand
TGGAGAAAGCGGAAACATAAAAAACCAAATCTAAATTCAACACATCTGGAGAGGCATGGTCCTGTAACTTGTATTTCTGATGACATTAATTCCACAATGGTGAGTATTTGTAGTGTTTTTTGTTCTATGATTCTAGAGTAAAAGTAAGAAATAGCCTATACATGCCTCCCTCTGAACTTCAACTGTAAAGATTTGTATACAGTCCACTGCTACACTTTCTAACTTGTCTAATTAGAGCCTAGGTGTTAATTTTCACATGAAAAGCATGTTGAGTAAAAATGGTTTAGTTGATTTTAGAGCCCTGGTTATCATGGCTTGTGAAATGCAGTGCATGCCAGTTTAATATTGTGAATGTTATTATTGTTGATTTTTGCTAAACAAACTTCTGTTAAGCATCATTTCAGTTTCCCCTTACCCACAAATGCTCATCAATCACTTTGGGTCACATAACTAAAGAAAGAGCGCCCCGAAATACAGCTTGTGGCCAGAAATATATTACATCCATAGTGATAAGAACTACCATAGAGAATGAATGGTACCATGTAAGGGACTTAAGTCTTACTGTTGCCTTGCAAGATCCTTAGGTCTCAGTTTGACTCCGGCTTAGGACGTTCTTTGCCAATCTGCTTTCGTTGGAATAAAAATATTTGGATGGGACTCGACTTTAGAGCTCAAGATATCATGCTTCGTGAAATGCACAGCATGTAAGTTTAATATCCGTCAAACACGAAGGAGCTGGCTGAATGCTATAGGACTTTGGAAAGAGCGAAGAAACGTATAGACACATTGATTTTTTCTAAATACACTTTTTTTTAAGCATCAGTTTCATCCTCAATGCAGGGCCTGAAACGTTGGAAGTGTCTTTAAAAGTCCGTTTTATGGCTCAAAGGGTGTGCCTTTTTTTGAAGGTGGGCCTTTTGAGTGTCATTAGGCGCTTTCACACCGGAGTACTTTTCCCCCCAAACTAGACCGATAGGGTGGGGAGATTTGGTTTCACACCAAAAAGGATCTGGAACTTGTCCCTAGTTCGCGTGAACCTTTTCACCTCCAGATAGTCCCTGCTAGCGAGGTAGTACTTTCCTGAGGAGGAAATGGTTCGTGGGTGTGTCGGCCACACTAACAATTGCTGATTGGCTGGGCGAATTGCAAACCACGCCCCGTAAAACTCTGAAAAGTTTTGTGAACCCAAAGCAGAAGAAGAAGAAGAAGTGACGTCAGCGGCTTCATTTGCCTAATCCTCCCTCAGGGACTTATTCCGGTGAGAACGCAATCTACTTGGACAGTTAGAGGGACTAAAGAGTTCGGGGGGAACAAGTACCGGGGACCGGCTAAGTACTTGGTGTGAAAGCGGCTCTAGTATCTTTCGAAGAACTGGTGAAAAACCCGCTCCGACGAGGAATTGAACCTGGCCCTCCGGTTTGAAGGGCGGCAACAGCCCTTTCATCAGTTTCCGTAGTGTAGTGGTTATCACGTTCGCCTCACACGCGAAAGGTCCCCGGTTCGAGACCGGGCGGAAACACATTATGTCTTGATTGACTCCACATATACAAAAGATAGTTATCAGCTAAATAGATGAGCGAGGGAGGACTGTTTGAACAATGGCAATATGCCGAGAAAATGAAATCATTCCTACTTGTCTGCTCCTTTCAGACTACGGAGGTGTTGGCCGAACGCTATGGACTTTGGAGAAAGCGGAAACATAAAAAAACCAAATCTAAATTCAACACATCTGGGGAGGCATGGTCCTGTAACTTGTATTTCTGATGACATTAATTCCACAATGGTGAGTATTTGTAGTGTTTTTGTTCTATGATTCTAGAGTAAAAGTAAGAAATAGCCTATACATGCCTCCCTCTGAACTTCAACTGTAAAGATTTGTATACAGTCCACTGCTACACTTTCTAACTTGTCTAATTAGAGCCTAGGTGTTAATTTTCACATGAAAAGCATGTTGAGTAAAAATGGTTTAGTTGATTTTAGAGCCCTGGTTATCATGGCTTGTGAAATGCAGTGCATGCCAGTTTAATATTGTGAATGTTATTATTGTTGATTTTTGCTAAACAAACTTCTGTTAAGCATCATTTCAGTTTCCCCTTACCCACAAATGCTCATCAATCACTTTGGGTCACATAACTAAAGAAAGAGCGCCCCGAAATACAGCTTGTGGCCAGAAATATATTACATCCATAGTGATAAGAACTACCATAGAGAATGAATGGTACCATGTAAGGGACTTAAGTCTTACTGTTGCCTTGCAAGATCCTTAGGTCTCAGTTTGACTCCGGCTTAGGACGTTCTTTGCCAATCTGCTTTCGTTGGAATAAAAATATTTGGATGGGACTCGACTTTAGAGCTCAAGATATCATGGTTTGTGAAATGCACAGCATGTAAGTTTAATATCCGTCAAACACGAAGGAGCTGGCTGAATGCTATAGGACTTTGGAAAGAGCGAAGAAACGTATAGACACATTGATTTTTTCTAAATACACTTTTTTTTAAGCATCAGTTTCATCCTCAATGCAGGGCCTGAAACGTTGGAAGTGTCTTTAAAAGTCCGTTTTATGGCTCAAAGGGTGTGCCTTTTTTTGACGGTAGGCGCTTTTCACACCGGAGTATTTTTTTGTCCCCGAACTAGGCCGATCACCTCCAGATAGTCCCTGCTAGCGAGGAAGTACTTTCCTGAGGAGGAAATGGTTCGTGGGTGTGTCGGCTACACTAACAATTTCTGATTGGCTGGGCGAATTGCAAACCACGCCCCGTAAAACTCTGAAAAGTTTTGTGAACCCAAAGTAGAAGAAGAAGAAGAAGTGACGTCAGCGGCTTCATTTGCCTAATCCTCCCTCAGGGACATATTCCGGTGAGAACGCAATCTACTTGGACAGTTCGAGGGACTAAAGAGTTCGGGGGGAATAAGTACCGGGGACCGGCTAAGTACTTGGTGTGAAAGCGGCTATAGTATCTTTCGAAGAACTGGTGAAAAACTCACTCAGACGGGGGATCGAAGCTGGCCCTCCGGTTTGAAGGGCGGCAACAGCCCTTTCATCAGTTTCCGTAGTGTAGTGGTTATCACGTTCGCCTCACACGCGAAAGGTCCCCGGTTCGAGACCGGGCGGAAACACATTATGTCTTGATTGACTCCACATATACAAAAGATAGTTATCAGCTAAATAGATGAGCGAGGGAGGACTGTTTGAACAATGGCAATATGCCGAGAAAATGAAATCATTCCTACTTGTCTGCTCCTTTCAGACTACGGAGGTGTTGGCCGAACGCTATGGACTTTGGAGAAAGCGGAAACATAAAAAAACCAAATCTAAATTCAACACATCTGGGGAGGCATGGTCCTGTAACTTGTATTTCTGATGACATTAATTCCACAATGGTGAGTATTTGTAGTGTTTTTGTTCTATGATTCTAGAGTAAAAGTAAGAAATAGCCTATACATGCCTCCCTCTGAACTTCAACTGTAAAGATTTGTATACAGTCCACTGCTACACTTTCTAACTTGTCTAATTAGAGCCTAGGTGTTAATTTTCACATGAAAAGCATGTTGAGTAAAAATGGTTTAGTTGATTTTAGAGCCCTGGTTATCATGGCTTGTGAAATGCAGTGCATGCCAGTTTAATATTGTGAATGTTATTATTGTTGATTTTTGCTAAACAAACTTCTGTTAAGCATCATTTCAGTTTCCCCTTACCCACAAATGCTCATCAATCACTTTGGGTCACATAACTAAAGAAAGAGCGCCCCGAAATACAGCTTGTGGCCAGAAATATATTACATCCATAGTGATAAGAACTACCATAGAGAATGAATGGTACCATGTAAGGGACTTAAGTCTTACTGTTGCCTTGCAAGATCCTTAGGTCTCAGTTTGACTCCGGCTTAGGACGTTCTTTGCCAATCTGCTTTCGTTGGAATAAAAATATTTGGATGGGACTCGACTTTAGAGCTCAAGATATCATGGTTTGTGAAATGCACAGCATGTAAGTTTAATATCCGTCAAACACGAAGGAGCTGGCTGAATGCTATAGGACTTTGGAAAGAGCGAAGAAACGTATAGACACATTGATTTTTTCTAAATACACTTTTTTTTAAGCATCAGTTTCATCCTCAATGCAGGGCCTGAAACGTTGGAAGTGTCTTTAAAAGTCCGTTTTATGGCTCAAAGGGTGTGCCTTTTTTTGAAGGTGGGCCTTTTGAGTGTCATTAGGCGCTTTCACACCGGAGTACTTTTCCCCCCAAACTAGACCGATAGGGTGGGGAGATTTGGTTTCACACCAAAAAGGATCTGGAACTTGTCCCTAGTTCGCGTGAACCTTTTCACCTCCAGATAGTCCCTGCTAGCGAGGTAGTACTTTCCTGAGGAGGAAATGGTTCGTGGGTGTGTCGGCCACACTAACAATTGCTGATTGGCTGGGCGAATTGCAAACCACGCCCCGTAAAACTCTGAAAAGTTTTGTGAACCCAAAGCAGAAGAAGAAGAAGTGACGTCAGCGGCTTCATTTGCCTAATCCTCCCTCAGGGACTTATTCCGGTGAGAACGCAATCTACTTGGACAGTTCGAGGGACTAAAGAGTTCGGGGGGAACAAGTACCGGGGACCGGCTAAGTACTTGGTGTGAAAGCGGCTATAGTATCTTTCGAAGAACTGGTGAAAAACCCGCTCCGACGAGGAATTGAACCTGGCCCTCCGGTTTGAAGGGCGGCAATAGCCCTTTCATCAGTTTCCGTAGTGTAGTGGTTATCACGTTCGCCTCACACGCGAAAGGTCCCCGGTTCGAGACCGGGCGGAAACACATTATGTCTTGATTGACTCCACATATACAAAAGATAGTTATCAGCTAAATAGATGAGCGAGGGAGGACTGTTTGAACAATGGCAATATGCCGAGAAAATGAAATCATTCCTACTTGTCTGCTCCTTTCAGACTACGGAGGTGTTGGCCGAACGCTATGGACTTTGGAGAAAGCGGAAACATAAAAAAACCAAATCTAAATTCAACACATCTGGAGAGGCATGGTCCTGTAACTTGTATTTCTGATGACATTAATTCCACAATGGTGAGTATTTGTAGTGTTTTTGTTCTATGATTCTAGAGTAAAAGTAAGAAATAGCCTATACATGCCTCCCTCTGAACTTCAACTGTAAAGATTTGTATACAGTCCACTGCTACACTTTCTAACTTGTCTAATTAGAGCCTAGGTGTTAATTTTCACATGAAAAGCATGTTGAGTAAAAATGGTTTAGTTGATTTTAGAGCCCTGGTTATCATGGCTTGTGAAATGCAGTGCATGCCAGTTTAATATTCTGAATGTTATTATTGTTGATTTTTGCTAAACAAACTTCTGTTAAGCATCATTTCAGTTTCCCCTTACCCACAAATGCTCATCAATCACTTTGGGTCACAAAACTAAAGAAAGAGCGCCCCGAAATACAGCTTGTGGCCAGAAATATATTACATCCATAGTGATAAGAACTACCATAGAGAATGAATGGTACCATGTAAGGGACTTAAGTCTTACTGTTGCCTTGCAAGATCCTTAGGTCTCAGTTTGACTCCGGCTTAGGACGTTCTTTGCCAATCTGCTTTCGTTGGAATAAAAATATTTGGATGGGACTCGACTTTAGAGCTCACGATATCATGCTTCGTGAAATGCACAGCATGTAAGTTTAATATCCGTCAAACACGAAGGAGCTGGCTGAATGCTATAGGACTTTGGAAAGAGCGAAGAAACGTATAGACACATTGATTTTTTCTAAATACACTTTTTTTTAAGCATCAGTTTCATCCTCAATGCAGGGCCTGAAACGTTGGAAGTGTCTTTAAAAGTCCGTTTTATGGCTCAAAGGGTGTGCCTTTTTTTGAAGGTGGGCCTTTTGAGTGTCATTAGGCGCTTTCACACCGGAGTACTTTTCCCCCCAAACTAGACCGATAGGGTGGGGAGATTTGGTTTCACACCAAAAAGGATCTGGAACTTGTCCCTAGTTCGCGTGAACCTTTTCACCTCCAGATAGTCCCTGCTGGCGAGGTAGTACTTTCCTGAGGAAGAAATGGTTCGTGGGTGTGTCGGCCACACTAACAATTTCTGATTGGCTGGGCGAATTGCAAACCACGCCCCGTAAAACTCTGAAAATGTTTGTGAACCCAAACTAGAAGAACAAGAAGTGACGTCAGCGGCTTCATTAGAGGGACTAAAGAGTTCGGGGGGAGCAAGTACCGGGGACCGGCTAAGTACTGGTGTGAAAGCGGCTATAGTATCTTTCGAAGAACTGGTGAAAAACTCGCTCCGACGGGGAATCGATGCTGGCCCTCCGGTTTAACGGGCGGCAAGCCCCCTTTCATCAGTTTCCGTAGTGTAGTGGTTATCACGTTCGCCTAACATGCGAAAGGTCCCCGGTTTTGGGCACCAGCTGAACCAGGTGGTGGTGTGATTGCTGCACCAGAATGAAATGCCACAGGTGAAACCAATGTTCTTTATATGTTGGATTATTGGAATACGACAAAATAAATGGAAAAAACCACGTCTTGCCTTGACATTGAATGTTTTCCAGCGTAAGATGTGCTTACTGGTGCCATAGCAGCTGTTTTTAAGCACTATAGAGCAGATGGATGACATATTTACCCATAAAATAATCACAAATGCATAAAAGAAAATAGCTAAAATGGATGGACAGATATAACGATAATAATTATCTATTAGTTTTGTACCTGGAGTTTATTTTAAAAGAGACAGAATACTGTAGTATTTACCCATTTAAAACAGTTAAAATGTGATTTTTAAACGCACACTTTTTTGGATTTTGGATCAGTATTGACAAGATACATTTTAAAACACATTTGACAACTCTGACGTAAGTAAAAAGTAATAAATTAGCTGCTGTTAAAGCTGAGATTTATATTGTAAAGACATTAGCTAACAGTAAGTTACATTACCTTAGCTAACAATACACAGAGTGTAAGACGTCAAAACTACTAACAAAAAAAGTACTCATGAGTTAGTCATAGAAAAATAAGCCCCACTTACGTTTGATACATTTGACGGGATGTTAGATGTAGGTTGCGTGATATTACCATACAGTCTATGGATATTACTCGAATGTTGTCGTTAATGTAATCTCTTATCTTTTTGCTGTTGGTGCTGCTCCTCCGTCTCTGTTGTCCATGGAAACGGGGTCTACACAGCGCCCGCTTTTGGCAAAAAATATATTACATCCGTAGTTAATTTAGCATTTTATTTATGTTTATATGTCAGCCCCACAGTTAAACTTGTAGTATTTATTTTCTAGGTTATTGTGTTGCTTTTACTTGAGTGATTTTCTCTTTTCTGTCAATGTACTGATTTATACTCCAGCTCGGTAGTCGGCGGTAATGCTTACGTCTGCAAACTGCCAACACATCTAAACAAGAAGAAGAACTACCTGTATCTATGGCAACGATTACAATCCATTAGCAGTAGTGTGTGGTTGCCTTTTAGCTTGTTAGCTTCTTCGTAGTAGCTGTTACTTACAAATCAACCCTTATTTATCTGCCATTTCTGTCGCTTTTAGTTTCAAACGCTGTACACAGTTACTGTATATATTGCAAGTTATTACAAACACGAACAAAGTACCTGTTGGCTAACTGTAGCTAAGGCCAAGTGCTAGCTTAGCTAACACGAAAAAGCGTTTTCCGAATGTTTACTAGCGATATTGAATACTATCTTGATGGCAGATAGTTGGAACACAGATACAGGAGAAGCTGTGTATAGGTCCCGGGATGCTGTTAAAAACTTGAAAATAAGGTGAGTAGCTCCTGATAACCTTAACATTAGCCAAGCCAAGCAATGGAAAACCTCTCAGACTGCTCACACTCTTGTCGAGCGTATTATGTATTTAGATTATCGTCTCCTTCCTTACTACATGTTATATGTATGATCAGAAGGACATTTAGACATGTTCTGTTGCGATGATAATCTACACCACTAACTTCTGCACATTTAAGAGCAGAAGTAAACAACGACTTTATTTTTCTTATTATGATGCCATGAATTTTACTTTGGAGCCCAACCATTGGTGGTGTAGTGCAACTAAAATGTTTCTAGCTGCGGGAGTCGATATTTTACTCCTTACTCCTAAGACATCTCATTGTGCATAAGTAGTGCGAATAAAACAACATATCAAGAAAATACATTAAAATAAAGGTACTTAAACAAAAAGTGTTAGATATATAACTGGTAAGCAGGAAGGTTAATTTCAAAAATACAAACCTGTGAGGGTCATAGAAAAATAAACTGGTTAATGATAAGGTGTGATCCAAAACAGAGATGAAAGGAGGCCCCGGATATCTGAGCAGTTGATCTCTGCCTTAAGTACGCATTTTAACTGGACAGTATTAATTTATTTCCCCTCTTTAGGGTGCGTATAGAGAGGGTGACCTCCACAGCAGCCCTCTCTCAGCACCTCCAGCAGCATGTGCTGTCCCAGCAAGATGGAGGAGCCATAGAGCTGGAAACCCTCACACCACAAGGCCAGAAAGGTATACTCATTCTTACTGCTGGGCAAAAGACTGATTGGTAGTGAAATCGATGTTCAGGATGGACAGTATCTGTGTGTTTATTTGTGACAATTCATGAAGTTGTTTTACACTTAAAAGAATAGTTCCAGTTACC
The DNA here is from genome assembly GCA_902827135.1 of Harpagifer antarcticus. Taxonomy (NCBI): domain Eukaryota; kingdom Metazoa; phylum Chordata; class Actinopteri; order Perciformes; family Harpagiferidae; genus Harpagifer; species Harpagifer antarcticus. The sequence continues at coordinate 4,250,293 of CADEHL010001000.1, read as the reverse complement.
TCCACAATCAGGCATACCGTTTATTAATTAAACACCAGTATTGGATCGGTAATCTATAAATATTAGGACTAAAAACTTGGATCGGCACATTCTTATTTGGACTGCTGTTGGACATTAAGTGTAATGTTGTTTGTTTGTTGGGTTAGGGTTAGTTACAGTGCACAATAAGTAAAGTATATACGTACCATCATACATTAGAAAGCATACAGAAATGTAACAGACATAGTGTATAACTTTTATTTTCACATGTGTATATTTATTTAATTGTTTTACATCAAAGTTTATTTTAATAACTTGGATTTCTTCCACTCTGTCACTAGGTGATAATGACGAGGAGCTGGTGGTGGGCTGGCAGGAGAAACTCTTCAGTCAGGTAGCATTTTAAGTATCCGCAGCAAATTATAATGAGTGATTACAAAATAACACAACTTAAATATCAAGTGTTTATGGTAAATGTTTTGTTGTTCTCCTACCCATGCCTCTGTGTCTGTGGTCCCAGTATGAGATGGAGCTGTTTCAGAACGAGTCGGCGTGTCAGACCCCTCTGGACCGTCAGTACCTCACAGAGATCCGGGCCCTGAACAAGGCCAAGGGCCGGCGCAATCACAGGATTTTCACATACACTGACCACGATCGCTTCACCAGCTGTCTTCCTATCCAACAACTAGTAAGAACCGTGCATTCTACAGTGTCTCTGCCATTGTCCAATAATGCACCTTACAGTGTTATATTTTCATTTACATATTAGATAAGAATGGAGCAGAATCTTTGGTGCTATCTTACCTTCAAATTAATGTATTGTTATAAAATGTATGATAATGCACAGTAACACTAGATTAAGATTGAAAACACGGAGGTGTATGTCCCCCTTTCTTGACAGCAGACATGCTTAGTGCCATGTTCACACTTTAGAATGCTCTTTCTGTCAATGGCACTGCCTTGTGTATTAAGTTGTTGTGGTACTTGGTGATTAAACATAAACCAGATTCACCAGAACCAGAAGATTATTTTTGTGTTCATCTGTAAAACTGTTTGTAATAAGTAGCTGGTTGTTTGTTTATCCTGAAAGCAGTACCCTACTGACTTATTGACGACAACTAAATCTGGCCCCACATTCCTGGCTGAGAGGATGGCCAGCGTGAGAAACAGGCGGCAAGAAAGACGAACCTTGTAAGTGAAGCATCACTTAATTTATTTAAATGAATTGATAACCTGGACTATCTTCCATTGGGAAGTCTGTATTGTTTTTGAAATATCAAAAATGCATGTCATTAGCGTATCCTCTTGTAACTAGTTTGTAAACTCCTTGTAGTTCAGCTCACAGGACGTGTATTAAAAAGACAGCATTTTGTCTGGCTCATTTTGCAGAGATTCTAGTATCCCTAAGTCAAAGATCGTCATCTGGGAGCCCACAGAGGAGTTTGTAAAGAACAGTCATGTGGTGAATAATGCCATGCAGACCATGCACATCATGGCAGACCTGGCCCCCCCTGGAAGGTGAGACCCCATCTCTGTTCAGTCCTTATTGTTCCATGTGGAGATGTTGACTTAAAGCACGGTCGTAACAGACACATCAAAACAGACCCTTGATCAGTATTAACCTGAATAAAATCTTGTTAATGTCTATATGTATCAACCTCTTCAATCTGGCTTTTAATGTGTGGTTGTTGTTGTATTGCTTCAACTATATTTATTTGTTGTTCTTTTCTTTTCACTATCTCTGTAAAGCCACTTTGAGCACCTGTAAAAGCGCTTACAAAATAAATCTATTATTATTGTAATATACACGTTATATCTTGTAGTACAATGTGCACATTTAGATTTTAGATTTTTTATGAAAAGGTTTTTATTCCATTTTATTTTATCTTTTGGACTATTCGTTTAAATATCTTCATTTAAGTTAATTGTGTTAATTTAATCGTTTAATTTAACCTTTTGATTTCTAATTCTCATGTTTATATACATATTTGTAATTTATTTAATTCATTCTAAAATTGTTTAACTGTGGAAAAAAGATCCCCCTGGAATAAATAAAGTATTCTGACCCGTAAAGCATCAATTGATTTCTACCCGTCTCAGTTGTTTCTCTCTCTGTATGTATTTGCATCCTCAGGCTGGGCCAGAAAGAGAATGAATATCTGCTGTTAACCATAAAAACAGACGGCAGTGGAACCGTCATTGTAAAACCTGACTTCAACAAAGGCAAAGAGCCTTACAGGCAAGTTCACAGCATGACAAGCAGAGTGTGTCTCCAGTATTGACGGATATCATATCAAAATGTTTAGAATTGTCAGTTGAAGCTGCACTATGTACTCTAAACCACTTTAAAAGTCTGCCACTCTGGCCCAATTCTTGACAGATATTGGCTGGATTGTAATAGAAAAAGTATGTGGATTTTAAGTATAATGAGATGCATGATTTTGCGACAAATTGAACCAAAACGTGTCTGGTGTGTGTGTGTTGATGTGCAGGATTGTAACAGTAGGGGAGAAGAGAGAAGTTTGGCGTCTTAATGTTGAGAATGTGTGCACATCAATGCAGCCGGAGGAGAAGGAGAGGGAGCAGAACATGTACAAAGACGTGAGTTCATCTCCTTCATGTTTCCCTCCAGGACAAAAGCAGAATACAGCTTTTAATGTTCATGATCATTTTACTGATTAAGGATTGAAATGAGCCCGTTTTATTTCTTTGGTTCTAGCTGTACGTACGGCATAAGGAATACCTCAATAGCCTGGTTGGACAGGACTTTGAAATGGTAAGTCATTTTGAAAATAACTATTAGAGATGAATTTGATCAGAAAATTGGATTTAACGCCCATTTTAGCTTAGCAGAAATCAAGGTTACATATTCAAATAGTTGTTCTTTCTGATCAACAGTCTAACACCCACAAATATTCAGTTCACAGTCATGAATAAAAATAAAGCAACAAATCATCACATTTCAGAAGCTGGAAATAGCATGTTTGGGACCTTTGATTGGGTTGATTGATCAAATATTAACATCGGACCTAAAACAAAATTCAATCCACTTTATTTCTATAGCACATTTAAAAACAACCGAGTTGAACAAAGTGCTGTGCATCAACAACTGTATAAAAACATAGCATAAATACATTAAAAAACAGACAGGACATGAAATAAATGTAAAACACGAGACGATGAAACCAGATCAGAAGCCACCGACTGAATAACTCTCCTACATGACGTAAAAACAATACAAAACACTAGTAAGATTAAAAACCGACATGTTTGGCCCAAACTTTTGCTCTAACTGTATTTCTGTCCCTAGCCTCCTTTAGGTATTCTGCGCTACATGATGAATGGAGAGATAGGTGAGTAGGAAAACAGTGCTCATCACTACTGTATATATTTCTGTAATGCCGTCTTTGGCATTTAAAAGCTCTTTCTCCTTTTCTTTCCCCAGTCTCAGCCAAAGGCTTTGAGTATGATAATTTATACATCCACTTCTTCATGGAACTGCCCAACAGTAAGTCACATACACAGTATACGAAACTATACACAGTGTTATACTTTAAAATATTTGAAACTAAAATGCATTTACCATTTGAACTTGTATTATTCTTGTTTGTTTAAGATTGGTCCAGCCTGCCTTTTCAGTCTCACTCGGGGGTAACACAGACCTGCCGGGCCAGAACATTAGGGAAGGTGTGTATACTGTAGGAAAAAAAGGTGAGCAGCGTCACAGTGTCGCTTCTGATGTTTGTTAAACCCTCAGTATTCTCTCTGCCAACAGGAAAATGTAGCTTTCTTCAGTTACCCCTTCAGCTTTGAAACTTTCTACATGAGTGAAAAAGAGAGTGAGGGTTAGTATCAGCCATGGGGTGTTTCATGTATTATTATATACCATGATGCATTTAACAAATGATACTAATACTTGGGTTTTATCCTTATCTCAGAGCCAATTCTTCAGTGGCCAGTGATCTACTTTAAGGTCCTCTCTCTGGACTCCTGGCAGCGCTACAGAACTGAAGGCTACGGCTATCTGCTTTTTCCTGCCATGCCTGGTATGCTTTGTACACTGCAGAGTTTAATTATTCATCAATTAGTCTTATTTACAAACATAAAAAAAAAAAAAAAAGTTTGAACCAACAAATCTTTAGCAAAATATTTGCAGTTGTTTAAAGGTGGGGTAGGTAATTCCCTTCAGAAACACTTTTTGTTATATTCCATGGAATGCTCTTAACATCCCGATAGCAATGAATATATTAAATGCTTTGACAATAAATATATAAAAATATGTCACCTGTAGAAGCCGTAGCGCTGTAAAAAGCACGACCAATCATTTTAGCCGGCCCGGCTCAAGTAACTGGATGGCCTACCTGCCTGTCAGCCTTCCATCTGGGCACAAACTTATCTCGTGCCCTCATTGGTCATGTGCGCGTTGGTGTGTGTTGGAGGAGGGGCTCCGGTTGTGTACTTTCAAATTCTAGCGCACTCGAGCTGATTTCTCCATTCTTACCTACCCTACCTTTATTCTCTGACAAAAAATGTATAAAAGAACTGTGAAATGTATCTGTTGTGATTTAAAATATAGAATTCAATTAACATTTAAAGTCCCTGGTCTTATTTTATGATATGTGTATGTTTACACTTCTGTGTTGCAGGTAAACATACAATAACGTGCCATACGTGGAGACCCCTTCAGATGGGGACAGTCTCTTCTCTGAGGCGCTTCTTCATCGGAGGATCTCCTGAACTCGAAGACCCCAGCTATGTCAGAATACCCGGGACCTTCAAGGTAGGCTCTAAACTATGTGCAAGCTCTCTAGACAACAATGAGGAATAATAAAAACAAGAATTCATTCCCATCTTTGCTTTACTACAATAATAAACAAATCCCAGAGAAGGACCACAAAGTGTCTTAAAGGTCCCATGTCATGGCCATTTCTACTGATCATAATTCCAATGTTGAGGTCTACTAGAATACAGTGGCGAACCGTGTCTATCACAACTGGACCTTCTGTAGACAAACCAACCCCCCGCCGCCGCCGCGTCCGTCTTTTCACTGAATTGTCTTCTTGAAAATGGTACTCACAACAATTCCGCAACAACTTCATCTTCACCTGTTGCACTTGTCATTTCAACGTTAAAAACAATAAAACGGCATGAATTGCTTCGTCGCATGCGTTCTAGATCCTCTGTCTGGAGCCAGTTAACTAGCGGGCCTTCTAGAGCACCTGGAACCGAGGGAAACTGAAAGAATACGCCCATTGGCTACAAATCAATATATGATTGGTTGATCAAACTGTCAGTCCAAACGTACGCTCTCATTCAGTGCAACGGCCAGAGCATTCGATCAAGGATGTAGAATACCTTGTTGAAGGATATTCTACCCAGAGACCCAGAACAAGACCTGATTGGTTGCTTTCTTTTCTAACACAAAACCACTGAAATGCGTAGTGCATGGTCCGAGAAGGACAAACAAATCAACGTGACACTGTGATATTACAGATCAACAACACAGATACGATTCTCATTTATTCATTTTATTACATTTTATTTATATAATTAAATCGATTTTTTTGTTTGTTTTGTCTGAGTGTTCCAGGGTATTCTCTGAATACCTTGAAGGCCCTGACGGTTCGCCACTGCAAGAATAGATTTACATTGTGCCATTTTCCAAACTCACATTGGTTTCTCACAGCATCTCTGTATAGTATGTGTATTCACTCTCTGTCCTAAACGGCTTGTTGGAGCCCACTGTGCTCTGATTGGTCAGCTCGCCCACTCTGTTCTGATGAGTCCACCACCGTTACAGCGGAACATCAGTGATTATGTGTTGCAATGGCGTTAGCAACCAGGAAATGACACCAGTAAGGACAAACTGAGAATGCTGCGTGGGTCTGGGTGCCGTGTTGGCGGGACGTTGGGGGCTCGCTGCTGCGAGGAGCGGATAGTGTGAGAAATGTCCAACCAGGCGTTCTGGGGCAGCATAGACAGGTCTTTTCTGTGTTAGAGTTTTACTCGCTACAGGGTGCACTTTGAGGGTTTGTGACTCTGCAGACCGTTTACATGCAGAAAAAGCTTCATAACACAAGGGGACGGGTGATAACCGGAAAAGCATGACATGGGCCCTTTAAAAACACTGCATCATTTATTTGTCAATGTCTCTAAATAGCACTTAAAGTGAGCATGTAGAGTTTTATTTTATATAAAAAAATCTCTGGTAACATTCAGTTTTTGTCACACTGATGAGTTTCTGTATAGATTTCCCTCCAGACACATTTGCAACGCCACATTGTCTGATTATATATTTCGAACCGTGTTTATTTTATGTCCATGTTCATGCTGCGGTTAATTCTGACACTGAATTATTATTTTTTAAATTCCATTTGTGTTTGCAGGGAGAGAGGCTGAGTCGCTTTGGCTTTTGCACAGAAACCACAGGAAGTGTCACCTTTAATCTGCACTGCCTCCAGCAAGCCAGGTAATACACCTCCATTGTGAATGTATTTATAAATCACAGCATTTGTTTATGAAAATACTTTCTGTGAAATATTTTAATAAACATCATGATTTATAACACTTTTAAATATTTTTATTTTCAGTACAGTAGTTGCAGAGTGTGATTTAATGTCTCCATGATGTCTTTGTTTCAGAGCCTTTGTGGATGTCACAGTGATGAAGAAGAGGAGGCAGAAAGTCTTGGAACAGCTGGGAGGATTTAGTCAGCAGGGAGCCGTTTGCAGCATTCTGGGTAAAGACCTTTATACTGAATCATTTATTTAGATTCTGAGATTAAAGGTGGGGTAGGTAATTCACTTCAGAAACACTTTTTGTTATATTCCATGGAATGCTCTTAACATCCCGATAGCAATGAATAAGTTAAATGCTTTGACAATAAATATACACAAAAAATTCATCTGTAGAAGCCGTGGCGCTGTAAAAAGCACGACCAATCATCTGAGCCGGCCCGGTTAAAGTAACTGGATGGCCTACCTGCCTGTCAGCCTTCCATCTGTGCACAAACTTATCTCGTGCCCTCATTGGTCATATGTGCGTTCGTGTGTGTTGGAGGGGCTCTGTAAGGAAGTCTGAAGGAAGGGGCAGATTTTTTTCGGTTGTGTACTTCGAGCTTACTGGAGCTGGTTTCTCCATTCTTACCTACCCTACCTTTAAGAGGTTCTGTCTTATATATTTGTAACTGTGTAGCCTATCCATTCATTACATATTGTTTATCTGTATTTTTATTTTTTTTACAGAGGCCTTCCAGAGGGCCAGGAAAAAAATGCAAGATGCCAGAGAAGGTCTTCCCAGAGACCTCGTCAACACCACCTCCCATTCGCATGTCGAATCCTGATATTGATTTAACAAAATAGGCCATAATTCCGGTCAAACGGCTTACACCTGCTATGTAGAATAATAACAACATTACCAGCAAGTATGATTTGCCATTTTAAATTGGACACACAGTGTTTCGAAAGGGCTCTGACGCACTGTAACGAGTCCTATTGTTATTTATTCTTTGTAAAGACAGCTGACATGTTGTTGGGGGTAATAACTGAGGTAACTATGGATTTATATGATGAACAAAGAGTAAGCCAATATGCCTACTGAGTATGGTATCCCCAAGCATTGTATTTTCATCATGTCTCAGATTCAAGTTAATACCCTTATTTTCTGAGTTATACACAATATGGCTTATTTAAAGTGGTGTAGCAGAAAATAAAACATGTTTTTAGATGTGGATTATATATTTTTACTATGTACTATGTATTGTATTTTTTTGAAACGTTAGAATGATGTTTACCGTGTAATAAACATTTGTATATGAACTATAACTAACTGGATTTCTATAATTCCTTGTGATTTTAGCAACTTTATGCGTATTTGTATATGCATGTCAAGGCCGTATATGATATCTACATACACACACATAAATATCGTCAACACACAATCAGTAGTACTTGAAATAAATCAAATACAAAAGTGAATAGTACTGGTTGTGTGTCATCATCCGCTTTTATTGAAGAGACTCGTCCCAAGGTCCATTTTTAAAAGACATGCATACAACACTTAAATATACATTTAAAAAAGGAAGTTATACCAATGTTACCACAGAGGTGACTGGTATCGTACAGCACTGAGACAAGGATGTGACAGGAGCATGACAACATTTTGAGAAACATTTAATAGACATACATTTGTACATCAGATTTCTCAAGAGAGCATGGAACGTGTTGACTCGTGCTTTACAAAACATTTCACTTGCACTACACCACCTTGGTTTTCTAAGTAGTATATGTAAACAATCATTATAAGCCTATTCATTCTATTGTTGACTGATTTCAATAATTTAAAATCAACTCAAGCGGGAAGTTGTCCAGATTCCGGTGACAGTGAACGCACCATCACACTCCCGATTCTCCATCTTCCTCCAACCGGGCAAGGGACCAACCTGCGTCTTGCACCCACCGTAACATTCCCCGCTTACAAATACTCAACAAGGTATTTCAATTATTTTAAAACGTTATAATGTATATACTCTAATCTTTATTTCTGTGGGATTTGGTGGCGATCAGTTAGCTGGCAGCTCATCACAAACGCTAACGTTAATGTAGCTCAATGGGAGCTGGGCCGCTGATCACTCTCCTGTTTTGATGTCAGATTAAATGCTTTATTAATTACCTTACAAGTCTAGTTTGATAATGCTGTTTACACCATTGATTGTGTTCGTAAAGCTAGTGTGTCTTTATTCGTTAGCTAGCATCGGTAGTCGGGAGGTAGCGTCAGTGCTAATCATTAAACTGGTGCATTTGACGTTAGCATGCAGCAAGCTAACGTTAGCAAGTGAAACTGCTGTGGTTCCTGTTAATGTTGCTATCTTGACTTTTCAGAGAGGTCAAACGTTATAACAGCAAATACATTATCGCAAATATCACGAATTATTTCGGTTGAGCTTTAATTGTACAAGGTGATCGATGGTATTAACACATACTAGCTACAGTTTGTTATTTTTTATAGACAATGGAATGTGTTAATGATTTACGTTAACGTTAGCTTAATAACGTTCAAGTTAGCTATCGTTAGTAATGTAATTGCACTATTGTGTAACTCCAGGTAGCCAGCACCTGTGATAAAGCTACAATATTAACCCAAATGGTCATGAATATGTATACGTAGCAGTATACTACGTATTCTGCGTTGTATTTGTTGACCATTTACGAGAAGGAATACTGCATGTATAAATGATATGGCCAAGTAGTATTACCACAGGCAAGGCTCTGTTTCATATATAAGTCCTTTATTCAATAGCGTACTAAAGGTACAAGTACCCAAGTATTATCAACTAGATAATTACAAGTATTACATTACCCATTTTAGGACAATATAAGTCACTTGACTGTTGTTATTGTGGCTTTATTGTGTATCTATCACTATGTTGCCGCTGGTATCATTATCTATTAGTTCATTAGTATTTTCAATGATCAGAATCGAGTAAGTAACTAGTAATTAATGTGTTTGAATACATATTCAATAGCGCAACGTTTTCCTCTAAAATGAAAGTGGCATTGGATTGCTCAAGTAAAGGATAGTTAACAGAATGAACTCTGCAGGTCAATCAGGTTCTTTCACATCAAGCTGAGAAAACCATTTATTTATGGAGCTTGGTTTGTGAACTGGGAACTGTCATGTTGAAACAGGAAACGTTAAAGGCACACTGTTTCCTAAAATATCATTGTACAGTTTGTTTCAACAAAGTCTCTTTTCTTTTTACCCGTAACTATAAAAAACATCCCCAGACCGTTTTTTCATGTCTATCAAATGTTATAATTGGCTCTGTGCATCCAGGCAGGTGGGGATTCAGGGCATCTCCACAACACAAATGGGTTTGTCAGACTGTCACATAGAAGATCCGGATTCATCTCTGCAGATATGAGGTTTCCACAGCTCCACAGTCAAGTGGTAGTGTGCTTAACAACAGTCATGTGTGATCTGCAGCCTGCGAGCCTCTGCTCTACCAATACACTGAGCTGGCATCGCTTCATGGGGCAGTTTGTAACGTGTGAATGAATGTTGCAAACAGGGATCTGGAAGGATTCGCTATGCACCTGGCAGAAAGAGCTGTTGTCACTGCACAACATTTCTACTTTACAATAACACCACATATTAAAGGTACTCTAGCTGCAACCTGGCAGAGGAAACATCTAATAAAAGATATCAGTGTCAATGGGAAGTTAAACCATCATGGGGTGTTTCAATAGGAGCATGATACCCTGAGAACTTTAGAATAATAATAATAATAATAAAAGGCACTTAAGCTGTCCACTTTTAGACAAAGTATTTGCATCTATTCTCATTAACATTCGGTCTACCTATGCTGTAAATGTATTATCTTTTCGATTTACACACGGCATCTATTGCACGTCTGTCCGTCCTGGGAGAGGGATCCCTCCTCTGTTGCTCTCCCTGAGGTTTCTCCCATGTTCCCTTTAAACTGTGGGTTTTCTCCAGAAGTGTTTCCTTGTACGATGTGAGGGTCTAAGGACAGAGGGTCTAAGGACAGAGGGTGTCGTATTGTCATACTGATATTCTGTACACACTGTGAAGTCCACTGAGACAAATGTAACATTTGTGATATTGGGCTATATAAATAAACATTGATTGATTGAACTTTAGGTGATACAAATGTCAATTTAAAAGCAATCTCAAATCAGATAACATTGGAGGCAGCACAGATAAGCTAATGACAGAATTGTGTGGAACTCCCGTGTGGTTTGATCATCACTACTTCACAAAGTCTCACACCTGATAAGGGAGGAAGTGAAAAGGTAATCATTATTTCGCCGATCTTGTGAAAAGGGAAATTGAAGATGGTTAACGAGAATAACTTACGCAGATTTTACTGATGGCATAATGCACTGAATTTCTCGTTACAGATTTTAAAGGACCACAATCATGACGGACTCCAAATATTTCACAACAAACAAAAAAGGTAAGAAATCTGGCTATTTCACAGTGAATGCACTCCATAGTGCGGCTGCTGCTTACATTCAGTGTGCTTTATCTTACAGGGGAGATCTTTGAACTGAAGGCAGAGCTGAACAATGAGAAGAAGGAGAAGAGAAAAGAGGCAGTAAAGAAGGTCATCGCTGCCATGACTGTTGGGAAGGATGTCAGGTATCTATTAACATTGAAACTCTTGCAGAATCGTCTTTGATGTCTATTATAATCTGTGATATCTCCTCTGAACCACACAAGCCACCTTTGCTCAAGCGTGTTCGTCACATACTTGTGGCATTATTTCATCTTACAGATAAGGAGAAAGTGGAATCATTGTGGTAACCAACAATCCATACATCTAGAGATCAGTCTATGGAACTACATTTCAGTCTCTGGAACTACATTTCCACAAGTCTGAGGTAGTGATACCAGGGCCAATCATTTATTTAATGGTTTATTTGGCAGGGACAATGCACAGTAATGAACACTTAAAACATTCAAATGTGTCAAGTGTAACCGTGCCAGATTTAGCTTTGAGTTCATTTCCCTCACATAAAACATTTAAGAAGTTTACAGTTTACAAACATGGCAAAAACAAAATACATGATATGCAAAAAGTGCAGCATACACAAGTATTTATGACATGGTAATACAATGTAGCAGCTACAACATGTAAAGTGCACGAGGAGATGCCCCTGTGTTAAAGTGCACGTAGCGGTGATTGCACATCTGTTTGTTCCTCAACCATTCTTTGAGTTGACCTTTGAAGCTATTGAGAGAGGGACAATCCCGTGTCTCAGTTGGGAGGCTGTTCCACAACGAGCTGCCTTTAAGAGAGGACATTTTGTCCAAAAGTGGTCCGTCTGCGGTGGACCTCACAGTCTCCTCTGGTTTCTGATCTAGTGCAGCCTCTAGTGTGTTTTCTGTGGATGAGTTCCCCTAAGGGAGGGGGGGGGGGGGGGCAGTCCATGTAAACATTTATAAATAAAACACATACTTTTAAAAGACTTAAAATGGTCAAAGCTCAAGAAATAGTGTTTTTTGAGGATGGTGCCGTGGTGCCGGTGGTATGAATTTGGCTTTCTGTCAAACACCTTGATAGCTCTCTTGAACAGCTGTTCTATTGGTTTCAGGTTTGTGGCACAAGCAAACGACCAGTTTGAGGATTTACAGACAAAGCAAGGGGCAAGGAAATTAATAAATAGGGTGGAAATGCAAGGAAGAACTTTGTGCCTGTGCACTTAAATATTAATAGAGAAAAGTTAATGGAAAACAGAGGGAGGTGGAGGTAAGGAATGTGGAGACTTACCGTATCTACCACTCTGCCCAGTTTCACACCTTTGCACATCTGGTGAAAACAAAGGAACAAATCTGAAAACGGTTTGGTAAAGTTTCACAAATCAAGAAGGGTTGAGCTTTCACACTGTACACACACTTCTGAGAGAGTAAGTATGGACCCTTAGGAGGACCTGTTTATCACCTTGCTCACAATGTAAACACAAGATGAACTAAACAGCCTCAAAGCCTCTTGCTGTGAAATCTGACGGAGGCATCTTTCCCTGCTGTCAGTTCTTTGTTCCCAGATGTGGTGAACTGCATGCAGACCGACAACCTGGAGCTGAAGAAGCTGGTGTACCTCTACCTGATGAACTACGCCAAGAGCCAGCCGGACATGGCCATCATGGCCGTCAACAGCTTCGTCAAGGCAGGGCCAACTTACCTTGTGTTCTTTGTGTGTGTGGTGTATGTGTATAATAGTGCCAGTGTATCTGAAACTTTGAATTCATCGACACTCAGCTAAAATAAATCCGTCTACAATCTATGAAAATTCTGGAATGAGTTGGATTTTCAAATGTAGCTGCTGTAGTTTCTCACACTTCTTTTTCGTTAACAGGGTTCCCACAAATTAAATGTTTGTTTCTCAGTGAAATCTAATCTTATTAAAACCCCACCTTTCTCTCTGGTCTCGCCCTCAGGACTGTGAGGACCCCAACCCTCTGATCCGTGCGCTGGCCGTCCGCACCATGGGCTGCATCCGTGTGGACAAGATCACCGAGTATCTGTGTGAGCCGCTCAGGAAGTGCCTGAAGGACGAGGACCCGTACGTGAGGAAGACGGCGGCCGTCTGCGTGGCCAAACTGCATGACATCAACGCCCAGATGGTGGAGGACCAGGGCTTCCTGGACTCCCTGAGGGACCTCATCGCAGACTCAAATCCCATGGTAGGTGACATGTTTTTATACCTGAGCCTTAATTGATTAGGACTTTATGTTAAGACCATCATGGAGCTTGAGTCAAATGGCAGCATGTCATGTTATATATATTAACCTTATTCCTCTAGATTGAGTAGTAGACGCTCTACTACGCAATTTAGAGGCATAAAGTTGAACTCATGTGTTTGAATTGCAGTGGTTTGCCTTCATCAGGGCTCGAGCTTAAGGGCGTCCCGTCATCCCGAGGCCGAACAAAATAGGGGGATAAAAAAAAATGTTGGGACGAATTTGGGACGAGAGTACATATACCGACAGCCAGCTGCCCACAAATTCCTGGCCCGCGAATAATGAGAACTCTCCATCGCATTCAGTCCTTGGCAATATGCTGCGCCTCTCCCCATGTAGGGATGGGTACCGAGCCCCGGTATCAAACAGGCCAGAATTATTAAAGAACGTGGTACCGTTAAGCTCCGACGTTATGGTACTGGAAACATTTAAAAAATATACGTCTTATGTATTATTGCTACATAAACATTATATCGCAGTTTTAGTTTCGCCAACTCCGTTTCTAATATGCAATAAGACCGATCCAGACGAGATCTCTCTCCCGTCTGTGTGCGAGGGGGCGGGCCGTTTGTAAAGGTCTCCTGACTGTGTTACAGACTGTCATCCTGGTTAGTGGTTACTCTGGGTTCTGTCTTCAGAACAGTGTTGGATTTGTTTGTTAGTTGGATGGGACTTGATTGGATTCAATATTAGAGTAACTTTCTCGTTTGTGTTTTATTTATTTTTTTATATTTGGCCTTTGTTTATGTGATTGAATGATTTACTCAAATAAAAAGTTTGATGATTTATAATCTAGATTTGGATGATGTTTTATTTATGTTAAAGGTCACTTTGAATGATTTTAACTAATGATAATGTAGAAAAACTAATATTTTAATTTCGGGACGGTCCACATTAATTTCGGGACGGTTCCGGGAGGATGGTGAAACAAGTTAGTCGAGAGCCCTGGCCTTCATCCTCTTGCTTTCTGCAAGAGAGGCAGGGTTTTGCCTCGGAAGTTAGTTTGAAGAGGCGTACATCTAGGTTTACAGTAAAATATACTATATACGTATATCACAAGCTGGATACATGTTTTACACAATACAGTCTGCATCATAGCACCGAAGCAATTGCACCATTTTAAAAGTGTGATGCAAATTTACAATGATCAAAAATAATTGTGTTCGAGGAAATGTTTTGTCTACTGTTTTAGTTCTCTAGAGTTTCATTATACATATAGATTCTTCCATTTATTAAGCACTTTTCTACTTTCTAAGAACTCAAAGACACTTTCAAAAACATTTCATTCAACAATTGGACACTCATACATGCAGGACTGAAAAAAGCACAAGATATAATGGAATTAATTTAGATACAAATAAATGATAGAACAGTAATTTAATGTCAGTAAGAACTGGCGGAGTTATGACTCGGAGGGAAGGAGTTCAACAGGAAATAGCAAGCTTGAAGAGTTGTGCTTCAGGTGGTGTTTACACGAGAACGCAAACGGTTGTATCCTCAACTTTTCTCTTTCGTATAGCCCGTTCGTTCACAAGAGGCCGTAACGGAACCCGGAAACGGACCCCGCAAACGATAACGGGTCCCAAGGTGGATAGATCTGCAACCGGAACACTCTGGGGGGCCACACGGTTCAGTGTGTACGCCCTATATACGATCATTTCCTGATAACGATGAAGCCATAGCCCCACCTCTGCTGCTCACTGCTGTAGCATGGTCAGCTACAGATGTTAGTGCAACATCTACAGCTCCTCTACCACAACCATCAGCAACAAGTGGACATGGAGAACTACATGAACTACATGTTGCTAAATCCACCGCGGGGCATAAACATAAGGGCAACCATGCTCGGGGGTCTTCTTGGTGTATTTTGTGGCGGAAGTACAGCGCCACTTACAGGCCCGGCATATGTACTACAGCGTCTCCAGCGCTTTCGAGCGGTCTCGTGTGAAGGGAAGACTTTTTTGATATCGTATTTGGTGCGTTTGCGTGTAAATGGGGTTTTAAAGTGCAGTTTTTGATGACATTAAAATCACATCTCCTTCTTGCAGGTGGTGGCCAATGCAGTGGCTGCCCTGTCTGAGATCAGCGAGTCTCACCCCAACAGCAACCTGCTGGACCTGAACCCTCAGAACATCAACAAGCTGCTGACCGCGCTCAACGAGTGCACCGAGTGGGGACAGATCTTCATCCTCGACTGCCTGTCCAACTACAACCCCAAGGACGAGCGTGAGGCCCAAAGGTAACGACACCTCAAACCAGAGTCTGTAATGGTTGACCGTCCTGTTGGGTTGTTTGTTGATTGTTATGTACCTGCCTCAGGACTGCAGGTGGAAATGAGCTATTAGCTATAATCTGGCATAATTCATATCTTCTCTTTTGTATGCATGGTCCTTGTTGAAATAAATGTATAATCATTTAAAACATATAGTCTTATACTCTGATTGCCTTTTACACTGTTAAATTGTATTTTTAGTCTTATATGGTCTAATATTGTTGTATAGTCAGATGTTAAGGACTTATATTTCAGGAGGGCAAAGGGAAGTGTAAGAGGGGGATTTGCAAATGGTTACGGATTAGGGGTTTTATTGTTTAATGATGGGATGTAGGACCAGTGGGCTGTTTCCTTTCATGAATATATACTGTAAGCTGTGTTCGGGTGCAGAACTTATTTTTTCCTCTGAGGATGAAGTGGCTCTGTTCCTACATAACTTTGTCCATGAATCATTTATCAGTTTCTCTTAGGAATTTCCTCCACACGTCCTGTCAACGTTTTTTGTTCCTCACTGACTCTCACCTTTCCCTCCTTCCCCTTTTGAAGCATCTGTGAGCGTGTCACCCCCCGGCTGTCTCATGCCAACTCAGCCGTGGTGCTGTCGGCTGTGAAGGTGCTGATGAAGTTCTTGGAGCTGCTGCCCAAAGACTCGGATTACTACAATACGCTGCTGAAGAAGCTGTCCCCCCCGCTGGTCACCCTGCTGTCCGGGGAGCCGGAGGTCCAGTACGTGGCTCTGAGGAACATCAACCTCATCGTCCAGAAAAGGTGCGTGTTCACAAATGATAGAAGCTGTATTTTCTGGGAGTCCCAGCAGCTTCTACTGAAGCCAGTCCCCAACTCCGGGGACTTCCTGCCGGGGACTTCGGGTGGCAGTATACGCCGTGAAGTGGTTTGCGGCCTGCCAGTAAACCCAAAGCAGAAGAAGAAGAAGAAGAAGAAGAAGAAGAAGTGACGTCAGCGGCTTCATTTGACTAATCCTTCCCAAGGAACTTATTCCGGTGTGAACGCGATCTGTACTTAGTTCATGAGAACTAAAGAGTTCTGATGAACTAAGTACGGCAAAGTACTTGGTGTGAAAGCGCCTTATGGCAGTGACAACATGGGAACCAACTTTGGGCGACATTGTTGTTTTCCTTAATTTTGTTTATTGTGAAGGTTTCTCTTTGATTTTCAAATGCGCATTAAGAATGTCCTTAAAAGTCCTATATCTGAATTTAACTAGAAAAGGACTTCTTTAATACTTTTTTTATGCATGCTTTTTAGGTAACATTAAGCTGTCTGTGGCTCTTCTGCTGTGACAATGTACATTTCCCCTCTGTGGGACTAATAAAGGGATTCTGATTCTGACTTGAGGGTGACCCAAATCAAAAATGTTCCGGCCAATAACATAATTATATGTTTTTCAGAACATCAGGCCTTTCTCTCCGACTTGTATCTTTAGCATCAGGTCTTCCCACAGTCTCACATGTGTTGCTCTGTGTGCAGGCCTGAGATCCTGAAGCAGGAGATCAAGGTTTTCTTTGTGAAGTACAACGACCCCATCTATGTGAAGCTGGAGAAACTGGACATCATGATCCGCCTGGCCTCACAGGCCAACATTGCCCAGGTACCTTAAATAAAACTAAACGGGAACTTTGTTAGAAAGATCATTTGCCACACAGTTTTGATTGAACAGTTATCATTTACAGCATCGCCTTTTGTGTAAATACCCATACGTATACTACATTGAAGTGAACTAGTATAATAATTGATGTCCATTTTTAAGGTCAAGCTTGAATGTTTAATTTTTTTAAAGACATTCAACTGGAACAAAATCCATTAAACTAAATCAAAACTGAAAACGGTTGTCCTACTTTCAGGTGCTGGCCGAGCTGAAGGAATATGCCACAGAGGTCGATGTCGACTTTGTGCGCAAGGCGGTCCGAGCCATCGGACGCTGTGCCATCAAAGTGGAGGTGAGAAACGCTTTCATCGATTCTGGTCTCTACGCCGAAGTCTTCTCGTGTTCATTTCAGCAAAAATAATCAGACTTGTGACCTGGGCATCTTGAAAGTAGCATCATCAAAGCCACTCCGCAGAGACCAAACATTATAATTCAGTGAATAATTCTCCAAGTGTCTCCTTGATGGTGAAGGTTTTCCGGTCTAGTCCTGATGTTTTGATTGATAAAAAGTCAAGTCATATTATGAAATCTTAGGTGTGCCAAGTCTCCTCTTTCCTGATTGACCGTTATAAATTGACATTACCTGGTCAGCTTGTTTAAGCCTCTGTTTTGTTTCTCTCCAGCAATCAGCAGAGCGCTGTGTCAGCACTCTGCTGGACCTGATCCAGACCAAAGTCAACTACGTGGTCCAGGAGGCCATCGTGGTCATCAGGGACATCTTCCGCAAGTACCCCAACAAGTAGGTTTCCCTCGTTTCCTGGAGAACCAGTAGGGCCGTACCCAATACCTGAAAAGCTTAATTCTTCATGTTGATTTTCAAATGTTAAAGAATATTCAAATGATTATCTCTTTTTCCCACGCACCTGTGTTAACGGCAGGTTTTCATAAAAGTGATTCATAAAATACGTTTATGTAACCCAATAACAATAAATCTCTTTTCAGTGGTCTAACACTGTTTAAGTTAATAAATGAAGTTGCAAAAAAATATCATATTATATATCTGCATTTTCCTTCAGTGCTCCATCTGGATTCATCACTTTAGTTACAATAATGACTACCGGTAGCTATATTCATTAAAAATTGTGATTTATCCATGTTTTTACGGCACTTTTCAAAAGGTGCTGACCCCCCTATTGTATATTGTCACCCTGACGCCTGACACCCTGCTGTTGTTCAGGTATGAGAGCATCATTGCCACGCTGTGTGAGAACCTGGACTCTCTGGATGAGCCGGACGCTCGCGCTGCGATGATCTGGATCGTAGGCGAGTACGCCGAGAGGATCGACAACGCTGACGAGCTGCTGGAGAGCTTCCTGGAGGGCTTCCACGACGAGAGCACCCAGGTGGGTCCAGACATCTTAATATCAGTTCTGCTCTCCTGAAGGCTCATGTTGTTAGTAGGGTTGTTTTACACAACCTATATCTGAGAGTAATCTAGCCCGGTTGACTTTGGAAAGGATTGAAGGAACAGCTGGGACACAGCGTCTTAAATGATGCACTTTTCAAAAGCCAGCATTAAAACTAAACCACATGTTTTTAACTTGTGGAGCATTTATTTTTCCTGAATGCATTGTAGATGTTTCCGTTATGTCTGTCAGCTGAGTGCTGCAGACACAACACATTTGGATGTTTCACTTTTACACACTTTATAGTAACCCTTAAACGTCCCGCACCTTATCCTGGTTGACTCATTTTATATTTTACTTGGCGATGTATGTGCACTGAAAATATAATGACAGTGTGTGCTTTGATTTGCAGGTCCAGCTCACTCTGCTGACTGCCATCGTGAAGCTGTTCCTGAAGAAGCCGTCAGAGACTCAGGAGCTGGTGCAGCAGGTCCTCAGCCTGGCCACTCAGGTGAGACACCACCTCTTCTCAACAGAGAAGCCTTGGCTCCAGTTGGAGGATTTACTTCTTCACTGCTGCATTCTGATTTTACACAACATGTTTTTCATAAAATGATTCAAAATGTTAAATTACACTGATGGAATACGTATACCTAACCTCTGGTTAGGGACTTTTTAAATCTCCTTGATTCTTTTGGTCTTGTTCAGTCCGTGGCTGGCCCAACACACGAAAAAGGACACACTTTGGACTTGGTATTGTCGTTTGGACTGTCTGTATCTGTGGATGAAATATGTGCAGCAACGCGTATCTCAGACCATTTACCGGTTCTGTTTACAACCTCCATCCCTTCCGCAGGAGTCGAATCACGTGCCCCTGCGCGTCGTCTGCGTTCGATTAACCCCTTGACTGCCTCACAGTTCTCTGATGTTTTTAACGCTTCTCCTATCTGTAAATTAGATGTGGACTGTGCTTTTAATGCTGATGAGCTTCTCTCTATGTTTGACTTGACATGCACACCAATACTGGATTCTGTTGCTCCTTTTACGCTTAGACGCAACAAAGTTCTATCAGAACCGTGGCTCAATGACTGTACTCGTGCTCTCAGACGCGCTTGCAGGCGTGCTGAGAGAAAGTGGAAAAAGGATAAACTCCATGTCTCCCTGGAAATCCTTCGTGCTTCCCTGTCTGACTACCAGACGGCAGTCAAAGCAGCCAAAACGGAGCACATTTCTCTGTTCATCTCTAAAAACAGCCACAAACCTCAGGTTCTTTTTAATGTCCTCAACTCCATCATTAATCCCCGTGATGTTTCTTCTGTTGTGCCATCGACTACTCTCTGTGATAAGTTTCTTAAATTTTTTATTGGAAAAATATCTGCTCTTAGGCTAGCTCACACTAGTGCTACCCCCGATCCTGCTCCCTCTCTGTGCCCTGCTGTCCTCGACCACTTTGAGCCTATTTCCCTCTCTTCTCTCTCGGACATAGTGGAGCACCTGCGACCGACAAGCTGCTCCTCGGACAGCATTCCCTCACGCCTTCTCAAAGAGGTTTTTCATTCAGTTGGAGCAAGTATTTTATTACTTTTAAACACCTCTCTTACCTCAGGATGTGTCCCAGCTGCCTTTAAACATGCCGTGGTTACCCCACTACTTAAAAAGAAAAGTCTCGACCCCTCCACTCTCGCAAATTTTAGGCCCATCTCCCAGCTACCGTTTTTATCAAAAGCCCTGGAGCGCGTAGTCTACGCCCAGCTGCAGTCTTTTTTAATCCTTCATGGCATCCATGAAAAGTTTCAGTCTGGCTTCAAACCCATGCACAGCACTGAAACAGCCCTTTTAAGAGTTTTTAACGATCTGCTCCTAGCCGCCGACTCAGGTAGCCCAGCTGTCTTGGTGCTGTTGGACCTGACAGCTGCCTTCGACACCGTGGACCATGGCATCCTGCTGTCACGGCTTGAACAGTCCGCTGGCATCACAGGCTCTGCCCTCGCATGGTTCAGGTCCTACCTTAAGGACCGTAGCTTTTCAGTGCAGCTAGGTGCCTTCTCCTCTGCCAAAGCCCCTCTTACCTGTGGGGTCCCCCAAGGCTCGATTCTGGGCCCCATCCTGTTCCTACTATACATACTGCCCCTAGGTTCTATTCTAACAAAACACAACATTCCCTTCCACTGCTACGCTGACGACGTCCAGATATATCTCCCGCTCAAAGCAAACATAACACAGTCACTACAGCAGTTGATGGACTGCTTAACGGAGATCAAATCCTGGCTGAGCAACAACTTCCTGACTCTTAACGAGGGCAAGACGGAGGTCATCTTTTTTGGACCACA
This sequence comes from Harpagifer antarcticus, assembly GCA_902827135.1. Lineage (NCBI taxonomy): Eukaryota > Metazoa > Chordata > Actinopteri > Perciformes > Harpagiferidae > Harpagifer > Harpagifer antarcticus. The sequence continues at coordinate 4,229,435 of CADEHL010001000.1, read as the reverse complement.
ACCTCCAGCCTCTCAGGTTGATATTCTGGGCTCCCTCCAACTAAACATCCTCCCCTCGGTCATGAACCTTGGCGTGACCTTGACGAACACTTTTAAATTCGATAAGCAGGTCAGCAGCGTAGTCAAATCCTGCTTTTTTAAAATAAGACTATTGGCCAAAACCAAGTCCTATTTATCTTTTAAAGACATGGAAAGGGTCATCAACGCCTTTGTGACCTCGAGACTGGACTATTGCAACGCTCTGTATGTGGGTATGGACCACGCGTCAATTAAACGCCTGCAGCTGGTCCAAAATGCAGCTGCACGTTTGCTGACTGGACACAAAAAGCGCGACCACATCACCCCAATTCTGGCCTCACTACACTGGCTTCCAGTTCAGTTCAGAATTGATTTTAAAATCCTTTTATTCGTTTTTAAAGCTCTAAATGGGCTGGCTCCGGCCTATATAGTTGAACTCCTCCAGCGCTACACCCCAGCCAGAGCTTTAAGGTCTGCTGACCAGCTGCTGCTGGTAGTGCCGAAGACTAGGCTCAAAACACGAGGGCACCGAGCCTTCGCAGCAGCTGGCCCGAGGCTCTGGAACACTCTGCCCCTCCATGTGAGGTCGGCCCAGACCCTAGGGGTTTTTAAATCATATCTAAAAACTCACTTCTTCTCTCAGGCTTTCTAGCTAGAGCGGAGCACGACTACTGACATTTCCCTGTGTATTGTTTTTTATATTTGCTGTTGCTAAATGACTGTCTTTTTTACAATTGCACTGCAGTAAAATGTTTTTATTACATGTACAGCACTTTGGCTCGACCAAACATCGTTTTTAAATGTGCTCTATAAATAAAATTAGATTTGATTTTTGATTTGATAAAAGTAGAAACAACAACAAATACTAATGGGCAAAAATACAGTGAAATATAAAAAAGGTAGGAAAAAAAACAGATATTTTCTAAGTTTCTGGTTATTTTGTGGAGAAATTTGCAAATAAATTGATCATTTATTGCAGTTTATTACATGGCTTAGTTGAATACTCGATTCTGATTGGTCAATTCAGAACACGTGACACGTTGTTAATCCAGAACAGACAGACCGCTGTCAAGCACTTATTGACCGTTGTTAAGGACGCTCACATCTGACCAAAGAAGTCCGTTCGATTTAACTTTATACCGTTTGGCTGAAAAGCAACTGACAAGACAAGAGCGACAAGAAAACAGCGGAGAAGTAACGGGGCAGAAACCTCCTTTTTACGCAGCGGTTCACATAGACCTCAAACAGCGACACATAGTCAGTGTGCAGTTCCTTTGGCATCAGGGCAGGGATACCTAGATACTTCCCAAGGTCTGACATCATGACTTGTGCTACTTTTAAAGCAAGCAGCGATGTTTTCAAATCTGTACTCAAAAAGCTCCGCCTTCCTGCGGAGCTATTTTTCTTAGCGGATGCATGTCAATTTAAATCAATACAACTTTTTTTCGTAAATATCCCCATCTGAGAATCATAGCTTTCTGTAGCATATCATTATAACATTATTTCAGGATTATTGTTTGTTTATTTGAGGTGCCTCCCTCTTCGCTTCCACCACAGTAACAGCTAGTGTAATTATGGTCCCTAAGATCTCCCTCCTTCACTGAATACATGTAAATGTCTCCTCTGCAGGACTCTGATAACCCCGACCTGCGTGACCGAGGCTACATCTACTGGCGCCTGCTGTCCACCGACCCTGTGACCGCGAAGGAGGTGGTGCTGTCGGAGAAGCCTCTGATCTCCGAGGAGACGGACCTGATCGAGCCGACCCTCCTCGACGAGCTCATCTGCCACATCGGATCCCTGGCCTCCGTCTACCACAAGCCCCCCAGCGCCTTCGTGGAGGGAAGCCACGGCGTCCACAGGAAACACCTCCCTGTGCAGAACAGCAGGTCAGGCAAAGGCAACTTTATTGTCAATCTTTCAGTGTGTGTACAGACGGAGAGATCGAAATACCGTTTCACACAATCCCGAATACAAAAATACAAACATTGTTAGAAAAATCTCACTCGTCACCGGCTTGAGCTTCAATCTCAGGATCCACGTATCTGTGATCCTCTCCAGAATGGAAGTAGTCATCACATACAGAGCATCAAGTAGTTCCTGAACAGTGTCCTTCACATGCTGATATCCAAGAGAGGGAGTTACACAGTCACAAGATGGAGGAATAGAAAGCAGTCTTCAATGTTTACTTCAGATTAGCTCCACGTCAGAAATGAGCATGCTTGATGTCTCTCTCCATAGAGGCTGAATCATCATGTTAATCACATAGCTATCATCTGCCTCAAACAGTCCTGATGCTCTTCTAGGTAATCATACATCCTGTCATGTTCTCAGCTTACTGAACCTTTTGTTTTGTGCCTTAGCGGTGCTGCTGTATTCTCCTCCGGCAGCATTGAGACAGGCGAGAGCCCGGTCAGCGGGGGTCCGGCTGCGGCCATGGAGCAGCCGAGTGTGATCCCCAGCCAGGGGGACCTGCTGGGGGACCTGCTCAACCTGGACCTGGGCCCTCCGGTCAACGTGCCCCAGGTCTCCTCCATGCAGATGGGCGCCGTGGATCTCCTGGGAGGAGGCCTCGACAGTTTGGTAAGCTTACACACACACACACACACACACACACACACACACACACACACACACACACACACACACACACACACACACACACACACACACACACACACACACACACACACACAGAAGAATGTCATTGCCATTTCTACAATGTAGCTTATGAGCATATGACAATAAAACCTTTGAATCTTGAAACAGACACACACACACACACACGCGCTAAAGTTATCTCTACAGATGCAATAAAATACATCTTTTCATCCCCATAATAAGAGATTGTTAATCTTATACCAGTTTATTTCTTATTATCGTCAGATTAACTGCTGCCGAAATGTTTTTTCTTGAGGTTATGATGTTTATGTAAGCATGCTTGTAATTAAATTGCCTCATGATCTTTGCATTAAATCTAAAAAATATACAGCTAAAATATTTTTGAAAAGTTTTTAAATCCTGAACACATTAATATATTGATTTGTTTTTCCAAGAGTTAGGCTTGGTGTGTTTCTCTTCTGCTAATGGTTGCTGTCTACCTCTTCAAGCCGCTGGAGAAACTGGACTCCTTGATAGTCATGTTGCACATCTTAAAGTGTAACGTCTAACATAACATCGTGCAGAGTTGCTGTGTTTGCAGGAAGTGAGGGCTCCTCTTGATGGGTTGCGGTTGCTAAGAATGTCTCTGTTTGTGTTTGGTTTGTCTTTGGGGGGCCTCTCTTCTCCTGTAGCTGGGGGGAGACCTGGGCGGAGGTGTTGGGGGAAGTCCAGCAGTAAGTCCTTCTGTTCAGCAGTCTGTCTGTCTGCTTGCTGCATGCTCGCCGAGTTTAACCCACCACACTCTCAGCTTCTACGGTTCACTCTAACGTGTGTATCCTGGCTTCTCTGTCTCACACTCATGTAGCGAATACGACCGTTACCGCGTGGCTCCAGCCTCAGTGTTTAGTGTCTTGGTGCATCAAATAAACGTCATTACAGAAATTGATTAAAGGACAAAAATACAGAAAAAAATGGAACACGAGAAATATAAATAATATGTTAAATAAATCTGAATTAATAATAAATAACTTTGTCCAAGAAATACTGCTGACTGTTGTGAAAAGTCAGCTGTTTTCAACTTTTAAATAATCACATCAACACATCATGTAGCCTTTTAAATAATCACATCAACACACAACCAGAAGTAGGATTCTTTAAATCACCTCTAATCTGAGCATGTTCACACTTTCTTTGTAATAAGGGCTTTGGCTAATCGCTTGCTTTCATTTAAATGTTTTTGTATCCTTTCTGCATGACTTAAAAAGTGTCTGTTTGCTTTCTTTGCAGCCAGTAATGCAAACTAAAACAAAGTGTGGTGTGTGTGTGTGTTTGCTGTGATGGCTTTAGGTGGGACAGAACTTCATCCCCTCATCTGTCCCCAGTACCTTTGCTCCGTCACCTACTCCCGCTCCTCAAGCCGTCAGCAGCGGCCTCAACGACTTGTTTGAGCTTTCCACCGGCATGGCCAACACCACCGGAGGATTCATCTCCCCAAAAGTAGTGAGTTTATACTTCAGACCCCCCGAATACTGGAAAACACACCCTTAGTTTAGTCGACTCAATTACAGATGCATGAACTGCAAAGTAATGTGAGATTCTTTATATTGAATACAGTGCCATTCAATAGTCTGTTATCAGCTGTGATATTGATTCTGCTTTCCTTTTATAATGACTAATGTAACAGATATAAAAACACATTTCTTGTTTGTTAGACGCATCATTGTGTACACAGAGGGGAGGATGTTCCTAATCTGCACACACTTCCACTTTATGAACCAATGGCTGCTAATTTCTTCCTTTCTTATTGAACCAGAGTATCTTTGTCTCTTTCTGCACTTTTCATCTCCACTCTGGTCGATGCAGTGATAGCGTTTTGTTCCCCAAATACAAAACAAATATTTAATACAAAGTACATATGTGACCCGCTCTATCCAAATCAGTCGGAAGTCGCAACGACTCATTTCAAAATAAACGTGGATTTGCATAACACACACACTCGCGAGCTTCCCCCAGACCAGTAATCCAAACGAAAATATCTTCCCTCCGTACTACTTTGATCATTTGCTAGCCGCTGATAACCAATCAGATGGATGGATTCCAGAGAAGAGGAAACTTTAAAGGCCTTTTTCTCAAAGTGATGACTCGGTGACAGTCATTATATAATGTGACATATTTAGCTTAATATTTGGAGGACAACAAGAATCCCGATATCATTAGAAAGCTAGGAACCTCCTCTTTCAAACAGTGTATACAACTCAGAATGTGTCTTCGGGTCAATGCGACTGATTTCGATGGAGCAGGTCACATATGTACACAAAGGCCTTTCTCCAACCTGAAATCATCATCATTCAGAAATGACTGCACCTAATCTTTTCCTGCAGGAGTTTCCATTGTAAAAACTACGTGTAGAACTGATTACACTCATCGTCTTTTCACCCAGATTTGGCTGCCGGCAGTGAAAGCAAAGGGTCTGGAGATCTCGGGAACTTTCTCTCGCCGCCAGGGTCACATGTACATGGACATGACCTTCACCAACAAAGCCCTGCAGCACATGACCGACTTCGCTGTCCAGTTCAACAAGAACAGGTCAGAGCGCTGAAACGCAATATAACACAGTATATCTGCCATCTGACATAGAAAGGCTTTATCTAGGTCAGGGGTTCAGGGGGGTCAAACTCAAACACACAGTGGGCCAACATTAAAAAATGGGTACTAGTCGAGGGCCGGACTGGTTCAATGTTTATTGCAGAACTTATTGAAATGAACTTATTGCACATATTAAACCTGGAACTAACTAAGCTTAAATTATTGCCTATAAAAACAACATTAAATAATCAGTTGCATTCATTTCTTATGGCTCTATCTGCAGCTTCTCCAGAGTCATTTCTTATGAGTACATTTCTCCACAGGCCAACAACAGCTTCAACAAAACTATTTCCCTCAAAGAGAAAACCAAACATGCCCTGTTGTCGTGAGAGAGAAAGTGCAGAAGGAAGCATCCTTTGAACTCAGTGTGCTGCTCTGTGATGCTAGCTCAGATACTTGGCATCTCATCTTGGGTGCAAGTTCATCAATGTTTGGGCTCAGGCTCTGAGCTGAGGAGACCCTCAGGATGGAGTGAAGGTGTGCGTGCAATATACCGGCGGGCCAGATCTAATAGGAGAAATTATCCTGCGGGCCGAAATTAAATCCACCAAGGGCCGGATTTGGCCCCCGGGCCTTGAGTTTGACACATGTGCTCTATGTGTACTTTAAGTTCAAGTTTCAAGGCTTTTATTGTCATGTGAACATTAGCTACAGTGTAGATATGACAATGAAAATCTTAGGTCACAGCCTCCTCCAGCAGTGCAACACAATAAAACAGTTAAAATAAAATAGTTAAAATAGAATAGTGCAAGGAGGGTCTATATACAAGTCATTGGAAAATCAAATCAAGTTTTATTTATATAGCACATTTATAAACGATTTTTGGTGGAGCCAAAGTGCTGTAAATAAAAATAGCCTACAGTAGAGACACTTTACAGCAAATACAACAGCACAGATTGTTCAGAATATCAGTATGAGAAAAAGGACACCCTCTGTCCTTAGACCCTCTGTCCTTAGACCCTCTGTCCTTAGACCCTCACATCGTACAAGGAAAAAACTATAATAAAAAATATGATATATTAGATAAATAATGTGTAAGTTGCAAACAGATGTTCTTTCAAAGGTTGAGGTGTTTAACAGTCTCTCTTATAACTGAATACAGGTAGTCAATGCCACTAATATTTGGTTTGTTTTTCCTTCATGTAGTTTCGGGATGATTCCTACCAGTCCGCTGCCAGTTCACACTCCACTGATGCCCAGCCAGACTATCGAGGTCTCTTTGCCCATCAACACCATTGGCCCGGTCATGAAGATGGACCCACTCAATAATCTGCAGGTACTGAAGAACTCACTCGCCGCACTTTTTTTACAGCAGTGCAACACGTTTAACACGTACCGACTAGCTTCAGCTACAGTAAAGCAACACTTAACCCTTGTGTTGTGTTCAAAAGCTGTTACCGCTCATGGTGTTCGCGGGTCAGTTTTGACCCATGATTTATCTCAGTCCAAAAAATGACTATCATCCAATATTGTTTTAACTACATCATAACTAACTTATTATGCATTCATAACCGTACAATCCTGTTGTAATTAAATGTTATGGCCCAAAACACATTACACCACATATTGTCTAAAGTCAAAGACGAATCTTGATAGGGCCAAATGTTACCTCGAGTCACCAAAAACAATTCTGCTGGGTCTCCCCAGACCCCAACACCAAATTATACACTTTTTTTTTTATATCATGAAGCCTTGTTCCCATACAAAGAACTAGAGCGTAGTTATTATATCATTGTAACTGGCCACGGGAGACCCGAACACAACATAAGGATTAATGGAGAGAAATGTGCATTAGCCTATGGATTCCCAAACTACTGCTTATGTGTATTATGTTTTTGTATTAATGATTATTATTTTTGAATTGAACACAGGTGGCTGTGAAGAACAGCATCGATGTCTTCTACTTCAGCGTACTCATCCCTCTCAACATATTCTTCGTTGAGGACGGAAAAATGGGTAAGAGTGTCAACTACATCTGGAATTCCCTCTCTCAAGATCTTCGTGCTTCAGAGTCCCTCAGTCTTTCAGTCCCGCCTCAAAACCCATCTCTTCAACTCTGTCTATCCATAAGCCCCCCCCCTTGCTTGTCCTTGTTTGTCTACCCTCCCTCATTCTGTGTAAAGCGTCTTTGAGTTCCAGAAAAGCGCTATTTAAATATAATTTATTATTATTATTAACTCTTTTAAACCTCATCTCACCAACAATATATTTTGCAAACAATTAGGCACGGTTACAATTATTCTGAAAATGTTTATTACATTTGTTTGACGCTTTTATCCAAAGCGACTTTCACACATTTAGTACTGTGGACAATCCCCACAGGAGCAATTTGGGGTGAAGTGTCTCAGGGACACAACGACATGCTGACTGCAGTGGGACTCAAACTTGCTATCCCCTGATTTGAAGTCCAGAACACTATCCACTGAGCCACAGCCTCCCTGTTATATATCTTTACCATTGAACTAGAAGCGGTTTATCACACATACTGTCACAGACCTGTGTTGACGCGTGTGTCGTCCCTCTTCAGAGCGACAGGTGTTCCTGGCGACCTGGAAAGACATCCCCAACGAGAACGAGCTACAGTACCAGATAAAGGAGTGTCATCTTAATGCAGGTAGGCCACGTTGGAGAATTCAACTCCTGTGCTGCAAAGAAACGTTTGTAATGTAAACAGATCAGAAGGTATCTGTGGTGGACAAGCAAAGCTGCTCATTGTGTATCTTTTATATTTATTTCTCTCTCTGCTTTTATATTTTCTAGGCTTGTTCGTTTGTTGAGTGTATTTACAGACTCATTGCTTTTTGTTAAGGATTCCCATAGGTAGTTGTATGACTTTAGTACTCACTTGCACAACAATGAATGGTTCAATGAAACTGAAGACAAGCCTTAGTGACCAGCACATGGAGCACCTTTGCAACTCCTTTCAGATGGATGGATAATCCTGGCAAAGTAGAAGTGTTCACTAACATGGATTTAAACAAATGTGTCCACAATATTTGAGAGAAATAACCTTTTTGTGGGCTTAGAAAAATACATGTATATTTATTTTTTGCAAAAACAAAAGTGTTTCTATATTTTGGTCAGTGTAAGTAAAGGGTTACAGCGTGAATGAAGTGTGGTACATGTTCATCCTGCCCAATTACATCAACCCACTGTGCCCTTTAACCCCTTTGAGGTCCCAGGACTAGCCTACAGTATATGGCGCATTTCCACTACAGCGCGGTTTAAGCATGCCGTGCCCGATTTTTGGTTGCGTTTCCACTTGGCGTAGTTTCGGCTAGCGGGTACTTTTTCACAGTTTTCTGGCTCTCAAAAATCCAGGTTCTTTGCGGGCCAACAACCGGGCTGAGTATGCTAAACTAGAGAGAGAATCGCTGGCAACTACAACAAGATGAACATATTTGACCGTGATTTAATTGTAATACACGTTTCTAAATGATGCCGAAGTAACAACATACTGATACCGGTTAGTAACAACCATGAATTAATGCTTTGACAAGTCTGCAGACAGACGGCAGGCGAAACTCCTTTTAAAATGCGTGTTTTCTAAATGGAGCTTGGCTAAGCTAACGTTGTATATGCTCCGACCGTCCACACTCACAACCACGGCCTACAGACATAAATAAAGCAGCGACTGTATTCACCATGACACAGACAGTCTGTGGTTTGAACTTGTTTAACTTCTGTCTAGTTTCTGAACAGATATGAGGAGCTGTGAGCTCTGAGTGCTAACAGCTAACGGCTGTGTTGGTTTTGTGTTTAGCATTAAAGATGACGTCTCGGCTCCGCCTACACTGCGTTACTATAGTTACTGCCCCAGTTCCTAAACTGTAATGGAAACGCAGCAGAAAGTGAGCCTGGCCTAACGAGGCCTAGCCCTACCGTACTAAGCCGTACGAGGCCCTGCAGTGGAAATGTCACCTTAAAGACTTTAAATGTCCTCAGAAATCATGTTTGGACAGAAATAATCAAATACCTCAAAAATACAACTCCTGGAAAAAGCTCACTCTCCTCTCTGTGTTTTCTCTCTTAATCCACATGCCTATCTTTGGACATTTCCTCCTGAAGATCACTTCCAAATGGCCCACTATGTGCCGTCCGGTTGTTCCTAGCAGGCCCAGTGTTGTAGACTACCTGGTCAGGTTAACTTAGATGTTATTGTTTCCTCTCGTAGTTCATTAAAATCCTCGTAGAGCTAATTTACCGTTAAACGTTTATTAGAATTAGAACGTGTGTACATTAGTGTTAGCTCCTTTAGTGACTAGTGATTACAGCCTCCTGCGTGTGTGCCGGTTTCTTTTTGTTCAGTCATTGAGCTGTGTTAATAACTTGATCTTACTTGTGATCCTGCAGACTCAGTTTCAGGGAAGCTGCAGAATAATAACATCTTCACCATCGCCAAGAGAAACGTAGAAGGCCAGGACATGCTGTACCAGTCTCTGAAGCTCACCAACGGCATCTGGATCCTCGCCGAGCTCCGCATTCAGCCCGGAAACCCCAACTACACGGTAGAGTTACCGACAATCTGCAATCTGCTTTCCTTTGACTGTCTGCTGTCTCTCATGGGCGTTGAACGTCCAATTGTAGCTCCTAAAAGCCGTCTATTACCCGTCGTCATTGTTCCTACACTGAGCAATAGTTTATCATTCATAAAAGTGACTAGTTTAATAAGATTTAGTAATAACTATACTGTTCCTTTCAATAGACACATTTTGTATTACATTTTTCCCCCTAGCATTTCTTAGTGGTATTATTGTTGCCACTGACGGCCTAAGGGCCATAATTAAACATGTTTATTAAGTTACGTTACAATACTTTACAATAATCGTTTTAGACACTGATATTGTTCGGCTCCTCAAGCAGCTGAGTGATTATCAAAGTCAACTTTCCACAAACAACAACCAACTTAATTATACAATTCAAAATGAAGTACATTATTCAAGTTTACATCTCTCTCTCTCTCTCTACTTGTCATAGTTCGCTCTCTCTCTCTCTCTACTCTCTCTCTCTCTCTAGCTCTTCTATCGCCTCTCTACTCTCTCTCTCTCTCCTCTCTCTCTCTCTCTCTCTCTCTCTCTCTCTCTCTACTCTCTCTCTCTCTCTCTCTCGTGTCTCATGCAGCTCACTGATCCAGTAATGAGTGACCCATGAAAGAATAACATATTATAACTAGTTTTCCCAAGTATATCAAATAGGCTAAGTGGTTAGGTCTAACTCTTAGTGTGTGTTTCGCTCATTGGTCCGTCACAGTGGGCGGAGCTGCAGGATTTCTTGCACACGTTACATACCACTATTTTACTGTCATTTTGACACCTTAAAAAAACTGCCAGACCGGTGAAGCCATTTTTTGGCGAGCTTGTTTTGCCGCGCACAGAGAAAAGTGTTATGTATTTTACGTCATGAGATCGGCGGTCGGCATTTTTAGAGAGGCACCGATCGATATCGGCCGATACTCACTCTCTGCGATCGGAGCATCCCTAATTTTGAGAATGTAATATTGTATAGATTATAGATTGTGTCTACAAAGTCAAATATGTCTGTTATTTGAACTGTGTGTCCTTCTGTGTTTCCTCAGCTGTCTCTGAAGTGTCGGGCCCCGGAGGTTTCTCAGTACGTGTACCTGACGTACGACTCTGTGCTGAAGAGCTAATTTAGCTCCAACTCTTGACAACTCTGCTTCGTATTTACAACAATCTGCAGTGTTTTATCATTTTCTGCCATATGCAGCGAACTGCCAAAACAAAGGACTCTAAACAGTGATAGCACGTCATTTGGATTATTAGTTGTATTCTTCCTCTGAGAAATCAACTCGGCACATTTCAATGAGAAACCATATGGTGGTTTCTGTTGTCCTGAAGTCAAACACTGTTTACGTCTCTTTGCTTTGGCAGTTTGAAAAGCATAATTGAATCTTCTTCTTCAGCTCCCCATCTCTATGTTTACCTCCCAGTGAAAACACGTCTACCATTCCATCCTTAATTGAGTTTCTTAATGTTGTGAAGATGTGACTGATGGTTAACTGAAGCCAATTCTCTTTTATTTTGCACGCTGTATGGCTCACATTCCTTTTGATTCTTTTATATTGCTTCGGTTGCACTTACAGAATGATAACAGTGTTGTTCCTTTTGCCATTAATGTGTATGAAGAGTGGAAACCATCAATGTGATCTTACAGTAACTTCTGCAGACATGCTTAATTAACAACACATACGCAGCACATGTACCTCTGTTCTCAGTCTAGCATTGGTTTAGATGTCTCACTCGTGCTACTCTGAGAACCGGGGTTACACAAGTAACCTTACGTTTTCCTTTCATGGCTTTAACACAGCTTCTTGGGGTTACATATATATATATCGCAGTTTGAAACATTGTACAGTAATTGAAACACTTCAAAATGCATTCCAAAAAGTTGGAAAGGGAAAATGCAGAGCGGAGATAAGTAAGAGCTCCAGTAACTCTAATGAAACCAAATCCAGGCATTTCTTCGCTTCTTCCAATCTAACAATTATCACCTCTCAAGTTTTTCTTTCCTGCCGTTTGTGGTTTTAATCTGGCAGAGCGAGAGAGATGGAAACCGCAGGGGGTAAAACACAGAAGCAGGTCGTTCCGAGGTCTTTTCCATGAGTCTGTATTAACACTCCTTTCTCACCTCAGCTGCACATAGACGTTGTTTTTTAAGCTTTTTCTTATTTTGTTGATGTTTTAATAATTCAATTCAAGTCCTAAAATGCAGATAAATGTGAAATCAACTTAAACTCCGTCAAAATAGAACATTTTTATGAAATTAAAAAGTATTGTAACAGAAGCAGAACTCATAGTGAGGAACACAAACCCCCTTCTTTAACATTTGTTAAAACTTGTTTTCAAATATCCAGGTTGCTGTTAAGTTTGAACTTGAAAATCTTCCCCCATTTGAACCACTCCACAAACCACAGCAGCTACGGATTAACACACCAGTGCCACTCGTTTTAAAAAGTATTTGACATAACTCTTCTTGTTATAGCCCCGGTAACTGCAACCACATAGTTGTACACAGCTCAATGCACCTCTTTGTCATTCCTATTTATTGTGCATCTACCTCTGTGTGTTTTCCTTTTTAACCGGCGTTATTGTTGCAGTAGCTTCAATTCTGTAAAGTGCTTTAAATGTCATCTTTCCATTCCAGTGTTTTGTTTTTGTGTGTTCTTCACGCCATTGTTGTCGAGCTATTTTAAACCTGTGGCAACACAGCCGCACTAATCTCACAGGACCAAGCATTCACGCAAATGAAATGCCACGTCTGTTTTAATACCCAAGTGTCCATATAATCTTCTAATGTTGGCTTCTTGTGTGCTTTAGAGGGTGCCAACTGTACGCCCGGAGGCCCAGAGTTGCGCTAGTACAGTGTAGTCCAGTGATGGTGTAGTTAATGTAGCTAATCAATTAAAAATGTTTTGGTATTTCCCTGAAAAGGAAACTAAGCCTTCCCTCTATCCATTGATCAGAACATTTTCAGTGTAATGAATGTGTCGGTGAACCTATTTTCCTACCTGGTAAAACGTTTATGTGCCTGCATGAGCCCACTGTCCTTTTGATCCTTTTTCATTTAGGATGTGGCTTTGCTCCCAACTCCCAACTTCATGTCTCGGTTGTAGATCTCATGTTTTTAAGCCCCATTGTCTTCAGCACTCCCACTTTAAGAAGTATATCAAAAACGTTTGCCAGCAATAGAGACTGTATGGTGACGGCTATAATGGCGTCTTATATAAATGGAAAATGTCTAGAATTATTGCTGTAACCCTGTTGTAAATGGTGTTTTTGTCACACTACCACATCTTATGTCATTAAAATGTCAAAACAAATGACGCGTTTGGAAGTTCATATTTATATAAACTAAGTCAGACTCGAGAACTAGTGGATCTTTTAGAAAGTCAAGTGAACTGTTCCTATTTATTATCACACATCATCAGGGAGCTGTATCACAAAGCTGGATTACTAAATGACTTTAAGTACAGACCATTTACTGAATGTTCTTGAGTCTCTGGCCAAATAAAATGATAAAAGTTTTCAGATCTCATATTCGGCTTATTACAAAGTATGTTTGCCGATACAAGGAATTTACTTTGGTGTATAACCAAAATATAAGTGCGTACCTAAACGCAGAAAAATGTAACTATAAAAATAGGAGAAATATTGAAATATAATTGAGAAACATTATGAACAACATCAATATACAAACAAGGACAAATAAAAAGAATATGACAAATTAATGAGATTTTTCGTGAATTAAAAATGCAGTGGCTTTGCAGTTCTGAAAATTGTAGTATTGTAATGAAATGTGGAAAATAATGAGAGGAATGTTCACAGAAAGACTGCAGATGTACAACCACAATGAGTCATGGGAAGAGATAACATTACATGTCACGTGTTAGACGTTTTTATCTCAATACTAGGCAATCCCCACAGGAGCAATTTGGGGTGAAGTGTCTCAGGGACACAACGACATGCTGACTGCAGTGGGACTCAAAGATCAGCGCACTAATGCACTGCGCCACACGGCTCCAGATAAGAGTCTATAAGAGTTGGATAAATGTATTTATTATTTTCACTCTGCATATTATGAGTGCTTGGATGTGGCAGTTTACAAGATAACTCCTTTCCATGCTTATTCTACCAGTTTAAGTGCAGTTTCAACATTAATTTAAAGGTGGCGCTGTGGTAGCACCCTGCTGTAAAAGCTGAGGCGAAGAAGAAGGCCGCGGCCCGCGACCAATCAGATCACCTGGCGGGTCCCGGGGTTGTTGTGCTCCTCTGTCACACTTTTGTAAAACATTATAACGGCACTATAAAGATACACCATGGCGTCGTTTGTGACCGAAGTGCTCGCCAGCTCCGGCAAACTGGAGAAAGAGGACCTGTCCTGTAAAATAAGCAAACTGTCGCGCAAGGTGGAAGATACGAAGGTAATCAACCAGCTAGCATAGCATAAGCTACGTAAAGCTACGTAAAGTTTGGACCAGCGTTAGCAGTTAGCGCTAACACTGAAAAGCACAAACTTCTTTGATCCTTTCACCGACGTTTGGTAGATGTTCACAACTCACCTGGAATACAACTAACTCATAAATAAACATAAATCACATCACAAGTTGATAAAGGGTGTTTTTTAAAAGCTAGTTTAGCTAAGTGCATTTTTATTAGCAAGACCGTTAGCTAGCCATATGTGTCAGTGGTGACATCTGATTACGTGGCTGTAGAGAAACCATTGCACTGTGTTTTAATAATCTAAATATAATACATGTATACTAGCAGTCTGTGTGTGGGTGTCTTGGATGAAGTCAGTGTTTTAGCCAAGTACTACACTTAACGTACAAATGTTAGGTACCTAAACGTTACTTGTTTTTTCTTTAGATTTGCTTGACTGCAACTATCTGACATATTGAGTACACATACAGATATGAGAATACAAAACGTGTCAAAAGCTAATCATATTATTGTAATGGTACGTTTTACACATTTGAAAATATGCTGCTTTTTTATTATTTGAATACTTTTAATATGTATTACAGTAACTTAAACATGTGTTTTGTTTGGCAGCAAAGCATGCATTGATTGAGCTCCAAGGCAGTTTACAGAGCCCTGGGTGTTCAGGCCTTTGTAAAGGGATTGTGTGTACAGTGCAGAGTAATGAAGACTGTACATGTACACACACTGTACACACCTGGGCTTAAAGCAAAAGTATATTGTGTCAATGTGTCCGCTTTCTTCATGTTTATTCCGTAGGAAGAAGTATGTGAAATGATAAACAAGAAGTATAATGACTTCCTGCCGAGTCTTCAAGGATCTGAGGAGCTAATGCTAGAGGTCGATGAGGTCTCCAAAGAAATGGATGTCCTTAAAAACTACATTGAGACGGAGGTATGTGTGAAACTGTTTTTAAATAATATATATACTTAAGCCAGATCTGCCAAAAGAGCAGAACGATGGGTTTCAGTTTGACTCTGGATTTACAGCAGCGTTTTTAACCGTTTCTGTTTGTTGACACAGGTGCAGCAGAATGTCCAAGTGGCTGTGACGGAGTATGCAAAGCTAAAGCAGCAGCTGGAGAAAAATACTGTCATCATAACAATGCTTGGACACCTAAAAGAGGTACAACATCCATGGGAGTTTGTAATACCAACACAACATTTGAAATGAGTTTAATGAAATATGCAGTCGCAAAGAAATTATATCGTCCAATTATAATTAAGGTTTCTTTGTGTCTCAGTTTCACAGTGCAATGGAGGAGTCCAACAAAGCTTTACAGGATAAGAAGTATGTTGTCGCAGCCAACCAGCTACAAAGGGTAAGAGCTTCTTACAGCATGTCCCAAAACACCTTACTGAACTGGGACTGGGCAACTCGGAAATCATTACAACACATTCAGCTGTTTTTTGATACTTGTTCAATCGCTTTGACACCTTTTACTATATGTCCCTTGGTGCATCAGTAAGAATACTCAAGTATTACATGACATGTCACTTGTTAGACGCTTTTATCCAAAGCGACTTACATACTCAACACTGTGGGCAATCCCCACAGGAGCACTTTGGGGTGAAGTGTCTCAGGGACACAACGACATGCTGACTGCAGAGGGGTTTGAACCAACGCACAACCCACTACACCACACGCCTCCTATAGCGTTGAAAGGTTCCTGGTATCATTTATACTGACAATGAGGGCACAAACTATATAGCAGACTTGCATATTAATTGACACACATACGGCTGATATAGCCAGCGAAGCAACCTTCATCCCACACATATCCCTCAAACTCCCTTACCTCATTTGTACACAGGTTTTTTATTCTTTCAACTTATTGATTGATACTAAGTTGATGGTTTTTCTTCCAGGCAAAAGCCACAGTGGATTCCCTGAAGGGCTGGAAGACTTCCCAGCTGCCTCTGCTCAGCGCTCTCAGCTCCGAGTTGACGGTGCAGAGAGAAAACTTAATCTACCACCTGGGAGATGAATGGAAGCGCCTCGTCATCTGGAGACTACCGTCCTCAAAGGGTAGGACTTCAATATGTGTTAAATATACAACTATATGGAGTATTCAGTGTTGTCTCAAAGTTGAGAGTGTCCCTTTCTCCTGTACAGTGTTCACATAAGATAGATAAGATAGAGCTTTATTGTCTCCCTTAGGAGAAATTTGTCTTGGGCATCGAGATAATACTCTTAAAACATTCAGGTCAATCAGTCATAGATACAGAACAGAGATCACATATCACATGGCAAAGAAACAAGAATACAGGTACGGCACTTCCCCTATTGCACATACATAATCAAATTGCACTTTCCCTATTGCACCTATGCATAGTGTCCGTCAAATATGTAAATAAACATACATTTATATACATAAACATATGTTTCTGATTGTGCAGATATCAATCTCACCTTTCCCCCAATGCCAATATCCCTGTCATTGTCTCAAAACATGATTCCGCCTCCCACCATGTGAAGTGTCGTGGATATGAATCGC
Source organism: Harpagifer antarcticus (assembly GCA_902827135.1). Lineage (NCBI taxonomy): Eukaryota > Metazoa > Chordata > Actinopteri > Perciformes > Harpagiferidae > Harpagifer > Harpagifer antarcticus. The sequence continues at coordinate 4,212,674 of CADEHL010001000.1, read as the reverse complement.
TCACAACATGAAAGAATAATACAGAGAGAGATCAATAAACACAGATATAGTTGAGATTAATTATTATTTTGTTGTCCAACAAACAGAATAATGAGAAACACTACCTTGCTTTCAAGCAGCCAATCGCATAGTGGTTCCCAGACGAAAGGACCCCCCACGTATCTTACCTGTCATGTCACACCCCCCATTCGTCCTTTTGTTATAGCTAACATATTACATATAAGGTCACTTTCTCATGATCCCTCTGGCGCATTTAATCAACTTGTCAATGAGCTGTTAGCTTATTCTTGTTTTGCGTATTTAACAATATATTATAGCAAGTGTATCTGAGTGTGATGCTTTGTAAGTGACTGTTGGAGGCGTCCCAGCAGAGCCTGCAGATCTGAAGTCCTTCTTGAAAGTGGAGCTGAACCTGAGCCACTCGTGCAGTAAAGATGAAGAGCCCGGACCTCCTGCTGTGCTGTGCTCCGTCCTGCAGGCTCTGGCCATCCAGGGAGACCTGCAGCACAAGATCAAACTGTTCAGTAAGAACCAGCTACACGGTTACATATCAAACACTGTTGCTTAGATAATGTTTGCACTGTGCACTTTTTGATTCATATTTCCGGTAAAGGATATTTTTTGTTTTAAGCAAGAGAGAGTCACTTCTAATAAGTTATATGTGATCATTAAAGGTGGGGTAGGTAAGTTTCAGAAACCGGCTCGAGTGCACACAAATTTGAAAGTACACAGCCGAAAAGAATCCGCCCCTTCCGAGTCATTGAAGTACTGCTGCAATGCACGCCCAATGACGGCACGAGATACATTTGTGCGTGCACGAGATGGAAGGCTGACAGACAGGGCGGCAATCCAATCCGTTTAGCCGGGCCAGCTAAACGGATTGGTTGTACTTTTTACAGCGCCATGGCTTCCACAGATGACATTTTTTAATGGATTTTTTGTCAAAGCACTTCAGATATTCATTGCTATCGGGGTGTGAAAAGCATTCCATGGAATATAACAAAAAGTGTATCTCGAGCCGGTTTCTCAAACTTACCTACCTCACCTTTAAGTACCATGTTTCTTAGGAAAATTCTGCATCCTGAATCACAATGTATCCATGGGCAGAGTGTTCTCACTGATGGTGTCTTTCAAACTCTTCAGTATGAATAAGCTGGACTGCACGGTTAAATATCAAACACTCTTAATAATAATAATAATAATACATGACACTTATATAGCGCTTTTCTAGAAACTCAAAGACGCTTTGACAGAGAAGAAAATACGTAAAGAGACAAACAGAAAAGGGGGAGGGGGGGGTCAGAGGTTGAATGCAGTATTGAACAGGTGGGTTTTGAGTGATTTTTTTTGAATGTGGTGAGGGAGGAAGAGTCTCTGATGGGTTGGGGTAGTGAATTCCATAGAGCAGCAACGGAGAAGGCTCTGTTGCTGAGCTAATCACTTCTAATAAGTTATATTATACGATAACACTTTAATGGTCAGATCAAGTCTGAAATGTGACTTGCATCACAGCAGCTCCATGTGTCACATCAACACAGACACATATCAGTACATGACAAACACACATTTAACATAACGGCACAATCACTGAGAGAAAAGCTGCTCAAAGAGCCTTCAGCGTGCATCTGATCTGGATTCAGCTCTGTGTTTACTGAGAGGGTTGACTGGAGCAGTTTTGATTTTAAAGCTGTTGACAAACACTTGTAACTGGTAGAATTGCAGTACTGTAGAATAGACACATGTCCTCATTAAGTACCATGTTTCTTAGGAAAATACTGCGTCCTGAAGCACGATGTATCCATGGTCAGAGCGTGCTCACTGATGGTGTCTGCCGTTGTCCTGCAGGTCAGGTGCTGTTGAAGAACATGCTGAAGCCGCTGGTGATGTTCCCCTCCCTGTCGGTGCGGGTGACGGAGCAGCAGGAGAAGGGAACCGTCCTGGCTCTGCAGAGTCTGGAGAAGAGTCAGGAGGAGAGGTCCACTCCTTCACAAGTCTACAGCAAACTGCTGCTGGTGCTCACCACGCTGCACTCACACCTGCTCGGTACAGAACTGGTCTTTCATCCTTTCTTTCTAACTAATGCTGTTGATGTATTGTGATTTTAAAAAGGTGTCCATTATCATCTGGTCGGAGAAAACAGCTGGAAATTAGCAATGTTAGCTAAAGCTGCCCTGTTTACTGTTCTCTGTGACAGTTGATCAATGGGGACTGTCCACGGCACTATAAACAAATACACTACACTACTGCTGGGCCTATTCAAAAACACACATGTTCATGTAGAAGAGACATGAAGAAGAGGGGACACATGTTGATGTAGAAGAGACATGAAGAAGAGGGGACACATGTTGATGTAGAAGAGACATGGAGAAGAGGGGACACATGTTGATGTAGAAGAGACATGAAGAAGAGGGGACACATGTTGATGTAGAAGAGACATGAAGAAGAGGGGACACATGTTGATGTAGAAGAGACATGAAGAAGAGGGGACACATGTTGATGTAGAAGAGACATGAGGAAGAGGGGACACATGTTGATGTAGAAGAGACATGAAGAAGAGGGGACACATGTTGATGTAGAAGAGACATGAGGAAGAGGGAACACATGTTGATGTAGAAGAGACATGAGGAAGAGGGAACACATGTTGATGTAGAAGAGACATGGAGAAGAGGGGACACATGTTGATGTAGAAGAGACATGAAGAAGAGGGGACACGTGTTGATGTAGAAGAGACATGAAGAAGAGGGGACACGTGTTGATGTAGAAGAGACATGAAGAAGAGGGGACACATGTTGATGTAGAAGAGACATGAAGAAGAGGGGACACATGTTGATGTAGAAGAGACATGAGGAAGAGGGGACACGTGTTGATGTAGAAGAGACATGAAGAAGAGGGGACACATGTTGATGTAGAAGAGACATGAAGAAGAGGGGACACGTGTTGATGTAGAAGAGACATGAAGAAGAGGGGACACGTGTTGATGTAGAAGAGACATGAAGAAGAGGGGACACGTGTTGATGTAGAAGAGACATGAAGAAGAGGGGACACATGTTGATGTAGAAGAGACATGAAGAAGAGGGGACACATGTTGATGTAGAAGAGACATGGAGAAGAGGGGACACAGGTTGATGTAGAAGAGACATGAAGTAGAGGGGACACATGTTGATGTAGAAGAGACATGGAGAAGAGGGGACACATGTTGATGTAGAAGAGACATGAAGAAGAGGGGACACGTGTTGATGTAGAAGAGACATGAAGAAGAGGGGACACATGTTGATGTAGAAGAGACATGAAGAAGAGGGGACACATGTTGATGTAGAAGAGACATGGAGAAGAGGGGACACATGTTGATGTAGAAGAGACATGAAGAAGAGGGGACACATGTTGATGTAGAAGAGACATGAAGAAGAGGGGACACATGTTGATGTAGAAGAGACATGGAGAAGAGGGGACACATGTTGATGTAGAAGAGACATGAAGAAGAGGGGACACATGTTGATGTAGAAGAGACATGGAGAAGAGGGGACACATGTTGATGTAGAAGAGACATGGAGAAGAGGGGACACATGTTGATGTAGAAGAGACATGAAGAAGAGGGGACACATGTTGATGTAGAAGAGACATGGAGAAGAGGGGACACATGTTGATGTAGAAGAGACATGGAGAAGAGGGGACACATGTTGATGTAGAAGAGACATGGAGAAGAGGGGACACATGTTGATGTAGAAGAGACATGAAGAAGAGGGGACACATGTTGATGTAGAAGAGACATGGAGAAGAGGGGACACATGTTGATGTAGAAGAGACATGAAGAAGAGGGGACACATGTTGATGTAGAAGAGACATGGAGAAGAGGGGACACATGTTGATGTAGAAGAGACATGAAGAAGAGGGGACACATGTTGATGTAGAAGAGACATGAAGAAGAGGGGACACATGTTGATGTAGAAGAGGGGACACATGTTGATGTAGAAGAGACATGAAGAAGAGGGGACACATGTTGATGTAGAAGAGACATGAAGAAGAGGGGACACATGTTGATGTAGAAGAGACATGAAGAAGAGGGGACACATGTTGATGTAGAAGAGACATGGAGAAGAGGGGACACATGTTGATGTAGAAGAGACATGAAGAAGAGGGGACACATGTTGATGTAGAAGAGACATGAAGAAGAGGGGACACATGTTGATGTAGAAGAGGGGACACATGTTGATGTAGAAGAGACATGAAGAAGAGGGGACACATGTTGATGTAGAAGAGACATGAAGAAGAGGGGACACATGTTGATGTAGAAGAGACATGGAGAAGAGGGGACACATGTTGATGTAGAAGAGACATGAAGAAGAGGGGACACATGTTGATGTAGAAGAGACATGAAGAAGAGGGGACACATGTTGATGTAGAAGAGACATGGAGAAGAGGGGACACATGTTGATGTAGAAGAGACATGGAGAAGAGGGGACACATGTTGATGTAGAAGAGACATGAAGAAGAGGGGACACATGTTGATGTAGAAGAGACATGAAGAAGAGGGGACACATGTTGACGTAGAAGAGACATGAAGAAGAGGGGACACATGTTGACGTAGAAGAGACATGAAGAAGAGGGGACACATGTTGATGTAGAAGAGACATGAAGAAGAGGGGACACATGTTGATGTAGAAGAGACATGAAGAAGAGGGGACACATGTTGATGTAGAAGAGACATGAAGAAGAGGGGACACGTGTTGATGTAGAAGAGACATGAAGAAGAGGGGACACGTGTTGATGTAGAAGAGACATGAAGAAGAGGGGACACATGTTGATGTAGAAGAGACATGAAGAAGAGGGGACACATGTTGATGTAGAAGAGACATGAGGAAGAGGGGACACGTGTTGATGTAGAAGAGACATGAAGAAGAGGGGACACATGTTGATGTAGAAGAGACATGAAGAAGAGGGGACACGTGTTGATGTAGAAGAGACATGAAGAAGAGGGGACACGTGTTGATGTAGAAGAGACATGAAGAAGAGGGGACACGTGTTGATGTAGAAGAGACATGAAGAAGAGGGGACACATGTTGATGTAGAAGAGACATGAAGAAGAGGGGACACATGTTGATGTAGAAGAGACATGAAGAAGAGGGGACACATGTTGATGTAGAAGAGACATGAAGAAGAGGGGACACATGTTGATGTAGAAGAGACATGAAGAAGAGGGGACACATGTTGATGTAGAAGAGACATGAAGAAGAGGGGACACATGTTGATGTAGAAGAGACATGAGGAAGAGGGAACACATGTTGATGTAGAAGAGACATGGAGAAGAGGGGACACATGTTGATGTAGAAGAGACATGAAGAAGAGGGGACACGTGTTGATGTAGAAGAGACATGAAGAAGAGGGGACACGTGTTGATGTAGAAGAGACATGAAGAAGAGGGGACACATGTTGATGTAGAAGAGACATGAAGAAGAGGGGACACATGTTGATGTAGAAGAGACATGAGGAAGAGGGGACACGTGTTGATGTAGAAGAGACATGAAGAAGAGGGGACACATGTTGATGTAGAAGAGACATGAAGAAGAGGGGACACATGTTGATGTAGAAGAGACATGAAGAAGAGGGGACACATGTTGATGTAGGAGAGACATGAAGAAGAGTATTTTGCGTAATAGGTGACCTTTAAAACGGCTCAATGTCATGTTATTATTTTTCAGATGTGTCGATTGGCGATAAAAAGCTCTCGGCCATCATGGGGGAGCTGATCTGGGAAGAAGTCTCCCGTTGCATCATCCACGAGTGTCTGCTTTACTCCATCCCCAACAACAGCAGCCAGCTGGAGAAATACAGCACGGTATGGACACAACAACACTTTGCAATGTGTTGTGAAATTATAATGACACAGAATGATATGTTTATTGACTATCATTCATTTACTCACTCAAGGTGATCAAGGAAACGGAGGAGTTTGAGAAGTCTCTGAAGGAGATGGAGTATCTGCAGGGCGACTCCACAGACCTGCTCAAATACTCCCAGGACGTTAACTGTCACTTCGCCAGAAAGAAATGCAAGGATGTCATCGTGGCGGCTCGCAAACTCATGACCTCCGAGATGCACAACACCGTCAAAGTATGTCGAGCGAGGGTTGGTGCTCTGGATGAACCGCAGACTGTTGCCAGCATTTAATAAATAAGGGGCATTATTAAGCATGCATCTTATTTACTTGAATTAAAAAAGGTTTTCCAGTGATAATGTCGGTCAAAGGAGAAGATAGTCCCGACCTTTGAACATTTTATTTTCATAAAAATAGACCATGCAAAACATCAGGTTTGTTTCTTTGTGCTTTTTAACAAGCTGCAACGATGAGTCAATTAACTGAGCTGACTGAATATCTTTGGGTTAGAGAGCGCCACAGGGACGCGTCCTAAAACCCGGAAGTAAACTCCTTCCGGTTCCTTCCACATAAAGCAATGCTATTTCTCCATAGGGTTTGAAAAATAGCTGGAAATAAGGTCTGTGGTTGAAACACATTTAAGAGACGGATCACGTTTTGTTCAGCCGGATAATCTCCACATGTCTACCCTACTTTTATCATTTTCAAATCATAAATCTAGTCGTCGCCAGAAGCAAAATGCTAACGTTATGCTATAAAGGAACTACAGCAGGGTCGCTGCTTCAACATCACGCCAACTTCAGATCCATATTCATAAATACAGATTCTAAATGGTACGAGTTGAAGCGTTTGTTTGAACAGTTTGCAGGAGGACTTGCTTTCAAGCAGAACAGGGCAAACTAAATTAGAGGCGTGTTTACGTGTTCGGCGTAATGACGTACAACGGCCTCCACAACTTCTGTAGTCCTATTCAGCCACTTGGTAACAACCATCGTTTTTCAGACGCGTCAACTCTTCAGAAATCACCAGTGGGATCACTGCTGATGGATTTAATGTCGTAGAACAAAACGTGATCCGTCTCTTCAATGTGTCTCAACCACAGACCTTATTTCAGCTATTTTCCTAAACCCTATGGAGAGATCCCATTGGCTCTGAGACGAGGGGACAGGAAGTGGTAAAATGCTAACTCACTTCCGGGTGTTAGGACGCGTCACTGTGGCACTCTATTTGGGAACTAAACAAGACATCTAGGCATCATGATGGACTTTTGGAAACGGGGATTGCTGACAGTTGTTGACATTTAAAAGGAAGATTAAGTTCATTTAGAATCAGAGATTTTTAGATATTGAAGTATTTGTTGGTTGCACCCCTACTTTTGAGATGTTTTACCAATATTCTGGGACCGAGAGATCTATTCGGTTGTGGCCCTTACTAAAGGGAGAGCTGTCTTTTATGTTATTAAAAATGGATGTACAGGAGTTGGACAAAGTAGCTCTTACTCCATGTAATAGAATTGTATGATTCTAGATAATAATTATAAGTAAATCTAGAAAATACCAAGGAATAACTGTCATGAAATGGACTGTATTGTATCCCATTGCACTACACTGCAGACCGGCTTAACATGAAATATGCCCCAAGACTTCCAGACCTTTCCCTTTCCCTTTGTCTTATATTATAGCATCGTTTTTATTTTTTTACATCTGTCTCAGATCACACCTGACTACAAGCTGCGTCTTCCCAAGCTTCCTGCTCCCGCTTCAGAGCAGAAGGTGAAGCAGGAGAGCAGAAAGGACGAGGTGACGATGGAGAACTCGAAGCAGCTCTCTGCGTGGAGCCTGTGTCTGCCGGCCTGTCGCATCAGCGAGTCGGTGCAGCAGCTGATGGAGCTCGCTCTCAACACGCTGTGCGAGTCCGTGGGAAGCTCCACCCAATGGTACGTTCAGAGTCTGTCTCCTGTGTTCAAATTCAATTCAAGGTAGTGATGGGAATTACGGCTCTTTGAAGGGAGCCGTTCAAAAGAGCCGGGCGGGGTTAATAGGTTTATCTGCGAAATAATCACCAGGATAAGGATTGACTGTATTGCCAGAAACTTTTACTCACAGAAAAATGTATAACTTGCTCCATCTCCCAGCCGAACTACTACTCACGCAGCATGCCATCATCTACGGAACATTTGCATTCAGGAAAGCAAGTTCCCGTAAAGGCGAGTGGATTTATGGCAGGCAGAGAACCAACGATAAAAAGAACGGCTCTCACCAAGTACGACTCGGTTCCCTTCGTTCGTACCAAAGAGCCGTACCAAAGAATCGGATCGTTCGCGAACGTAACATCAATAATTCAAAGGTTTTATTGTCATATGCTCAAAGCTACCGTGTGGAAATGCTTCTGACCTGAGCTCCTCCAACAAGGCAACATATGTAATAAAATACAAAAGTATTGCAAAAAGTCTGCATGTCAATAGAATGCAGGATATGTACAAGAACAGAAAATTAAATAATGTAAATTAAGACTAAATTAAATACGGTTTATTGCGGTGATAACTGTTTATATAAATTAGTAGCAAGATGACAACAGGAATGTTTATCGGGGCATTTAACAGAGCTCAGGTGTTTAGCAGTCTTATGGAATAAAACTGTCTCCTGTCAGAGTCAATGTCTCTGAAAGGGAAAACAATACTCCCTGCAAGTAATGTTTTTTTGTTGTTTTAGTATGTCTATTGAACAAGAACCATAAAACACATGAATCTCAAAGAGAGTAAATATGCTAAATGCCAGATTTTCGCTTAAAGCTCATTTCTATCCGCTGTCCTTTGGCCGGTACACAGATAACAATCAACACACACTCAAACGGAAAGTAATCAGTGAATAACGATTGTGAAAAGGCTCTTATTTATCTATATATCATATTCCAATTACTTGTATATAGACTCTCCTTGCAATATTCTATTCTATTTTATTTGTAATACTTGCCCTATTTTAACTATTGTATCTGTTTTATTGTGTTGCTCTGTTGGAGTATCTGTGACCTAAGATTTTCATTGACATATCTACTCTGTAGCTAATGTACACATGACAATAAGAAACTTGAAACCTCTGTTCCCTTCAGTGCACTACAGCTCTTCTTCACCGTGAGAAACGTCTTCCAGCTGTTCGATGATGTCGTACCGACGTATCACAAGTAAGGATGTCTCCATCATATGGTCCTAAAGCAGATCAAACCAACACATTTCTCCTCAAGGTGTCAAATGTTTCCCTCTTTTCTCCCTGCCTCCCCCTCCAGGGAGAACCTGCTGAAGTTCCCCCACCTGGCGGCCATCCAGCACAACAACTGCATGTACCTGGCTCACCACCTGCTGACGCTGGGGCATCACTTCAGAGCTCACCTTCCTCCGCTGATCAGCGAGGGCGTCGCAACTTTTGTTGATATGGTGCCCGGATTCAGGAAACTGGGTAAACCAATATTTCCGGACACTATCGTCCACACATATACGCCGCATTTCCACTGCAGGGCCTCGCACGGCTTAGTACGGTGTAGTTAGGCCTTGTTAGGCCCGGCTCACTTTATGCTGCGTTTCCATTACAGTTTAGTAGCTGGGGCAGTAACTATAGTCACGCAGTGTAGGCGGAGCCGTGACTTCATCTTCAATGAGAAACACAAAACCAACATCAGCCGTTAGCTGTTAGCACTCAGAGCTCATAGCTCCTCATATCTGTTCAGAAACTAGACAGAAGTTAAACAAGTACAAACCACAGACTGCCTGTGTCATGGTGAATACAGTCGCTGCTTTATTTATGTCTGTAGGCCGTGGTTGTGAGTGTGGACGATCGGAGCATATACAACGTTAGCTTAGCCAAGCTCCATTTAGAAAACACGCATTTTAAAAGGTGTTTCTCTGCCGTCTGTCTGCAGACTTGTCAAAGCATTAATTCATGGTTGTTACTAACCGGTATCAGTATGTTGTTACTTCGGCATCATTTTGAAACGTGTATTACAATTAAATCACGGTCACATATGTTCATCTTGTTGTAGTTGCCAGCGATTCTCTCTGTAGTTTAGCATACTCAGCCCGGAAAGAACCTCGATTTTGGAGAGCCAGAAAAACTGTGAAAAAGTACCCGCTAGCCGGAACTACCCCAAGTGGAAACGCAACCAAAAACGGGCCGGGCACGGCACGCTTAAACCGTGCTACGCGCTGTAGTGTTGCTGTGTTGCTCTGTTGGAGCAGCCTGGGACCTGAGAGTTTCATCGACATAACTACACTGTATGTTCACATGACAATAACAGCCTTGAGCCTTGACATAAGCAATTAAAGTGGAACATAAAAGTTTCCTTGAGGAGAAAAAACCAAATAATTAATTCATCTTTTACTGTAATTTATTGTTTGTTGATTTATTATATATCTATATTATTCACCCTTTTGTTCATTCATAATGTCTGCAGTTTAAAATATCAGTTTTGCCATCTCTTTTTATTTGTATGGTTTACTTTTTGATTTTATTTATTTGTATTTATTATTAATATTTGTTTAACTTAAAAAAATATATAATAATATTCTTTACTTTACTTTATCTCCATGTAAAGTTAAATAACTATTTTTGAAACGTTTCTTATTATATTTTCTGTAGTAGGCAAAATGTCCACTTCTGCGTACCGTGTGCAAAATGTCCACTTCTGCGTACCGTGTGCAAAATGTCCACTTCTGCGTACCGTGTGCAAAATGCCTTTAAATCTAATACATGGTCATTCTCCTCCAGGTGCGCAGTGCTTCTTGGCGCAGATGCACGTCCAGAGAGCTGAGCTGTTGGAGAGACTTTCCACCGCTCACAACTTCTGCAACCTGGACGATGAAGACAATTACATCGCCGCCAACAAGGCAGTGAGACAGGTGAGAGGGAAACACATTATTCAGATACTGAGTGTGCATAATGACAAATCAGATCGTTCACCAATGCATACAATTGTTATGCTTCAATAAAAATAAAACGTTTTGGGGGCCACATGAATGTCTTGGAGCAATATGCTACACTAATACGGCCAGGATCCGTTGAAGTTTCTGAATATTGGGTGCAGATTAGAGTTTTCCAAAGGGGGGTTCGCTTCGCATGAAACACTTGAAGTGACTAAAGGATAAGTTAAGAAAGAAAGCGGATACAACCCGTTTGGTTCTCGTGTAAACAGCGCCTCAGTGTCTCTTCCTGCAGTGATCACGTGTTTTCTTGCCTGCAGGTCATCCATCAGTTGAAGCAGCTGGGCACCGTGTGGCAGGACGTCCTACCGGTGGGCATCTACTGTAAAGCCATGGGGAACCTCCTCAACACGGCCATCACAGAGGTCATCGCCAAAATCATGATGCTGGAGGTTTGTAGCTTTTTTTTTATTGCACTCTGTCGAACCTGTACAAACTAATAATAAAGACCAGCGGCCGAAGGCAACAAACTCATGGTTCACATTCCCACAGTGTTTTCTGACAGCTGCTTTTGGTTTTGACGCAGATTGATTAAAGACCTATTATGCAAAATTCACTTCTTCATGTCTCTCTACATCAACACATGTCCCCTCTGTGGAAAGAGACTCTGACTCTTTTTGTCCTGATCCATTTCTATAAAAACCTGTCTGAAGATGAGCTGATCAGATTTTGGCCACTTTATGATGTCATAATGATGTTTTGTCTTGTGTAACCATTAGCCAATCAGCAACCAAGGTAACCCCCCCCCCCCCTAATCACCTGAATCTCCTCTTTGTAACCAAATCTCTCTCAGAGGGGCGTGGGGAGGGGCTCCTTATTTTCATCAAAAGTAACAGACAGAGAATCAGCACTTTGGAAACAGGGCTGAAACAGAGGGGATTATGGGTAATACTGCAATGACCTGTTTGGTCAGAGACAGGCTCTGTATATATCTGAGACAGATGTTGCGCTAGACTTTTTCGCTGCCCGTCATTTTGACAGATAGGATCGTAAAACTTCTGTCAAAATCCAGAATTACCCGTCGGCCTTTACACAACTCTGACTGCGGGGGGGAAGCATGCTCGTGAACTGTCAACGGGGGGGTGGGGGTGTTTGCATGGCTGCTGCTCCTCGCAGGAGCGTGCACAGCGTAAAGCCAAAACAGACATTTCAATGATCTGTACGGCACGGTTAGGTTTGGAAACAGTATGATTTCCTTTGGGCATGCATAACACGGCATAACACCGGAGCCTCGCTGCGGGGAAACTTTGGCGCTGTTCCGAGTTTGTTCTAATCTGTCAAAATGACGGACTGCTTTCAGATTTGTCCGTCGTTGTTAAAAAAAATCCGTCATAGACGGAAAATATTCGGTTAACGCGACCTCTGATCTGAGACCTGTAATATATTGATGAAAACCAGTATGACAGGGACCTTTAAAGCAACAGTTCAAAATCTAACATCTACATATTTTTCCCACCTTTCCACCAAACGGCTTGAGCTCCGCTTCTCTTCAACTAGTTGATGAATGTTTCCTTCCCTTGAAGCAGTAGAAAGAAATGTTTTCCTACAATAAACTCTTAACAACAAAGTCTGTGGACGATCTTCAGAAACCAGCTCATGGTTTGTAGAAAGTTGCACGTCTGAGTTTTATTTCTCACTAACAGGATATTTCCTCTGAGGACGGGGAGCACCTCCACACTTTGTGCCAGCCCCTCATCGAGGAAGGGCCGCTCGTCTTCATCCCTCTGGCGGAGGAGAACAAGAACAGGAAGTATCAGGAGGAAGTGCCGCTCTACGTCAGGAAGTGGAGCACCTTCAAGGAGCTGGTCATCGTGCTCCGGGCAAACCTGCAGGAGATAGTCGACAGGTGAGCAAACATCACGGCATAGTTTATACATGGATTATAATATAAAGTAAACAAAGATTCAGCCTGCAGGTTGTGCCTCATCAATGAGTATGTTCTGGCTTGAGCTGGAGCTGAGCGATTCATCGATTTTAAATCAATCATCAAATCGCAAAGCCTGTGGGTTTGTTTTTGTGTTCTTCTCGTGTGCCAGTCATCCACACCAATCAGAAGTGCTGTGCTCCACATGCACCAGTCATTGTTAACCAATCAGAAGTGGCCCATGTTAGAAAGTGATAGACATTCTAATAGAGCTTTCCTAGATGGTTTGGTGAACCATCTGAGTCAGGTTAGTAATGCTCCATCACATGTTCTATTACAAGGTGAGTCTTAAACTGAAGCTTGACTTTAAAGCAACCCAACGGAAGTTTCATGTAAGTTTAGTTCTTTCACTCGTAGCTCGGGCTGCGGGGTGCTAGAGACGGGAGCACGTTGATGCGACCTTCCTAGCCGGAGATATGGCCGCTAGTGATGGGAATTATGGCTCTGAAGGGAGCCGGATCTTATGGCTCCGTTCCTTTCAAAGAGCCGTTTTTTTTTTTTAAGGGGGCGGGGTTACAGGTTTATCTGCGTAATAATCACCAGGATAATGATTGACTGTATTGCCAGACCTAATGTCAATAATCGGCATTGTAAACGTGACACAAGGTGGCGCCATATCCATGTCATCATGTCAGTGAATGCACTTTACCCTCTGGATGTGTTCAGTAAATAAAGTTGCCTTGAATGAAATTGACGCAACTCTTAATATTAGATACTGTGTTTCTAAGTGGCGATGGAGATGATTTGTTGACCCTGCTTTAAAGGATATGTTGCCTTTACAAATGGAGCGCTTCATCACTGCCTGGGTTTTGGTTGAAGTGAATCCAAAGGCTGCTGCGTTTTGGCGTTTGGCTCATTTTCCATCTGACAAACACGTCGTCTGTCTGTCCTGTACCACTCCTTATGACTTCTACCTCTCCCTTAAGACCCACCCCATCTCACTCCTCGTGCTGAAACCTACCAATCAGAGTAGGGGCGGGGCTTCACAGAATACCTTTAGGGAACAAAATCAAGCTTTTTAAAAGGCGAGTGGATTTTGGCAGTCAGTGAGTGCGGAGCAACGATTGAACGATAAAAAGAACGACACTTCACTAATGGCGGCATTTTACACTAAACTTCCGTTGGGTCGCTTAAAAACAAATATCGCAAATCGAATCGCAATATCTGTCAGAAAAATCGCAATTAGATTATTTCCCCAAATCGTGCAGCCCTTGAAGAAGCGGTTTGCTTTCAAAGAGTGAGGTTAGTTCATCTATATAGCACATTTTAGAAACAAAGGCAATTCAACGTGCTTTACATAAGCATTAAAACCGTTAATAAATAAATAAAACTAAACTAAAAAAGAGAATATATAAATATTTCAAGAAGTCGACTGATTAGGTTGTTTTGGGCAAAGGTTTCTTTATTAAACGTTCAATTTATTTTTAATGCTTTGTTCATTTTGAAGGACTTAAAGTCACCTCTGATCACAGTTATGGTAAAGATGAGATTTCAAATGGTGGTTTTTCCTGATTCTTTGTAGAGAAACTATTTTGTTGTTTCACATCTGTTGATAATATGAACTCATTAGTTAGTCGACATAATCATGAGCTGTTCTTTCGTGCACCTATAGGACTTAAAGGACTTTTAAAAGTGGATTGAAGACTTACATTTTTAACAAAGCCTTCGGTTAGAGCTCGCATTCTATGGTTTTCATTTTATTTTAATAATTTGAATGTTTTTTGATTGTCTTTTGTTGTTATCTTAATTTATGTTGTATTTCTATTACATACACTGTCTTTTCATTTTGCTGTAACTCCATCATTTACAATGTTGTTGTTTTGAATCTGTAAAACAGAGATAAACGTGTGTTGAGATATTGGGCAATACAGATTGATTTCTTTCATCCCTCTTATGTCCATGGATGTGAGCGACTGGCTGATTTGTCTTCTCTCCTCAGGTGGGCTGACCGTAAAGGTCCGCTGGCGGTGGAGTTCTCCAGCTCGGAGGTGAAGAACCTGATCCGGGCCTTGTTTCAGAACACGGAGCGGAGAGCTGTGGCTCTGACCAAAATCAAATAGAAACCTGGCGAGAAAAGAAAGATACTAATGCACTTTTTCCCGCTGAGGAAAATACGACCCATGCCTTTATTCTGTTTGTTAAATGTATGCATTTCCATGTGTGTAAGTGTGCAGCAGAGAGATAGTTGCCCCTGAGGCACTGTCGATTTAATCTGGTTGTAATCAATCTGGATGATATGTTCCTTCTCAACATCCAGACTGCAATTAGTCCTGCAGAGATTACAGAGGCTTCTTCCCATCCTGTCATATAGCTTTAAGGGGTTATACCACAAAGCCAACTGAGGTTGTGTAACAGCCATCTGTCCACATGATGGCCTACCCAGGGTTAACTTCGCTGCACATTAATCAAACTTCTTCTGGAGCTTCTCTCAGCTTTTCTTTATTGAGGACATTTCCGGGGGGAGAGTTTGTTTGAACCGTGCATCTCTCGACGAGGATTTAATTGTCCAAGCCTCTGAACTGAACTCTAACCTTATGTATTTATTACTTAAAAATAAACCAAAACATTCAACTTTTCAGAAAATGTTTGTTCTGTGTGTTTTTGATGATTATTATACGGGGTCTTAAAAAGTATTACAAGTTGATAAATCAATTTTGCGAAAATGAAGGCTATTAAAAAGTATTAAACGGCATTTTCCAAGGGACATTGCACATTAATGAACACTTAAAAGGTGGGATGGGTAAGAATGGAGAAACCAGCTCGAGTGCGCTAGAATTTGAAAATACACAACCGAAAATAATCTGCCCCTTCCTTCAGACTTCCTCACAGAGCCCCTCCTCCAACACACACGAACGCGCACATGACCAATGAGGGCACGAGATAAGTTTGTGCACAGATGGAAGGCTGACAGGCAGGTAGGCCATCCAGTTACTTTAGCCGGCTCAGATGATTGGTCGTGCTTTTTACAGCGCCACGGCTTCCACAGATGACATTTTTGTATGGATTTGTTGTCAAAGCACTTCATGTATTCATTGCTATCGGGATGTTAAGAGCATTCCATGGAATATAACAACAGTTTCTGAAGTGAATTACATACCCCACCTTTAAAACATGAAATGTGCCAAGTGTAAGATTTAGCTTTGAGCTACTTTCCCCTCGCATAAAACAATAAGAAAATGAAAATTACAAACATAGCAGTACAAATACATAAAAAGCAAGAAAGAGTAGAATACCCAAGTATTTAGGACATGGTGAGAACAAACAGCAACACACTAATATGGTTTGAAGAAATTGAAATAAAATAAAATGGGAGAGACATTCAGAGACAATAACGCAATATAAGCTCAATTAAATAAACAAGAAGAATAAAAGGTTTTAAATCATACAAAGTCTCACACTGCCTGTGCTGCAGCACCTCTTTTCACCCTCTGTTTGAAACCAGAGCCCAGTCTGCTCTGGTTGGTTAGCTGGCTGGCTCTGTTGTGATTGGTCAACAGTTTAGAGATGTCCCGCCCCTTAGCCTATCACGTACAATGTGTTGGTGCGCTAGCGGAAGTGTTACATGATGATGTCACTATGTTACAGAAGTAAACAAAGGAGTACAATGGAGGCGTTTCAGGCAGGGGGGGGAGAGAGAAACTCCCCAGTAGGAACTTTGGGATTTTAGCTTCTGCAGACCATTTACATGCACAAAAAGCTACATAACGCAGGAAAGGGAAAACACAAAAAGCATAATAGGGCATCTTTGAATGAAATAGCTTTTTAGTAAACATCACAACAGTAACATCAATGATCGTCATTATCTGTGAAGCAGAAGCAGCCACAACATGCAGTTATTTGTGCTGTAAATGATGCCGAGGGGAGGAGCCAAACAGCTGTCCAGGCACCGCTTCTTTTACTCCACCTCTCCTCCTCCATCTGATCAAACCTGATAACTCCAACAAGGAGGATACTTTCTGCCATCATCTGTGTTCATGTGACGGGATGCTCCACAGAGGTATGTCATTCTTTCTCTTGTTGTTATGACAATCTATCATTGTTTTTGTTGAAGTTTCCTACTCATGTCCTGCTTCATGGTAAAATACATAAATACGGGAGGTGGGAGATGTACTGAGATCTTGTACTTAGTAAAAGTAGAAGTACCAGAGTGTAGGAATACTCAGTTACAGTAAAAGTCCTGCATTCAAAATGTTACTCAAGTAAAAGTAGAAAAGTATTCTCATCAAAATATAGTTAAAGTAGCGACAGTAAAAGTAGTCGTTGTGCAGATTGGTCCATTTCAGAATATATGATATGTTTGATAATGATTGATCATGAAAGTGTTCTCAAAGCTGGTGAAGGTGCAGCTAGTCTGAATGACTTTGTAGACTGCAGGGTAGCTTGTGAATTTACTCCAAGTGGAACTAAAGTCTGATTTAACACTTGATTATATTTCACATCATTCATCCAGATCTGTAAAGTAACTAAAGGTATTAAATACATGTAGTGGAGTAAAAGTACAAAGTAGCATAACATTGAAATACTCAAATAAAGTACAAGTATTTTAAAATTGAATTTAAGTACACTTGAGTAAAGGTACGTCACTTCCTACACATGGATGCATACTCCATATGTAAGGAGATACAACATGAAACAAATCGCAGCACCTATAAATAAACTAGAAGATCAAAACAAAACGGAAACACTGAGATCAAGAATACTATTTTGTATCTTCTCTGCTTGTTATGGAGGATAAATGACCGTGCAGTAAAAGGCTGTGCTTCTGATTGGCTACCGTGACATCTGCACCTCACAAAGACTTCACACTTTTTGTGTGTGTGTTTATTAATGATATACAATAATCACTCGCACAAGGGAATGTACCAGAGTGTACTTGGCCACATCTGGACAATACTTTCTTTAAGCCTTCTGCTGAATACAGGCGGTAATCTCTTTAAATCCACTCAGTTCCTTAGTGTTTCTCCGATTAATATTGAGGATTAGTGATAATCCTTACATGTCAAACTAACTGAAGCAGTGACTGTTCAGCACACTTAAGACTGATGAAAGCTCATGTCATGATAAAGAGGAGAAAACGCAACAAAACAAGTCCTTTAGAAAAGCTTATTAGGCAAGGCAAGTTTATTTATATAGCACCTTTCAACACAAGGCAATTCAAAGTGCTTTACAAAAACTGAAAGACATTAAGAAAATGGCATTTAAAATCAGTCTTTAAAAAGAAAAGATAATAAAAGAAACATTAAAAGAAAAAATACATGGATAAAAGTTACAGTGCAGAGTGAGATATGAATAGTTCAATTAAAAGCAGCGACAAAAAGAAAAGTCTTCTTGCTGGATTTAAAAGTAGTCAGAGTTGCAGCGGACCTGCAGGTTTCTGGGAGTTTGTTCCAGATGGAGCATAATAACTGAACGCTGCTTCTCCATGTTTAGTTCTGACTCTGGGGACAGAAAGCTGACCAGTCCCTGAAGACCTGAGAGATCTGGATGGTTCATCATTTAGCAGGAGGTCAGAAATGTATTTTGGGCCTAAACCATTCAAAGCTTTATAAACCAGCAGCAGTATTTTGAAATCTATTCTTTGACACACAGGAAGCCAGTGTAAAGACTTCAGAACAGGAGTGATGTGATCCACTTTCTTAGTGTTAGTGAGGACTCGAACAGCAGCGTTCTGAATCAGCTGCAGCTTTCTAATAGATTTTTTAGTGAGACCTGTGAAGACACCATTGCAGTAGTCGAGTCTACTGAAGATAAAAGCATGGACAAGTTTTTCCAAATCCTGCTGTGACATTAGTCTTTTAATCCTAGATATGTTCTTTAGGTGATAGTAGGCTGATTTAGTAACTGTTTTAATGTGACTGTTGAAACTCAGGTCAGAGTCCATGACTACACCTAGATTTCTGGCTTTATCTGTTGTTTTGAACATTGCAGACTGAAGCTCAGCGCTAACTTTTATACGTTCTGCCTTGGCTCCAAAAACCATTACCTCAGAAAGTTCTGACACATCGAGTCATTGATTTGTTCAATGCACTTACTCAGTGTTTGAATTGGAGCATAGTCTCCTGTCGAAATTGTTAGGTAAATTTGTGTGTCATCTGCATAGCTATGGTAACTTATTTTGTTGTTTTTCATTATCTGAGCCAGTGGTAGCATCTAGACGTTAAAGAGAAGAGGCCCCAAGATGGAGCCTTGAGGTACCCCACATGTCATATTTATCAACTCGGATGTGTATTTACCTATAGAAACAAAGTGGTTTCTGTCCTTTAAGTAGGATTCAAACCAATTTAGAACTGTTTCCGAAAGTCCCACCCAGTTTTCCAGTCGGTCTAGTAATATGTTGTGGTCAACAGTGTCAAACGCAGCACTGAGATCTAATAATACTAACACTGAAGTTCTGCCACTGTCTGTGTTTAAGTGGATGTCATTAAAGACCTTTACAAGAGCAGTCTCAGTGCTGTGGTTTGGACGAAAGCCTGACTGGAACACATCGAAACAGTTATTTAAATGCAAGAAATTGCTCAACTGTTGAAAAACAACTTTTTCAATGATTTTACCTAGAAATGGGAGGTTTGATATGGGCCTATAATTGTTCATTACTGAAGCATCTAGATTATTCTTTTTTAAGAGCGGTTTAATGACTGCAGTTTTCAGGGCCTGTGGAAAAATACCTGAGTGAAGAGATTTTTTTACTATATGAAGTAGATCTGAGGCCATGCAAGGAAAAACATCTTTGAAAAATCCTGTTGGAATAATATCAAGGCAGCAGGAGGAGGATTTCAGAAGTTGTATAATGTCCTCTAGGTTTTTATCATTAATCTGATGGAATTGTGTCATGGTGTTTGAATTGATTTTTTTTTACTGCATTTTACTTGCACGATTTGTTCACTTGTTCTATTTTATTTCATTTAAATCTTAAGGTGCCTATATTGCATGTAGCATTTTTGGGAAACATCAACAATGAACCTACATTCACTGCCATTAAGGCTCATACACACGAAATGTGATTGACTTAAAGGTCCCATGTCATGCTTTTCCGGTTATTACCCGTCCCCTTGTGTTATGAAGGTTTTTCTGCATGTAAACGGTCTGCAGAGTCACAACCCCTCAAAGTTCACCCTGTAGCGAGTAAAACTCTAACACAGAAAAGACCTGTCTATGCTGCCCCAGAACGCCTCGTTGGACATTTCTCTTTTTCCAATGTTTACTTCTTGGGTATAGTGACGTATTTCGGTGACGTAACTATTTGGACCAATCCACGGACTTCCTCACACACACACACACTCGGCGGGACATTGCGAGGCTCGCTCCTGCGAGGAGCGGGACACTGTATGGGGTCAGCGAGACACCGCGGAACTCAGCCTGGCCCTGGGCACACACACAAACTCCCAGCCAGGCTGCGGGTGTGTGTGTTTCGGGCTGGGTTTCGCTGTGTCTCGCTGTCTCACAGACGGCCACTGGGCTCACAGGGAGGGTGGGGGCAGGAGCTCCAACAAGCCGTGTAGGACAGAGAGTGAATACACATACTATACAGAGATGCTGGATGAGAAACCAATGTGAGTTTGGAAAATTGCACAATATAAATCTATTCTAGTCGACCTCAACAATGGAATTATGATCAGTAGAAATGGCCATGACATGGGACCTTTAAGATTGCATTTCCTACAACGCAGGAGCTGCTGAAGACAAGACAATAAAGACTTTAATCTTTGCAACAGGGGCACAACCTGAGGGTAAATCAACACCTTGAGGACATCAGCGATGCTCTCCACGGTGATGTGCAGCAGAGAGACGTTACCCAGCTTTGAGTTCAACAGTCGCAGAAGAAGCCCTGTTAGGATCGAGCCACGCAGGAACACCATCCCCGCAACGCAGACCCTCACTGCTAAACATCTGCTGGCATACCTTCCCCGACCTCAGTCAGAAACCATCCGCTACACCCATTACTCACACAAGGTAAAGCTTTCTTTGTTACATGTTGTCCTACTCCACTCAGAAATGTGTTTTTGTTACTTCACTTTGAGCTTCTTACATTACATGTCACCAGTGGCGGTTCTAGACCAATTTGACTGGGGGGGGCCACTGGGGGGCCAGTTATTTTCTGAGGGGGGCACAATAAATGCAGGACGAAAAAGAGAACTAGACAGTATGAAGTAATTGCGCATAAGAACACAATGCAATACAGTTATTGGTATTTGTTTCAGTACACTTATTTATTTCAGATAGATCTTATAGTTATTACTGTTAGCTTATAGTGCAATGTTTGCACTAACACCATATTTATATAAAAATAAAGGCAATGCACAGTTACATCTCTACTTTACATAAGGGTGTCTGCACAATCTCACATTACAGCAACAAAATCCTGCGGTTTTTGGCAAACCGAGTACCAGAAAATATACATGTCACTTGTTGTTAGTCGCTTTCACACAAACATACTTAGTACTGTGGGCATTCCTACAGGAGCAATTTGGGTCGAAGTGTCTTTTCCAAGGACACAACGACATGCTGACTGCAGTGGGGATTGAACCAGTGCTTCCCTGATGGTGGTTATCAAAAAATACATGACCAAAATAGTACTTAATGGAGCATGTTGCTGGTAGTAAGTGAACAAATCAATCCGGATCCATCCCCACTGTTAATAATTCACAAACCTCAAATTGTGTGCGCTCTTGCTGGCCTCCTGTTTCTGGCAGTAAAGCCACATCACCAGTATCCAGAGCCACGTTTGTAAGGAGTGTTTATAATTGGAGAGCCTTTGACTCAACCTCTCAATCTAATTACTGTTTTTTTACTTTTGCATTTTGTGAATATTGTACTTTTCCCCCCCTTTTAGGACACAGCTAAATCCTCTGTTGCCGCCATGATTACCTCAAAAAGAGCTTCTCTCATCCACAACTTGAACTATGCAAAGTGCTCATCACTCCCCCCATCTCGTCAGGCTTCTCCCTCCCTGAGCCCCTGCAGCCAGTCCTCCCATGCCCTCGCTTATTCTGAGCCAGAGCCCCCACAAACAAAAATGATCCAAGCAGTTCCTCTGGAGCCAGTGGAGGAAGAAGAAGAGAGGCCCGAGCCTCACCGTTGGCATCGCAGCCGACACCTCAAGCGCTTCAGCTCCAGGTGGCAATCGAGAAGCTCCGCTGGCAGCAGAGACTTTCCCGTGTCTGCCATCGAGAAGCTGAATGTCGCGAGGAGTCACAAGAAGCGCTGTAAGCTTCTCGGGGACGACCACTCTTCACATGTCACCGTCAGCAATCAGCGGCAGCGTTATGTCACCAAGGATGGAAAGTGCCAGGTCACCCAAGGACGTATTATAGAAAAGAGTCGGTTTATCTCTGATATCTTCACCACATTGGTGGACCTCAAGTTCTGCTGGTTCCTCCTCGTCTTCACTATGTGCTACATTCTCACATGGGTGGCCTTTGGGGCGATCTACCACTTTGGTGCCTGGTTGCGTGACGATATTGCACATGTTAATGACCCCGAATGGAAAGCGTGCTTCCAAAATGTCGACACTTTCCTTTCAGCCTTGCTGCTGTCAATAGAAAGCCAGAGGACTATTGGATACGGCTCCAGGATGGTGACGGCCCACTGCCCCGAGGGCGCGGTGCTCCTGATGGTGCAGTCCATCCTCGGCTCCATCATCGACGCCCTGATGGTGGGCTGCATGTTCGTTAAAATCTCCCGGCCCCAGCAGAGAGCGCAGACTCTGATCTTCAGCAAGCACTGCGTCATATGTGAGCGAGACGAGGAGTTGTGCTTGCTCTTCCGCATCGGGGATCTGAGGGCGAGCCACATGGTGGACGCCAAGATCCGCGCAAAGCTCATCAAGTCCAGGCAGACCAAGGAGGGAGAGTTCATCCCACTGGAGCAGTCGGAAATCAATCTGGGCTACGACACCGGGGGGGACCGGCTGCTACTGGTGGAGCCGCAGACCATCACACACTTCATCAATGAAAACAGCCCCTTCTGGGAGGTGGGAGCGGAGCGGCTGAAGAGGGAGAGCTTTGAGATCATCGTAATCCTGGAGGGCATCGTGGAAGCATCCGGTGTGTTTTTAAACTGTGTGCTGTCTTACAACTAGTGTCCATAGAATCACAGCTACATTTGAAAAGTGCATTTTCAGTTGTCCCAAAAGATAGATAGATACTTTATTGATCTGATTGAAAAAATACTTTAAAAGAGTAACAGAGAATTTAAAACTAAAAGTAAATATAAAATGAAACATATGATATCAAATATAAACAATATAGAAAGAAGAACTCAATTGTCCATATGTGGTAATACCATGCTACTCTGATCACTTACACTAAAAGTAATTCAGACCTTTTACCATTACTTAATTTGATGCATGGTTGCAAGATAAAAATGTAAATGTAATTTTTACGAGTTGTGTCATACATAATTATTCTGATAATATCGTCAATTTAATATTGTGTGCAACTTCAACTCATATTTCTGCGTCTATTGATTTGAAATGAAATACATGTTGTACTAACTTACAATATGGTAGTTATGTTTGACACATTGAGTGAAGTATCCTCAATACTGCTTTTGACCCCGTTGATAATGCTCGCTTTATGAAAGTAAAATGTTTGTTTTTGGAAAGTTTAGTTTTTCTAATCAACGCTAAGAAACAAGACCGAAGAGTGTTCCTGAAAGAGCTTGGTTTAAATTGGTCGAAATGTCTGCAAAATGTGGATAGTACGCCAAAAGAGAGCAAAACACATACATTAGTGGACATGTTCTTGTTTAAGCATAACCTTAAACATGTGTCCCGATGCAGAAGATGAATTTGAATATCATGTTTTTTGCCCAATAAAGTAACATTACCTCATCCACTAATGCTTGTTTGTGTTGCAGGTATGACGTGCCAGGCGAGGACGTCCTACACCGAGGACGAGGTCCTCTGGGGACACAGATTTGAGTCGTGCATTTCTTTGGAGAAAGGGGGTTTCCGTGTAGACTACAGCGCATTCAATAAAACCTTTGAGGTCCAAATGTCCCAACTCAGCTCAAAAGACAGCAGCACTAAAAAGGAAATCGTATTTTAGAAATGTTGGCTAAATAAACAGTTGCTTTTGCTTTTATTAAGTTACCCAGGCCAGCCATAATTACTGTTTTTCTGTTGTATATTCATTAGATAACATCTGTTTTTATTTTAATATATCATTTAATATGTTAACAATTGTGTTTCGTGTTGTGTTGAAATAAAAAATAAATATCTTGTCGTTGGCTGTGGTCATTCACAGTTTGGGTATTTGAAAAACTAGTGTGGAAAAATAAACCTTAGCACCAAATATTTACAAGCTTGTTTTAATTCCCATTAACAGCAGAGAGTTTGAATCCACTGGCTTCAAAAAGTATAAAAACACCCTTATAACTAAGAGTGGTTCCTGTCAATGTTTTGTTACAACATATTTGATTATATAATTATCTTTACTGAAGCATTAACAATTTTCATTGAGGCAGCATTTCATCATCTGACCTGGTTGTACTGGAGCTAATTTCATATTTATTCATTGATTTATCAAAAGATTTGCTTGATCGTGAATTATTTTTCCATTTCAATAAAGTGGCGCGGAAGTAGAATAACATTAAATGGCAATTATGAAGTAAAAAAGTGTGTAAACACCAAAAGTACAGGAGTACAGTTTAATTGAATATTCTTTGAGTCAATTCTTTGTGTTCTACTCTGACCAAAATCAACTACCTTTAGTTAATCCATTGCTTTCATTATGACTTTTTCCAGACATATTTATTGCTGATTTCTTCCATTATTATTCAACTAGAGGACTTACCGTAAAGAATAATACAGCATCCAAACATATAAAGCAGACCTCTCTGACTGCAATCCAGCTTTGGTGGCAGAACATTTCAAACTGGTTTCCTCGCCTGTACGTGGCCTGGTGCACGACGCAGCATTTATTAAAGATTTAACTCTGAGTTTCCTTAAGGACTATAACCAGGACTCTGAAGCCCTTACATTTCCAATTTAAATAGAAAATCATAAATGAAAGCACACACAGTTTCTGCTTAATGAAACACTTTATTTTCCAGTTGAGAATGTGATATAACCTCTAATGATATACATTCGACGAATAATGTAAAATAATTTGTTTTACATCAATGAACAAATCTATGAAAATCAAGGGTTACCTGATGTTCAAATACACTTTGAAGATATAATCAAACATCTCGTCGTAGCCCCTCCCTCCACCAAAAAAGAAACAGCTGTCAATGAAAAATGTATTGACAGGCCTTGACTCTAAATCCTCATCAGCATCCACATCTAGTCCCGTTGTTCTACACTCACAGAGACCTTCACTGGTACAATCTGCAGTGGGAATCCATATCCTGTAAAGATGAATGGAAACATCCTCTCAGTGAAAGTGTGTGTGAAGGTGTGTATGTGAATGAGAAAAGATACTCACACTGCCTTTCTTTGCCACCTTTTCCTCAATAGACTTCTGTGATGTCACTCCCTCAATGCAGATGTCACATGGACTGATCCATTATTTTAATAGGGGGGTAAAATGTATAGCGTGACGGGTTGGAAACAAACTTGGGGACGAGTGTCGACGAGTGCAATTTCATAGATAATTCATGTATTTTTCAGATTTTTTTTCTCAGTTAAAGTACACACGCATTATGATTATATTAGCATCAAAATACCTGTGGCAATTGTTATTTGTTTAATATTCAATGAATATGTGATGATGCTCAGTGAGGACATGCAAAAATGTGTGTTGTCTACTACAAAGACAATTAATTATTATAAAACAAAAACAAAATATATATATATATATATATAGTTTTACATTGTAATGCAAAACACCCTGTTCCTTTGATTCAGTGCTTTAAAATACATTTTGTAGTTTCCTTTCAGTTAAAATCTTTGAAGCAAGCTCGGGGGACACAAAGGGCACCCGATTGAGAATCACCCTTCAACTGTTTATCTTATTCTCTTAGCTAACTACTCTGACTGTGTATCCCTTACTTGTATGTTAAAGCATCTGAAACTGAAGGTAGTTCAATGATTTAGACTTTTGATAAAGAACCTTTTTTGTCCTTGTGGATTTTTTAATCACGTATTGCTTGTACTCGTTGGCTTTGAGTTGTTGATTTTTAATGTTGTCCTGTAGGATAGTATCTCTAAATTCTATAAAGAGTACTAAATATATAAAAAATACATCAGGGGCGATATCGACTCCAGGCCGGTAAATGGCGCTGATGCCCAAACCGCCGAAGGCCCCAAAACCCGAAGAAGAAAAGCCGCGTCCGACGAGAGCATGACGGGATATGAAAGTCCTCCGGCGGCGCGCTGCCGCCATGTCACCGAGAGAGAAACATATAGCTATTATCTCTGTTTTAGGCGTAGTTAGTCTTGCTCTTTATTATATTCCTAATTTTCTTTGGGTGACTTTATTTCTTTCAGTGTGTTGTATTGTGTGTTTCTATCAAAGCGGAGAACCGCTTCCCGCCAGGTTAGGCCTCAATCCTCGGGCTCGCCTGAGAGTTCCAGCCGTGCTCCAGCGCTGGTTTTGGGGCTGGGTATCAACCGGCGTGTCGGTGGCCGCTCGGGGAAAACGAAGAGCGGCAGAAACAAAACTGAGCACCGGTCTTTTGAGGGACACTTCAGAGAAAGGCCCGTTGAAGCTGGGATTTATAGGAGGGATACTTTGCACACTGAGTCGTTTCTTTTCAGTCCTCGGGATTTCCTCATGGGGAGTTACATCGGAAAACCCGAAAGTCCAACTCCCGACTCCGGGAGGCCAAGGGCCGGGAGAAACCCCCGAGAGCAGCTCCGTGAGAGACTGGCCAGACCCAACCATGCTGTCTACACGCCGAACAGGAGGCTCTCATTTGCCGGGTACGTTGATGGCCAAACAACGCTGCATCATACGCAGCTCTCAGCCAGGAGACGGTTCAATTTCTTGGCGGGGTTTTAACGTTAATTATTAACTCTTAAGCCGTTGGATAAATGACCATTGACACATTAAAACAGGCAACAAAGAATAAGGTAGCCGCTTTTTGAGAGATATTTGACTCAGACAAACACACATTATCAAAGCAGACACAGTTATAAAATGTCAAGGACTCCTATAGTCAATAAAATATTAATCTTTTTAGTCACTTGAATATATTTTGTGTTACCCAGTGAAGCATTACCTTGTTCTCTTTTAATCAGAAATTGCATATGCCATTATAAGTGTGCCTGTATATGGTATAATGATCCCTAACCCTACTGTTGCTGGAGAAAAACACATTGAGTCACACACACTGATCATTTAAACACAACCCCATCATTAAACTAAGCTGCAAGGTACTCTGTGTTTCTGTCCAAAGCCTTCCCTCCTCAAACCTTAGAGAACAAATCTAATTGAACTTATTTTTTGTTAGAACTTATCCAGCAACAGATTTTAGCTTTAAACTTTTTTTGGTGTAGTGATGAAATGTTTACTGAATGCATAAACAGGGCTTTCATCCAATATGTTCATAGACTAACATGACCTGACATAGGAAGCAATAGTGGAGAGGAAAGGCACATGTTAAAGTTATAATGTGAGGAGATGGTTCATTTAAATGTGGATTCCAGCACAGGCAAACGTTGTATCTTTCATGGCAGACAGCAGACCACAATAATATAGTTGAAGATACTACCAGTGGCTGGATTATAAAAAACAAGTTTGGACTTTTCCCCATAGGCTTCACCAGAGATGGCAAAAGTACACACATCCTTT
Organism: Harpagifer antarcticus; assembly: GCA_902827135.1. Lineage (NCBI taxonomy): Eukaryota > Metazoa > Chordata > Actinopteri > Perciformes > Harpagiferidae > Harpagifer > Harpagifer antarcticus. Next base: position 4,185,171 of record CADEHL010001000.1, on the reverse strand, counting down.
ACTCAAGCAGAAGTACAGATACTCGTGTTTAAAAATACTCTGGTGAAAGTAGAAGTACTGACTAAACTTCTTTACTCAAGTACAAGTAAAGAAGTATGGGCTTCGAAATGTACTTCAGTAAAAAGTACCCATAACTAGCAGCTGCTTTAAAGAGTACCTGACCTTTATATTAATAGAACAATAATGTCATTGTTAGCTAATGAATGTTTCCATGCTGAACAACGGCAACATGACAACGTTTCCATTGGTCCCTCTTCTTTAGAGAAGACCAGGAAGTGATGGATACACGGATCGTGTTCAAATCAATGGCACGCAATGACTCTAAAGAATAATGATCAGGCATCAAACACACATTCAGACTAAAGGAACCAGCTGTTTGGAAAATGAGAGAAGTAGAAAGTACAGGTATTTGTGTTCAACATGTGAGAAGTAGAAAGTACAGGTATTTGAGTTCAACATGTGAGAAGTAGAAAGTACAGGTATTTGTGTTCAACATGTGAGAAGTAGAAAGTACAGGTATTTGTGTTCAACATGTAAGAAGTAGAAAGTACAGGTATTTGTGTTCAACATGTGAGAAGTAGAAAGTACAGGTATTTGTGTTCAACATGTAAGAAGTAGAAAGTACAGGTATTTGGGTTCAACATGTAAAAAGTAGAAAGTACAGGTATTTGTATTCAACATGTAAGAAGTCAAAGTAAAAAGTCATCAGAAAAATAAGTAGTGGAGTAAAGTACTGAAACCAGAAAAATGTACAGTAACAAAGTATTTGTACTCCACTACTTCCCACCTCTGGGCTTCACAGCTGAATCACAGTAATAGACAGAGAGCTAAAGTCACAGTTGATGCTCTGGGAGATGTAGATATGTGTTGTAATTTAAACATTTGTTTCCCCTCAGGGAGCCGCCGGGCACAGCGGGCAGATTCACCATCACCCCCCAGCGTCATTACCCCCTGCAGCAGCCCGGGGTCTCACAAGTGGGAGTCCTACCTCCTGTGAAGTGGGACAGCTTCAGGAAGAAAAACATCCTCAGCCCTCGTAACTGTTCTGCTGTCCTCAGCCCCGTCACCATCAAGATCGCCAGGCCGGACCACCTCAGCTCCCTCAGGTCTCTACGTTCACGCCAATAATCAGTCTGTTTATCATACCAGGGTTATTCTGAGTTTGTCCATTTTCTTACAAAAAGTGCCACATACTTTGTACTTCATATTACCGTGTATCTTCAAAGTGTGCTTTCAGAACATGTTACACATGTACATATCTTGTAACTCGTGTAACTGCGTCATGATTTCTGGAAAGGGACATTGCTCAGAAGTTGTTTTTATCTAGTTTAACTATAATAGAGAAAGGGCAGACATCTCTAATGCTGATATCTAACACAGCAAGAGGACTACTATGTGTTTTAGATTTTAAGATAAAATAGTTAAAGTATGAAGCAACTGGTGATTATTTGTGCCACAACAGTGATGGTGTGTTATCGCACTCCATGATATGGGTAGGTATCTCTAAGTCCAGTGGTTTGTAAACTGACTGATAACACTGACCATAGTTTCAATTCTAACTTTCTTTTTGTTTTTAGTTTTGACCATCTGAGTTGTGCGGGGCTCCCCAGGGCGCCTGTGGACCCCTGCTCCAGAGAGAGTGTCCTCAAGGTTTTGAAGGAAAGCCGCAAGAGAGTAGTTGAGGACGAGGACGGAAGCTTCACAGCCGAGCAGAAAAGCAAAAGAAGGTACGCAGAATTCACTGGCACTAATTACCTCCTTACAATATAAGAAATGTTAGTCTGGTGAGCAAGGCTACCAAAAAGTAGTCTGTATTCCTCATGGCCCTCACCTCAGAAGTCGTAGACGTCTAGAGAGAATCTCCCGCATTGCATGCATGGATGAGTCAATGAATATCCAGCAAACTGTTTTACATAAAAAGCTATTTCTGTGTGAACATTTGTCGATATCTCAAGATTTAGAAGAACACGTGCTTCTCAGGACCTGGGTTACATATCGTCAGTTGAAGTGTTTGTTTGTAATCCATTTGATTTCCCCAAAGGCGTAATGACAGCAATGGAAGCGCACAATCTGCGTTTGAGCCTCTCCTGCCCAACGGGACACCGTCACTGCTGGTCCCTAAGTAAGTTTGACTTTCTGAAGGGACACTTTACTGTCTCATCTCGTCATCTCGTCATCTCTGAGGTCTATTGACTGCGTTTTTGATGCTGTGAAGTAGGGCTGCTCGATTATGGCAAAAATCATAATCTCGATTATTTGGGTCAATAATTGACATCACGATTATTAAACATGATTATCTATTTACTTAGAAAAGATCCATTTATTGAAAAGAAAAATGTCAACAGTATGTTTTTAACAGTTGATTACCCCGAACTCTAAGTATAATTCAACTGAAGAACCAATAAATAAAAATAATCGTTTTATTTCGATTATGTTGTTTTCATAATCGTTGCACGCCAAAATCGTAATTGTGATTTAAAATGCGATTAATTGAGCAGCCCTATCTCTGAGGTCTATTCACTGCATGTTTGATGCTGTGAAGTATATTGTGACTGTCTAAACATGCTTTCCCTTCCTTCCTGCCTTCAGGCCAGGAAGCCTGAAAAGAGGGATGACCTCCCTTGCAGAGGATGCCCTCATGAAGAGATCTCGCACCTCCTCCATCAGCTCCGGCAGCGGGGTCCACACCCCCAGAGGAACCCCCGGCAGCAGGAGGAACCCTATCCAGAGCTCCTACAGCTCTTCAAAGGGCCTCAGCCAGGTAGCGCCTATCAGCTAAATGAAAGTGCACATATCCCTGCAATGACCTAAAGCTTATTTGTTAAGATGTATTCATGTTTTCCTTCGTAGTGGAAGAAGCGGTCAGCACCCAGCTCCCCTCTCTCCAGCCCCGGGTCATCTCGCTCTCAGACCCCAGAGGCAGCCTCCAAAAGAGCCAAGTACGTCTCAGTCTGTTTCCTAGTCGCCCTCATTTAATCCTAATATTTCAGTTTGTAACCTGTTGTTTTATTGCAGGGAGGACGACGGACAGTCTCCCAGCTCAGCATCCTCAGTGAGGTCAGAGAAGACGGCCTCTGAGAAGGTTCCTGTTACATGTAAGTCTCATTTATCTGCAGTGGCAGTACGGTGAAGTAAACTTAGAAGTGCAGCTCTGTGGCCAACAGCACCATACTTAAATGGGCAGTTGGATGCAAACTGGTTTTTCTGCTTCGAGTTCAATACGGCAACAATAGGTAGGTATGCACTGTCCTGATAAAAAATAAATAATCAGATACATCAACTCGGGGTTTACAGGCAGGGTTCCTACGGTCATTAAAAACATGGTAAAGTCATGGAAATTCAAAATGCAAATTCCAGGCCCTGGAAAAGTTATGGAAAACAATATTTTTCCCAAAGTTTTGGAAAAGTCATGGAAATGTAACTAAAGTTGCATCAAATATAATTTATATTGATCTAATCGCCGAAATAGTAATTACTATAACGATAATAAATACTGTATCGTAATGAAACGTAAAATGGCTTTTAGCTGATGAGGTATTTTGCTGGTGAGAGATTTTAGTTGCTTACGTGTAGAAGCTAGTATTAGATTGGTTTTAGATAGGCACACCATGTTTCATATGCAGACCTTATTTTCCTGTTCCATGTTAAAATAAACCATTTTCAGTGGTACCGCTGAGAAAGAGTACCGGTAATTGTTTTGGTCATGGAAAATTAGGTAACGGTCATGGAGAAGTCATGGAAAATCATTGGTGAAGAAGTGTATGAACCCTGTACAGGTTGTCTCCTTTGAACACATTGAGACCTTGTACAGTTTCTTCTTTTTACTTAAACAAAGGTTTGATGTAAAACCTGAGATTCATGGTCAGCCCCTCGACCTCCAGGACACCAGTGTGCCTCTGGAACTACAGTTATGTAAGATGACATGAGGACAGGGGTTGGCTGTCTGGATTAATCGAGCTGACACTAGGGTGACTCGTGAGAAGAAGCGAGAGACTGAGAAATTACAGGGTCAGCACAAGAGCAGATAGCGATGCAGAATATCAGATCAGTGCATGCCTACAAAAACATGTTAGTTGGTTGAATCAGTCAGTTTATAATTGTGCATTGCATTCATAAACACACTAGAAGCAGGGGGTCCGCGGGGTCTTAACAAGTATTAAAAGTTGATCAATTTAGCGAAAATGAAGGCTATTAAAAAGTATTAAAGGGCATTTTCCAAGGTGTTACATTTTGTAGCTTGTTTTCAATAAGTATATAAATGGTCCAAAGAGGTTGTGTTCTACAGTCTGCCTGAATGTAATCATGGCGTAGGTGTGTAGTGTGATTCTGTGTAGTTTATTGATGGCATCCCGTTGGGTTTGACGTCATCTGAACAGGACATTGCACGCTCACTGCTTGATAGCGTGAAGGTCCGTTTACGCCGGTTGCTAAGCAACATCGTTATGGGGAAATGCAAGTCTGCGTCCAAATGGTTGGAAGATAAGGAGGAAGGACAATCAATACTGTATATAGTAAATGTGAGGTAAAGTGTGTCGCCAAGGTAACCAGTTAAAACTCCAAGTGGCGATGAGGTCTTAAAATGTATGGAAAGGGTCTTAGAAAAGGTCTTACATTTGACTTCAGGATTCCTGCTTATACTCTGAAGGAAAAGAAGCAGCCACAACTGTAAAAAGAAAGTATTATACAATAAAAAAAATACACATAAATGTAAAATAACATTGTATTGTCCCCTTTATTATGATGTTGCAGCTAAATGTACCCCAGCTCTCAAGCTGCCAGTCACGCCCTCAGCAGAGTCTACTGGGAGTGGTGGGAAGAGGAAGCGTAAGATCCAGCTGGTGTCCAGCCACCGGGACGATCAGATCTCTCTGGTAAGTGCGTCATTCTGAATATCGCCGTGTGTTACAGGGACCTGGGTTTCTCTCTAAACTCTGTGTTTTGTATTTATTTGTTTAGCCTCCGCCTCCAGAGCTGGGCTACACCATCACTGTGAAGGACCTGGATGAGGAGAAGAAGGCTGCGCTCAGCAAAATCCAGAAGGTCCTGGAGACCCCCGGTGAGTGGAAGCAGCCACACTTTCAAACTCTTTATTTGAAGTGTGTGTGTGTGTGTGTGTTTTGGAGACCATGGTGTGTCAGGACAGTCAGACTTGACCAGACGTTTGAGCCCCCCCCCTGACCTATGTCAGGGGTAGACATTAAGGGTAAAAAGCCACTGGCCCCACCATTGTAACCACTGGCCCGGAGCATTCATCCAAAAAAAAAATATCGACTAATAATGAAGAAAATTAACACATGTGTTGCTATAGTAATTTATGCACTTACTACTTTTACTACAACATTTGAACAATCAGTTCTTCCTCATTTTCCTCAATTGTTCATATTTGGTTTATTAAAATAATGATATTGTGGTCATTGTTAAAAAATGTCTGGTATTATGAGTATTATTATTTGTATAATGCACTTTCTGCCTTCCTGTCATTAGGAGTTAGACATGTAATGGCTATAGATTAGATCCTTCATTCTCCTAAACTGCTGGGACCTCTAGCCAATACCTTTATATGTTCTACTCTTCACTTGCTTGTCAGCATAGGTCGGCATTAATGTACAGAGCCGAAAGAAGACCTTGTTTATATTGGCATCATATTGAGAGGTGCAGTGACGCGTCCTAAAACCAGGAAGTAAGCTGCTGGTTCCCTCCACAAAAAGCAACGGGATTTCTCCACAGGGTTTTGGAAAATAGCTGGAAATAAGGTCTGTGGAAAACAAACCTGTTTGATAAATGCACGTTTGGTTCTGCCGGATAATCTCCACATGTCTACCCTACTTTTATAATGTTCGAATCATAAATCTAATCGATAGATTATAAAAAGGGTTTTAGGACGCGTCACTGCACCATTAGAAGCCAACTCCATCGATCAAGCTGAAGCTTTCTCTCCCTCTTCTTCTCATGCTCCCTGTCACTCTCCTTTAACTCCTCCGGTGACTTTCTTTTATTTGAAGATTGTTTTTTGCCCGACGCTTGGCCGGTTACCGCTGGTATTAAAAACATTTTGGCGAATGGTTAGGTGGCGCGATAGTCTGTAGTGAAGGAGCGCGCTCACGGGAGCCTGCTCGCGCTGCGCTCCGCAGCAAACAGCTGTTTGCTTTTCACCCAACAACGACAAGCGACTCACGAAACGCTATGTTGTAGCGTTAATAAACTAAACAATTTAACAAAATTGCTTGTCAACATCCAATACCACAGGAAAAAAAAATGTTTAAACAATATTTGTAGTGGCCCGAGCGGGCAAGTGGAAAGTACGTTATGCTGGCCCGGGGTGTATAAATAGTGCTTCCGGGCCAGCGGGCCAATTATAATGTCGAGCCCTGTATGATCTTTTGACTTCTCCTTCTTCAGCTCCAGAGCAAGAGAAGTCTGTCGCCCCCGCAGTCTCCACTTCCCTCCATCCTGCCTCCTCCAGCAGCATCACCACCCTGAGCAGCCTCCTGGCTTCTCCTCTGCCCACAGCCTCCTCCACACTCTCAAACACCCCCGTCATCAACCTGGACCCCAGCGTCAGCGTGAGCTCCGCCCCGGCAGCATCCAACCCGCTGCTGGAGGCTCTGAAGATGAAGATCAGCATTCCTGCGAGCTCCACCTCTGCCGCCAACACATCTACAGGTACCATTTTATTTTTAACAGGATGCGTGAGGGTACAATTACATCACATTCAAGGTTTCATGATACCAAGAAATTCATTGGCAACAGCATTTGACTTAAATTAGATGCAGTAACATTTAATACTTCATCCCCACACATTTTCCCAAACAAACACTGACCTCCCCCCCCCCCCTCCCACATGCCTCCCTTCCCAAACTCTCACACACACACACACACACACACACACACACGTCGTTTAAGTGTTCCCCAATGTGTCTGGATTTTGAGGGTGGTCCTGTGGCTTAACACAACTACAGGTACCGTCACTGAACTGAAACCATGTTTGCAATTTGATCTACAACATAAAAATAATAAGTCATTTCCACTTTGCCATACATCCCTAGACGTAAGTACGACACGATAATACTTTAATGGTCAGATCAAGCCTGAAATAACGGCACGATCACTGAGAGAAAACCTGCTCAAAGCCTCAGCGTGCGTCTGATCTGGATCAGCTCTGTGTTCACTGAGAGGGTTGACTGGAGCACAAAGGATGCTTCAAAGGATGCTTCAAAGGATGCTTCAGTCTGACTTTATTGAATCGCGGGACCCTGTATCTCCCATTAGATGGTAGCAGTTAATATTTGCTGTTCAGAACATGGTTTGGGTCCCAGATGATGTTGTTGGACAGCTTCAATAGGTTATTATGGTATGCTGAGTCATAAAGTCTCTGACAACAATCGTGGAGCAGTTTTCTTCACAGGCGATAATCCGCATCTTGTTTGATTCTGACATGTTCTTGTTGTTTTGTCTCCGTAGTGTCTGCATCCTCCACGCCGGTGCAGCCCAGTGGTTTCACCCTGAATGTTTCCACTGCAGGAGTCGCCCCTCCTGCCTCCACCTCTCAATCCTCCTCTACAGGTGTGGAGCAGCCCTCAGCCTTCACCCAGGTGCTGAGTCAGGTCTCCAAGCCCTCCGTCAGTGTTGCTGCTGTAGCAGGACCAACCCTGTTTGGACTGAGCAGTCTGATCAGCATCGCTGCTGCCTCTTCCGCCTCCAACCCGGTCTCTGCTGCAGCTCCTTCCCCCGCCAGCAGCTTAGCTTCACTCAGTAACACCAACCCTCTGCTGGCTTCAGGGTTCAAACCCATTTTTTCCGTCACCACCACCCCCACCCCCACCCCCGCAGCTGCATCAACCCCGGAGAGCAAACTTCCTGTCCAAAGTTTCAAGCCCATCTTTGGAGCTGCTACTTCAAGTGCTGGATTCGGACTGCCTCCACCCTACACCACCTCTAACTCAGCCGCCACCGCTTCTCCCAGTATCACATCATCAATGTTTGGTGGATCTACTAGCAGCACCACAGTTACCCCGTCTGTTTTCCCTGGTTTAACCATCACCAACACCCCCTCCTCCACCGGCTCCATCGCCGCCACGCAGCCCGCAGCCCCAGCAGCTACGAAATCCCTCTTTGGAAACTGGTCGGCACCAACAACAACCTCCACCAGCTCAGCCTCAGCGCAGGCTCCTAACACCGGGAGCTCATTTCAGTTTGGAGCCGTGACCACTGCTGCTGCTGCTGCTGCTGCTGCTCCTGTCCCGACCGCTGCTGCCACCACCACCTCCAGCGGGGGCAACTTCGCCTTTGGTGCCACACAGGCAGACCCTCAGGCAGCCAACCAGAAGGCATTCTCCTTCGGTCAGGCAGCTCCCAGCCAGAACACAACCACATCTTCATTTGGAGGCTTTTCAATGGCCAGCACGGCCTCCACCACTGCTGCCACCACCACCCAGTCCACCTTCAGCTTTGGGAAGCCGTCTTTTCAAGCACCGGCAGCACAGGCCACATTTGGCTCCTCGGCGGCACCGGCAGCACAGAACACATTTGGTTCTTCAGCGGCACCGGCAGCACAGAACACATTTGGTTCTTCAGCGGCACCTGCAGCACAGACCCCCTTCGGCTCTTCAACGGCAGCACAGGCCACATTTGGTTCTTCAGCGGCACAAACGGCACCGACCACGTTTGGTTCTTCAGCGGCACCTGCAGCACAGACCACCTTTGGCTCCTCAGCGGCGGCGCCAAACTCTTTCAACTTCGGTGGAGGAGCATCCTCCACCCCAGCCCCTAACACCGCCCCACCCTCTTTCCCCTTTGGGTCGACTGCTGCCACGACAGCTGCCAGTTTTGGGACGCCTGCTAAACCAGCGTTTGGAAGCAGCTCCACTGGGTTTGCTTTCGGCGGCACCGCTGCTCCCTCTGCTGCCCCCTCGGCTGCTCCGAGCTTCGGTTCAGCCGCACAGACTCAGAGCTCCTCCTCCAACTTCTCTTTTGGAAATGCGGCTCCTCAGCAGGCGGCCCCCGGTCCGGCTCAGCCTCCATCCGGTGGATTTAACTTCGGAGCTGCGATGCCATGCCCCCAGTTTGGAACACCAGCCCCCAGTAACCCCACTCCACAGATGGGAGGCTTCAATTTCGGGGCCGCTGCTGCTGCTGCTGACAAACCAGCTTTTGGTAAGAAATAAAACACATTTTATAAAACCTTGGAACTGCTCTATGATACACTAAATGTATGTAATTGTTTATAGTAAGATAAAGTACAAGCTTTGTGAGATAATGCAGCTTTAATATTTGAGATCGAAACTACAATATTTTGCCAACATCTCAGTCTTTTGAATGAGAATAATACAATGTCTCATTTAAAACGTTCCTGCGCAATAGAGAGAAAGAAGTGGGAATGTTAGAAACCATTATTATGTCCAATGCTGAATGGGAAAACTATTTTGATGTTGCTCAAAGAACTGTTTAATAAAGTTGTGCTTCTCTCTCTGCAGGAACGTCTAACCCATCCTTCGGTCAGAGTGCTGCCGCCGCTGCCGGTCCGATCCCCTTTGGAAGTCCTGCAACTCCAGTCCAAGGCTTCAACTCTGTTCCTTTCGGTATGTCATTTTTGTTTCTGGTGGTAAGGCACTTCCTGATCCGCAATTCTGCTTCCCTTCACATCTCCAAGTCATCATTAAAAACTCACCTGTTCACCATGGCCTTTGACCCCTAACCCATCACAGTCCCCCTGCTTCCACTCCTACTGCTATTTAGGTACCGCTTTACAATAAGACTACCCTTATAAAGGGTTTACGAATAGTTTGTCATTAATTTATTAGTTAGGTTGTGAACACTTTATAAATCATGAATAAGCTTTTATAAGACATGAGATATTAACAGGGCAACTGTAACCGGTTAGTGAGCCCACATGTATCTGGACTGATAAGCCTTATTAGAAATGGCACTAACTCATTAATAAATGGTGATTTCTTTCCACTTTACAATAAGGCTCCCTTTTGGCAGCTATAAATGTTAGTAACTCGTAAATAAATGGTCATAAGTGATGCTAAGAAACATCAAGATGGAAGGGGGGGGATCAACTCAGTGAACAACAGATACTAAGGATGATGGCTGATGAAGAAGACGAAGTAAGCTAGGTAGCCAATATAAGGCTTAGTAGTACAGATAAATGTGGGCTCACTATTTGGCAAGATGACTAAGCCTTATATTGGCTACCTAGCTAACTTTGTCTTAATCAGCCAGCATCCTTGGTATCTGTTGCTCACTGAGTTGATTCTCGCTGAGTAGCCAATATAAGGCTTAGTCATCTTGCCAAATAGTGAGCCTGTGTTGACGTATGAAAACAACTGGTTTATAAATGGTTCTTAATGATTAATAGTGTTTACAACCTAATTATAAACCCTTTATGAATCCTTTTATAAGGGTAGTCTTATTGGAAAGTGGTACCGACATTTATTACATTTTTACTTCATTATTTGCCTGTTTGTTTGTTCGTCATGCAAAGCAGCTTTGGGTCTCTTGAAAGGCGCTATACAAATGCAGTCTATTATTGTTATTTTTAGTAGAAGGTAGGGCTGCTCGATTATGGCAAATCATAATCACGATTATTTTGGTCAATAATCGATATCACGATTATTAGATTATCCATTGACTTTGAAAACATCCATTTATTGAATTTTAAAACCAATACAAATAATAATTTGAACAATATCTTTTTAACTGTTGATTACCCTGAACGTAGAATTCAACTGAAAAATAAATGATACATTTATATTTAAATAAATAATATCAAAATAATAAATACCAACAAATATTTTGGAGCGCTCTTCCACAAGCTACTAAACATATATAAATATAATAAATAAAAATAAATGAGATCAAACATGTTGCAGTGCCACAACCTATCAAAGCAAAATAATAGTTTTTTTCGATAATGTTGTTTTCGTAATTGTGGCAGGCCAACATCGTAATTGCGATTAAAATACGATGCACAGCCCTAGTAGGACAAACCTACATTTGATCCTTAGAAATGACACGTGCTTCTTGTTGTTATCCTCAGGGTCCCCCAGTCCCCAGCAGGCTCCCTCCTTCTCCATCGGAGCCGGATCAAAGCCAATTGGAGCTCGTCAGAGGCTTCAGGCGCGGAGGCAGCACAACAGGAAGAAGTAACGTGCTCCGTGTGTCCAGCTCCGCCTAAAGAGGACTTCAGCTGCTGCTGCTATCGTTGATCTGGCTTACGTTGCTCTGATCAAACCCCTCAAACCTGGCTGCCACCACGTCCTCTGCTCCCCCTCCCCCTCCTCAGGTGGTTGTGCTTGCCCGAAACATTGTTTGTAGAGGAGTTGGAATTAGAAAGAACACACAGCCTGCTCGCTGCCTGGATGACTTCATGTGAGGAGACAGGATCCATAACAACGTACTATACTTGAAGAGAGGGAGAAGACGTGTTTGATTTTGAACAAAAGCATATCCAAAGTTCTTTTTTTTCCCTTTTACAGTGTGTGGACACTCCCATTGGTTGGTCTTAAGGAGAAGTTGAGACGCCTCGACTCAAACATTTATTTTTTATACGTGAAGAGCTCACTGGTTTGTATGTTTCAGAGTATTTGAGTTTGTTATCTGAATGAATGAGTGTGATTGGGATGAAAGGCACAGTTGATTCAGATAAGGTACAAAAACACTGCAGTGTAAATGTAAAGTTATGAGAAGTTTGCATTTTTTAATTATTTTTTTAATTGGCTCTCTGACCCTGTAAAAGAATGATGTGTGTCTGCACTTAAAGGGCGACTTAGTTAATGTCTTAAAGTAGTTACTGCAGACTTTTGTGTTCTTGTCTCATACTTTTTGTCATTTCAAGCATTCCTAGAGCCTTTTTTTGACAGTGATTGCCAACACTGATGTAATTAGCAAATCAGTATAGGACTAAGATGACTACTCTTATCTTATGCTAACTCATCAACTTCATGCCTGTGAAAAGAATCTGTGAACTCTGTCTCTCGTTATGCTGAGATGTGTGTTTGTGCCAGACTACCTCTCTTTGCTCCAGGCGCTCAATCTGTGTCACTGACAGGATTGAGAAGATCAATACTATTTTAACACCTTTTTTAAATTAATACAGTGAGTGTTAAATTACATGCTGCAAAACAAACATTAGCCCCTCCGGTATTTCATTGTTTTAGTAGATACATAATATCAGCTTTACTTAGATACAATTTGTCACATTGAAAAGTATTAGTTATCTGCTTAGTAATTGCATAAACTCTCATGATGATGTCGAAGATTTTTGTCAAACACACGGGACGATAAACACATTTCTGTCTGCGGTCGAGATTTTTTTTTTAATTAAAATTATTTCTGTTTTGTGTGATGCATTTTGTGGTTAATTTTGAATGAATAAAAACTGAATTTTGGACTTCAATGTTACAAAAAGAACACATTTCAACCCTTTGGGGTCCCATTATTCTTTTCTCTTCATGTGATTGTTGACTTTTATATATCAGGGTGTCCGCGGGGTCTTAAAAGTATTAAAAGTTGATTAATCAATTTGAGCGAAAATTAAGGCTATTAAAAAGTATTAAAGGGCATTTTCCAAGGTATTACATTTAGTAGCTTGTTTTCAATAAGTATATAAATGGTCCAAAGAGGTTGTATTCTACAGTCTGCCTGAATGTAATCATGGCGTAGGTGTGTAGTGTGATTCTGTGTAGTTTATTGATGGCATCCCGTTGGGTTTGACGTCATCTGAACAGGACATCGCGCGCTCACTGCTTGATAGCGTGAAGGTCCGTTTACGCCGGTTGTTAAGCAACATCGTTATGGGGAAATGCAAGTTTGCGTCCAAATGGTTGGAAGATAAGGAGGAAGGACAATCAATACTGTATATAGTCAATGTGAGGTGAAGTGTGTCGCCAAGGTAACCGGTTAAAACTCCAAGTGGCGATGAGGTCTTAAAATGTATGGAAAGGGTCTTATAAAAGGTATTACATTTGACTCCAGGATTCCTGCATATACTCTGTATATTCACTTGACTTTATCGGAGTCCCTAATCCATACTACTTTCTAATAGGAGCCCTTTTTTATGTAATAATACAAGAGGTCTACATCCTTTTACGCATTGCCTTATGCCCACCCTCCTGTCCAGTAATTGGCGGTATTGGCGCTTTTCGTTGTTTGCCGACATTTCAATCAACGAAGAAGAAGACAAAAACGTACTTTGACGCATGCGCAGTAGCCTCAGGTAGCGAGGTAGTAGCCAAGTAGACGTTAGCAGTGTATTAAAGTACGTGGCACCAAACTTTTGACATGATGGAAGTAGCAGCATTAGTCGCTTTGACCTTATTATTGGGTGCACTGGTTATACTCGTCGCAATAGCGGTAGGTAAAAGGAAAGAAGAAATAAGGGAGGAAATAGAGCAAGCGGCGGAGTTGACCGGTAAGAGAGACACTAAGCTAACGTAACTCTAGCCGAGTAATGAGTCATTAACTGTCACTATCACTGGGGTCTTTGACACACACATGTCCATTCATTTATGTATGTGTGAGTGTAATAACTGCACCTCCACGGAAACGTAGACACCTTACGAAGCGAGTAATAGAAACTACAGCAACTTTGAGTGACTGTCACCTGTCTTCATTGACTATAAATTATGCAAACATGAGATCAAAATTCAACCATGATGCTCTTTGACCTCTCAGTGCTTCGTTTTAGGTTTTAGGAAGGCCTCTTTTAAGGGTTTGTTTTGTACTTGCAGATGATTGAATGTGCCCAAAGACACATCTAAGAATAAGTGCAATAAGGAAAGGAGAAATCAGCAGTCTTTAGTCAAAGATGCAGGAAGCCTTGCATCAAAATGTGTGCAGGTTTAAATAGGAACAGGCCATTTTGCACAATAATGCCAAAAACAGACTTCAATTCAGGGCAGCGTGTTGCTTTAGCATCGCTCTGGATCTGGACAGTGTAACCTACTGAGAAGGCTGTATAAGGCTTTATGAGAAATGGACAAACTAAATATTTAAAGCCCAGTTGCACGTTGTGATTAAGGGTCATTTAGGCTTTTCTGGACTGGAAAAACAAAATCATTTTCGTCAGTATATTTTCGACTGTTGTTTTATTTCTATTTTGAGATGTTCAACGTTATAATTGATGAGTTCTTCTCTTATGTGTAATGCCTTGTTTTAAATGCTGCTGCAACGCAAACATTTCTTAAATTGGGATCACTTAAGTACCTCTTATCTTATCTTTCATGCAAAACTGTGGAGACAACACTAAAATAGAAGTTTGAATCATTTGTCTTTCCTTCAATAGGATCAAAAACGTTTTGGGTTTCTGAATTATACTATTGTTAAATGTTTTAAATTGACATAATTGAAGGAAGGAAGAAAAACCTCTTTACAACAGATGCTTCCATAGCTTAGTTTTGTTGTCACGAGATGTTAGGAACTGCAAAATCCATGTCACCCCTTTGTACAACAGAGACCTTTTTAATAGTACAGATTTTGGTTCGTAGTCTCATACATTGAAATATTTTTGAGTCACCGTCTGTTTTGTTTCTCAGCTGAAGGCAGTGCTGCAAAGGTTCCTGCGTCCAAGAAACCAAAGCAGGAGAAGCTGCGCGTCCGAAAGGATAAAGCCTTGCAGCACACGTTCAGCCACCAGCTGCTGGCCGCCTCACTGAAGGTAAACCGGAGCACATGGTGACATTACAACGCCTCCGAGTAAAGAGAGGGTCCTCGTTCTACGACATGTTCGTAGTTATCAACTGTTTAGAAGTCAAAAAGCCCCTATTTCTATTTAGTTTGCCCTCATTGATGTTGCGTGGTGGCATGGCATTTATTATTATTGATCAGAATAATTGTTAGTTGCAGGCTAAACAAAAACAACATAAAAGCATAATGACCTTCATGGAAATACTATGTATACGTTGAATTCAGAAGTATTAGTTTGAACTAGATGAAACTGAAAAATGGTGTGCATGTGTAGATATTTGTCATTTCAAACAACCCCTTTGTACTTTTTCGTTTTTATTTTACCAATTTTGTTCGGTATTTAATTTGTCATTTTCGTGTCTCTAAAAAATATATGATTAGCAAGACTGTACTTTTAATATAACGTGACCCCAAATAAATAAAGAATAAAAAAGAAACTGAAAAACTGGCAACTGTGATGTGTTTTTTTGTGTTTGCCTCACTTCAGGCTTTTTCTCCCGAAGCCACTTCTTAAAGCATTTGTTCTTTTCTGTCCGTGTTCTTCAGAGCCACAGTGCGAACGTGACGTGTCTGGACTTCAGCAGTAACGGGAAGTATCTGGCGTCCTGCGCTGACGACCGCACCGTCCGGATCTGGAGCACCAAAGACTTCCTGGAGCGGGAACACAAGTGTCTGCGCGCCAACGTGGATCTGGATCACGCCACGCTGGTCCGCTTCAGCCCCGACTCCAGGTCTCCTCCTCTCTCTCCTATTGTACTAGTGCAGACCCTCATATATATATATATATATATATATATATATATACCCCTAAACAACTCTAAATAATAAAAAAAACTGTAAGTAACATTTATTTATAAACGCAGACAGTCACAAAGTGCTTAACAAAGCATTAAAACATACAAATGAAGAAGTGCTAAAACCACAATAGAGTCCCACCCTTCTACTTCCGACCCATGGGACCTTATTTCAGAAAAAATATGTATTAAAGTCAATGGGGAGAGAGAAATACTTTTTCGATCGGAACGGCTGTACAAGGCAAGGCAAGTTTATTTATATAGCACTTTTCAACACAAGGCAATTCAAAGTGCTTTACAAAAAAAATAAAAATGAAAGACATTAAGAAAATGGCATTTAAAATCAGTCATTAAAAAGAAAAGCTAATAAAATAAACATTAAAAGAAAAAATACATGGATAAAAGTTACAGTGCAGAGTGAGATATGAATAGTTCAATTAAAAGCAGCGACAAAAAGAAAAGTCTTCAGCCTGGATTTAAAAGTAGTCAGAGTTGCAGCGGACCTGCAGGTTTCTGGGAGTTTGTTCCAGATATTTGGAGCATAATAACTGAACGCTGCTTTACCATGTTTAGTTCTGACTCTGGGGACAGAAAGCTGACCAGTCCCTGAAGACCTGAGAGATCTGGATGGTTCATCATTTAGCAGTAGGTCAGAAATGTATTTTGGGCCTAAACCATTCAGTGCTTTATAAACCAGCAGCAGTATTTTGAAATCTATTCTTTGACACACAGGAAGCCAGTGTAAAGACTTCAGAACAGGAGTGATGTGATCCACTTTCTTAGTGATAGTGAGGACTCGAGCAGCAGCGTTCTGAATCAGCTGCAGCTTCCTAATAGATTTTTTAGTGAGACCTGTAAAGACACCATTGCAGTAGTCCAGTCTACTGAAGATAAAAGCATGGACAAGTTTTTCCAAATCCTGCTGTGACTGTTGAAACTCAGGTCAGAGTCCATGACTACACCTAGATTTCTGGCTTTATCTGTTGTTTTGAACATTGCAGACTGAAGCTCAGCGCTAACTTTCATACGTTCTGCCTTGGCTCCAAAAACTATTACCTCAGTTTTATCTTTGTTTAATTGGAGAAAGTTCTGACACATCCAGTCATTGATTTGTTCAATGCACTTACTCAGTGTTTGAATTGGAGCATAGTCTCCTGTTGAAACTGTTACGTAATTTGTGTGTCATCTGCATAGCTATGGTAACTTATTTTGTTGTTTTTCATTATCTGAGCCAGTGGTAGCATGTAGATGTTAAAGAGAAGAGGCCCCAAGATGGAGCCTTGAGGAACCCCACATGTCATATTTGTCAACTCAGATGTGTATTTACCAATAGAAACAAAGTTGTTTCTGTCCTTTAAGTAGGATTCAAACCAATTTAGAACTGTTTCCGAAAGTCCCACCCAGTTTTCCAGTCGGTCTAGTAATATGCTGTGGTCAACAGTGTCAAACGCAGCACTGAGATCTAATAATACTAACACTGAAGTTCTACCACGGTCTGTGTTTAAGTGGATGTCATTAAAGACCTTTACAAGAGCAGTCTCAGTACTGTGGTTTGGACGAAAGCCTGACTGGAACACGTCGAAACAGTTATTTAAATGCAAGAAATTGCTCAACTGTTGAAAAACAACTTTTTCAATGATTTTACCTAGAAATGGGAGGTTTGATATGGGCCTGTAATTGTTCATTACTGAAGCATCTAGATTATTCTTTTTTAAGAGCGGTTTAATGACTGCAGTTTTCAGGGCCTGTGGAAAAATACCTGAGTGAAGAGATTTGTTTACTATATGAAGTAGATCTGAGGCCATGCAAGGAAAAACATCTTTGAAAAATCCTGTTGGAATAATATCAAGGCAGCAGGAGGAGGATTTCAGAAGTTGTATAATGTCCTCTAGGGTTTTATCATTAATCTGATGGAATTGTGTCATGGTGTTTGAATTGATATTAGGTGGACATAGAGACAACACATTTGCTGTTCCTGATGCAGAGGCACTGACTGCTTGTCTGATTCTCTGAATTTTGTCAGTGAAAAAGGAGGCAAAATCATTGCACGCCCTGGTGGATAGAAATTCAGAGGCTACTGACACTGGGGGGTTAGTTAGTCTGTCGACGGCGTTGTTTTTGGTTTTGGTAATGATGTCAGAGAAGAACGATTGTCGTGCGTTTTTCAATTCCAAATTATAAAGGCCAAGTCTCTCTTTATAGATTTCAAAGTGAACCTGGAGATTTGTTTTTTGCCACCTACGTTCAGCTTTTCGACACTCTCTTTTTTCTGTTTTCACGGTCATGGCCTTTCTCCATGGAGATATTTTCTTGCCAGACACTTCCTTTACCTTAGTTGGAGCAATGGCAATCATAACATTTTTAAGTTTTGAATTAAAATGATCTACTAGTTCATTTACTGAGATGTTAGCAGGGGCAAGTGTGGAAGAAAAATTCTGAGTAAACATTTCCCTAGTATTTTCAGTTAAATATCGCTTTGTGGTTACCTCTTTTTGGACACAACAGGGGGGTGGGGTGACGGGCAGTGGAGACTCCTCCATGTGTCTCATTTGTCTCCCATAATCAGAACATTCCTCAGGTGGGTGCAGTGATAATTCTTCAGGGTTTTCTGCGCGATGTGTTGTGTCTTTCTCCTGTTTTGATTCCTCTTGTTGCTTGTCCTTGGCAGAGGGAACAGATTGATGACGTAGGCAGTTGAATACGTTAGAGATAAACAATTTCACTCCTGACTTGTTCAGGCAAACTCCATTTGCCTTGAAAAGATGTCTGCGATCCCAGAAAAAGTTTAAATTGTCAATAAAATGGACAGAATGGTCAGTACAGGCAGTGGAATCCAGGTGTTCAGTGCTGAATCTCTCCACTCCTCTTCTGACTGGCGGTAGAGGGCCACTGATGAACACCTCTGCATTTAGAGAGCTGACAGTTTCCAACAAACAAGGTTACTTTCTCTTGTATTTGTAGTCTTTCTTGTTGTGTTTTTTTCATAGTCTTATATTTCAACAGTTTTACGACAAACTGTGACTTTCTTGACTTGGAAATTATTTTTTTTAATTGACAAACATCATGTGTAATTCATGGCACAAATTATTTCTCTCTCGCCATTGACTACAATACATATTTTTTCCGAAATAAGGTCCCATGGTGGTCCACCGGAAAGGGAGGGACTAACCCCTAGATTCCACCGGGTCTGTCTGCGTCGCGTTACGGCTGCGCCGCGGCGTTCGCACACATCGCGGCCACTCTATTCAATGGGTGCGTCTCGGCGCTGGGCCCCGCTCAAAATAAAATCAAGTCTATTTTTCGAGGCGTTGCAGAGGCGCCGGGCAGGAAGTGGACCGGTCAGAGCATCCAGTCAATCCCCAAAATAAACACATTTTGCAGACCCTATCCCTCCGTAGTCTTTCAAGTAGGAGGAGAAATGCCAGCGTTCTCCTCCGGTTTACAGGCACTGTGTAAATTATATAGGATAATTATGATGATGAATGCATTTTTTTACCACTAAAATGCAGCAACACATCTTTGAGTCATGTCGTTTATAACTGGAATATTACAATTATTATTATTAACTTTGTCTGCACAAAGTAGTCTGTCCAGGACATATGCCCAAATCAACAAAAACTGCGAGCCGGCAGGCAAGACGCTCCGCTTCTGAAATGCTTCTGAAACGCGCCCGGTAGGGTATGACGCCGAGGAGGCCGGACCAAAACCGCGGCGCAGTCGTGACGCGACGCAGTCGTGACGCGACGCAGACGTGACGCGACGCAGACGGACCCGGTGGAATCGAGGGGTTAGGCTCTCTATACATAAAAACCCGTTAACATTTAGATTTTTCCGTCAGTGTGAAAGGTTTCTAAATAGTACTGGTTCCTCTTGAGGTGATTTTTGGACGCAGGCTCATACTAATGCACACCTTCTCCTACAGGGCATTTATCACCTGGCTGGCTAATGGAGACACCATTCGAATATTCAAAATGACCAAAAAGGAGGACGGCACTATGAACTTCAAAGCTGCTCCGGAGGACTTCCCACTGAAACACAAGGCTCCCATCCTAAACATCGGCATTGCAGAGACAGGTACATCTAAAACGTCTTAAAGTCATGTTTGGATTTGTAGATACTGTTTGTATTATTATTGTATGTTTAGACGAAGTATAACGTTTAATTGAGTTTTTTTTTTATTTGCACTATGACCTGAAAACAAGCGAGCTAAACAACCAAAAAGAGACGCAGAGGACTTCAGAGACAGATCTATTGTAAAATGACTAAAAAGTGACGCAACCCTCATAGTAGTGTTGATAATTGGTACCAGACTGGTTTACTGTGATTATGAATGAATGCAAGTTAAAGTCTAAAAACAAAAATCCCAAAGTGACCACAGAACTTGAATCCTCTAGTTTGTCATCAGTTAAAAATAGTAAGCAATGCCAGGATGAACTGATTCAGTGTTTCATCTCTGCAGGAAAGTTCATCATGAGCGCCTACACGGACACCACCATCCACATCTGGGACCTGAAGGGGGAGATCCTGGCCTCCCTGAACACCAACCAGATGACCAACTCTTACGCTGCCGTCTCCCCCTGCGGCCGGTCAGTCTCTCCTCCCTCGCTGGAAACATTTCACTTAGAACATTGAATAGGGATCCCTCAGATACACAGTGCAGGTTTTTATGTTTAATTGTCTTCCAACATAGATTCAAATTTGATTAAACGTGTCTTTTTTTTAACCTCAAATCTGCAGTAGAAGAATTTCAAAACGAAAAGGGATCTTAACAAAGTCAAGAATTGTTTGATTTTATTTTTGTGTACAGCAATTTTAAAATACTTTCAACCAGAAAGGTACTTACACATACCTACTTCCCAGGGGCGGACTGGGACTAACAATCAGCCCGGGACTCTCGACCGGCCCACTTCGGTACCGCTGGCCCACCTCGGTACCGCAAGTAGTAAATGCAGCTAGTAAATTGTCAAGGGGGGGGGGGGGTGCTAGTGACTTATCCGACCGGCCCACCTCGGTACTGCAAGTAAATACCGCTAGTCCATTGTCTACGGGGGGGGGGGTGCTAGTGGCTTAACCGACCGGCCCATCGGGATTCGCCCCGAACGTCCCGACGGCCAGTCCGCCCCTGCTACTTCCACAATGAAAGTCATCACCTATTAATATAATGTAATATGTGTGTCTTGTCCGTCTCCCAGGTTCGTAGCCTCATGTGGTTTCACTACGGACGTCAAGGTGTGGGAGGTTTGCTTCGGGAAGGGAGGAGAGTTTAAAGAAGTCGCACGAGCTTTCGACCTGAAGGGCCACTCTGCAGGAGTTCATGCTTTCGCCTTTTCCAATGACTCTCACAAGTAAGGAGGCTTTGCTGATAATTGTTTTCTGAACCCATTTCTTGTTGGATGAAAAGATTGACACCACTCTCGTATGAATGCTAAACATGACAAGAAAGTCGAGATTATGTCATGAGACCACATATCATGTTAGATTTTATATCATTTTCCAATATGTCAAAAGTTGTGTCTTTCCCTGGTTTTAAAGGCAGTCAAATCAAGTGTTCTGAAACGACTACATTGTTCTGTACTTAGTCATTTCTACACATTACTGAGATATTTTATAAAAGCACAAATAGAGAAATCGATGTCAAGATATTTAGTCGCATATCGCCGGAGCGTAGCATTACGTTTAGAAACATAGCCTGGCTCCGTCTAAACAACAACAATACATCTCCTAGCAACATTAAATATTTTTCATTCATGATTTCACACATTGTTTTTTGTACAGATTTTGTAAAGATGTAAATAAGAGAGCTTCAGAGAATCTCTATCCTCAGCATCTTCTCAGTTTAATTATGCAACATGTTTCTTTCCACTTTTTAGAATGGTGACTGTCTCCAAAGACGGCACGTGGAAGCTGTGGAATACAAATGTTGAGTACAAGAAGCAGCAGGACCCCTACCTCCTGAGGACGGTCCCCTGTTCGTCCTCTGAAGGCACTCTGGCGGCGCTGTCTCCGGACGGCCGGGTGGTCGCCATCAGTGACGGCTGCAACGTGGCCATGTTCAACGCCACCACCGGCCAGCTGGAGGAGGAGCTGCACGGCGTCCACAGCGAGGAGATCAACGACCTCAGGTTCGATGTAACCGGACGATTCTTGGCGTGCAGCGGCGACAAAGCCATCCGAGTGTTTCACAACGCCCCCGGCTACCGGGCGGCCATCAGAGACATGCAGGACATGCTGAAGAAGGCCCAGAACGAGGCCATGAAGCAGAGACTGCAGCAGCAGATCTTGGAGGCTCAGAGAGCGCTGGACACTGTGCTCGCTGCTCCCAACGAGTGAACATGAGGAAACACTGTGATCAAGTCTTAAAGTCTGACTCTTTTTTGTTTTTGCAACTTCAAATCTCCCTCCGCCAATAAATGCTTTGGCCCGGGAATTAAAGAATGTGCATGTAGTTTTTAATAAAGAACATCTTTTTATGGAAAAGGGAAATGCTCTGATCTTTTTGTCCAGTTTCAATCTAATATCTTTAAGTGTGATCCTCTGCTGCAACGATTTAAAGTCTTCCTTCTTTAAAAATATGTTTTGCTTCTTGTTCTTTCACTTCGAGGTTTGATTTTGTTTTTGCAGAATGATGTTTCTACATGTTACATCACAAATAGTGTGGGAGCCCTCTACGGTCCAGTGGGAAACTTACACATTTGGAAAGAGATGAGATTACTTTTATTTAGATTTTTTTTATTGGGGAAAGGATTTAAATGTACAAACATTTCAGACATGTCTTCAAAAGACTCGGCATAATGAATTTTAAATAAAAGCATAATGAGTAAAAATATGTAATACAATATTAAAATCCATAGATTAGAGATTTATTT
Organism: Harpagifer antarcticus; assembly: GCA_902827135.1. Classification (NCBI taxonomy): domain Eukaryota; kingdom Metazoa; phylum Chordata; class Actinopteri; order Perciformes; family Harpagiferidae; genus Harpagifer; species Harpagifer antarcticus. Next base: position 4,162,823 of record CADEHL010001000.1, on the reverse strand, counting down.
AAAATACGTTTGACATTTGTATAACTTATTTCAGTTTCTAAAAGTGTAACAGTCTTAATTGATATTTGTAATCGTTATTGTATGTGTCATTAATACTTTATTTATTTTCAACATATTTTACACTTTTGCCGTTTTGTAACACTTATGTTCTTTTTTCCAATAAAGTTTTTCAAAAGTAAAAAAAAAAAACCGTTTGACCCGGAAGTAGAATCCGCCGAGTTCCACACGTGTTTCCTTCCTCTCAGCAGCAGCATGTACTGATAGACCACAGAGGGAAATGTCTGTAGAGATGGTGGAGCTCTCCGTGAAAACAGCGGAGCCGGTGCGCCCGGCCGGAGTCCTGCAGCAGAACCGGGTCTTCCTCGACTTCTTCTGGGACATCGCCAAGCCCGAGCAGGAGGTCCGGCTGAAGGCCGTGGAAGACCTGATCCAGTACCTGAAGAAAAGCGACCAGGTGAGGGGAGATCTGACACACACAAACACACAGCGTGGAGACACTGCGAAGTAGCGGAACTAGTTAGTGGTTTATGGCATTAACACTTCTAACGTCAGTAGTGGTGGAAGGAATACATCATTAATGTGCTACAAGAAAAGTAGTAGTGATGTAACTGTAATGTCAAGCATATTCTGTTATGAGTAAAGACTGCATGTGCTGTATAGGGTGCCAAATCCAAGGACTGCATTCAAATCAAACTGCAGGGAAAGCGTCAAAATAAACTTAAAGTACCAAAAATAAAAGTATGTAATTAAAACGTAATCAAAGTATATTTATATAGCCCAATATCACACACTTGACCATTGTCTCAGTGGACTTTATAGTTTGTATAGAATAAAAATACGACACCCTCCCATTGGATAAGGAAACACTTCCAAAAAACCCTCCACAGTTAATTGGGGAAACATTGAGGACATCTCGGTGAGAGCAACAGAGGAGGGTCCCTCTCACAGGACGGGCAGACGTGCAATAAGTGTCGTGTGTACATTAAAAAGACATTACATTAACAACATAGGAAGTCCAAATGCTTGAGAATGCATGTCTATAAATAATAAGATGAATCCAGGTGGATGTCAACAATCCTGTGGGTGCCACAAAAGAAAGTAAAGTGAACATCAGGCAGGACACGACTAGTGATCGTGTTAATTGTACAATATGTTGGTTAATACTCTAACTAGGTACTGTGTGTGTGTGTGTGTGTGTGTGTGTGTGTGTGTGTGTGTGTGTGTGTGTGTGTGTGTGTGTGTGTGTGTGTGTGTGTGTGTGTGTGTGTGTGTGTGTTTCAGGCAGATGAATTGGACTACACATTTAAAAGGCTGGTGGACGGACTGGCTCACACTCGAGAGGCAGCGAGGCCCGGCTTCAGCCTGGCTCTGGGACAGGTGAGACAACCTCAGAAACATTTCTAAAAAAACACACAAGTTTGTAAATAGAATTGAGTCTTATGTGGTGAAGAAATCAGAATGCATGAAACAACTGCAAAATGTAAACTATTTTATTGTGCAAACTTTGCGTACCACATAACAACACAAGTTGCATAGTTCACATTCAAATACTTTTCTTATGAATGAATAAGGGACTACTTTCTCTGCCGCACAGCTCGAGCGATTTAAAGCCCAGCACTACATGTGACACAATATATTTACCAACTCGGAACACCGTTTTAAGATGCGTCAGTTGATTAACCCCGCACGCTGGAGGAGACCGTTAAGTCATTTCGTTTGAATGAAGTCAAAATAGTTTTCCAGTTGAGTTTCTGAGTAGCGATGTGTGTGGGTCATGGCGTTCATGAATTGTGAGGCTTTGGAAACTGAGCTCCAGTAGCAGCGGATATAAGGAACGTGGTTGGCTTTATTATAACATGAGTTTCTGTCCCCTCAGGTCCTCAGTGCCTTTGAAGACGTTTCTCTGCAGACGGTTCTCGACAGAATCAAAGAAAAGCACAATTTGCAGACCGTGAAAAAAGTGAGTGTTTTTATATTTTCTTTCTCTGTTGGCTCCAAAAGTTTCATAACGTGTTTCTAAATGTTGACTTTTCTTTCCTTTTTCTTTTAGAAACTTTTTAGAAATGCTATGTTTGGGAACTTGTTTGGCGTCCTCGCCATTCATCAGTCCAGCCGCCTCCCTAAAGTAAGTCGTCTCACCACAAGTCGTTTAAGTACTTTTCTGAATAGGTTGAGATATAAATGGAAACAAAATAAGGTGTGTGTGTGTGTGTGTGTGTGTGTGTGTGTGTGTGTGTGTGTGTGTGTGTGTGTGTGTGTGTGTGTGTGTGTGTGTGTGGTGTGTGTGTGTGTGTGTGTGTGTGTGTGTGTGTGTGTGTGTGTGTGTGTGTGTGTGTGTGTGTGTGTGTGTGGTGTGTGTGTGTGTGTGTGTGTGTGTGTGGTTGTGTGTGTGTGTGTGTGTGGTGTGCTGTGTGTGGTGATGTGTGTGTGTGTGTGTGTGTGTGTGTTGTGTGTGTGTGTGGTGTGTGTGTGTGTGGTGTGTGTGTGTGTGTGTGGTGTTGTGTGTGTGGTGGTGTGTGTGTGTGGTGTGTGTGTGTGTGTGTGTGTAGGAGCCCCAGGTGGTGTTGGGGTGTGTGAAGCTGCTGCAGAGTCTCAGTCAGCGCAAACAGCACCTGAAGGAACTGCCGACTAAAACCATGATGGACATCCTCAACGAGGTAAACACTCAGCTCTACACTATCATAGGGGGTCTTATCTAATACAGACACATGCGTCATTTACAACATGTTTTTACTTGATTTAATGATTTTACTGTGCAAGATCTTCAGGGGAATTAACAGAAAAAGAAGTACAAAATAAAATGATATTTTTATTTGAGTAGAAAAGTCTGTTTTTTAAACGAAAGTTTAAACTCCTTTTTTTATTCTAATTCTTTCAATGCATCTTGTGGTTTATTTTTCTATTATTGTTTTTTTTTTTTTGCATGTATAAAAAATATTTGCATTAAAGTTTCTTTGACTACTTGAATCAGAATACCTTCATTAGTCCCAGAGGGGAAATGCACACGGTTACAGAGAGCCAAAGACAGCTTAATGTTACCTAAAAATATATATAAAAGCTTTTTAGAAGTTAAACATGCTCCCTGCTGATTGGCTGCCTCAGATCCCAGAGGATGTGTTTGAGGAGGTGCTGCTGAGCGCGCTGCAGACGGAGCTGGAGGCGGCGTTCAGCACCCCGGAGCAGCTGCAGCTGCTGCTGGTGGCTCTGAGGCGTTTCCCCCAGACCCTCAAACCCAAGAAACTGAAGAAGCTGCTGGGCTGCTCCACCATCATCAACGCTGACAACATCCCCAAGTGAGAGGAGTGGGGGCTTCTTCCCTCTCGTGTCTTTCATTCATTAAGATCTCCCTAAACCAAAGTGTATCTACTTCACCTGCTGTTTATGATCGTGTAACAGGGCAAAACATAACAAACATGGAGCCATGGAAGGGGGGGATATTCAAAATGACCTTTTTGTGACTTTATAATGTCAGATAATATCAAGTTGTTTCTCCTTAATGTGAGTTTTTATTCTCATATATGGGAAAAAACCCACATCTACAGAATGTATTTTCTTTTTTAAAGAGAATGGTCCTAATACTCGTATCTAGCTATATATATATATATATATATATATATATATATATATATATATATATATATATATATATATATATATATACCAGCTGCAGTGAGGTGGACCTAATGCCTCGCGGTGATGCTCTGCAGGTTGCTGGACGTGTTAAAGATGGCGGCGCGCTCGGTGAAGAAGGAGTGCGTCCTCCCCTCCGTGGTGCTGGACCTCCTGAAGCTCTCTCTGAAGGAGGACAGCTTCCAGCTCTTCTGGGACAACGCCATCATCAACGGCATGTTGAAGGAGGCGGCAGGCCCCGCGCAGTGAGTACACAGAGGGGGGGGGGGTGGGAGGGGGGGGGGGACTTCTGAAGCAATGGAAACTCAGAGAGACGAGGAGAGCAGGAACTTTGATGGCAAACAATGATGGTTTATTCGGAGCTTCGGCCGGATAATTCACAAGACATGTTCTGAGCCACGCGGTGTCACAGCGGATGCCAAACCAATTCTGAAGACCTCTCCCCCAGACCCCCAGCTGGTTCTGAGAGAATAATCAACAAAGTGCATAACAAGATAAAACACTATAATAACACCTCTATCAGGGGACGGCGTGGGGGGGCGGCATGGAGGGAGGGGACGGCGTGGAGGGAGGGGACGGGGGGACGGCATGGAGGGAGGGGATCAAGGCGCCGAGAGACAATGAGCCTCATTCACCAATATCTTACATATTTGTATTTAATGTGGGGTTCAGGAAGGTCAGATTGGTGACGTTGTCTTGAACTGCAGAACTGTTCCTACCGGTGTTCTTAGGATGAACCCTATCCTAAGTTCTTCTGTAGAAGTAGCCTTTTATTTGTACCTCGACCTGCAGCATGTGTTCCCTTTTTTAATATCTTTGTGTACTTTTGTATTATTTGTATAGTATTTGATCTTTATCCTGTTTGACTCTGACCCTGTTGCTGTCTCTCCTCTCAGCTACCTGAGCTTCCGGCTGCTGGGCAGTGCGCTGCCTCTCCTGTCTGCAGAGCAGCTGCAGGAGGTGTTATCTGGAGAGGTGATGGTGCAGTACGGAGAGCACGTGGTGGCGGCTCAGGTCAGTCGTCGAGCTGCACAATATAGCACTTTTACTTTAACGTCTTCATGCAAGATAAACACGATGGCCTCATTGCACATTGGATTTGAGTTAGTTGGAAAAAAAAAGTAGAATACTGCAGTTTATTAGGTAACACTGATTTGCTTTATTTTATTTGTGCATTTAACTTCAATGTGAATGAATCTTGAAAATATTTTTCTTACATTTTATACTGAAAGCAGTAGAAAGGCAGAACAGGGTAAACTTACATATCTGTTAATCAGGTAATATCGTGATCCTATAGATTTAAAAAAAAAAAAGCATTCCCTTTACCGGATGTCTTTATGTGAAAAATAGCTTTGTAGATTATAGCTTGAAATGTATCGGGAGTACTTAGGCGCTTTCACACCGCAGTACTTTTCCCAGTATAGTTCCGATAGTTCTTGAAATGTTGCGTTCACACCAAAAAATCCGGAACTAAATGAGTTCATGAGAACCTTTTTTACCTCCTTTTCCGTCCCTGCTAGAGAGCAGGGACTTTCGTGGGAGAAAAAGGTTCCTATTTCTGATTGGCTGGGCTGGGAGTCCCAGCAGCTTCTACTGAAGCCAGTCCCCAACTCCGGGGACTTCCGGCCGGGGACTTCGGGTGGCAGTATACGCCGTGAAGATGTTTTGTGGCCTGCCAGTAAACCCAAAGCAGAAGAAGAAGAAGTGACGTCAGCGGCTTCATTTGCGTAATCTTCCCCAGGAACTTATTCCGGTGTGAACGCGATCTGATGAACTAAGTACGGCAAAGTACTTGGTGTGAAAGCGCCTCTTGAATTAATTATTAAATATATTAATTTAAGTATAAATCCATTAATTCTGTTGAATAGAGGAACCCAGAGCAGCAAAGTGGTTAATGGGAAATGCCAACTTTTAAACAATAAAATATGAACAGCTAATAAAATCCAAACTTGCATTATTGTTCTCTTGCAGAAGCCAGACCGCTTCAAGCTGGCTCCGGAGATGGATGTGTTCGTGTCGGACTTCCTGCAGGAGTGTCAGGACGCAGACAAACAGCTGATCGTGATGGTGCGCTTCTCCTCGTTGACCAACAAGGGCTACCCGGTGGTGCCGTCGGTGTGGAGGGTGGTGCAGCACCTGCAGCCGGCCGCCGTGGAGCAGTACGTCGCCTGGCTGAAGAAAACCTTCCTGCAGCCGCAGATCGACAAACTGCTGGACTTCAGCACGCGCAAGCAGAAGGACAACCCGGCAGCCAAGGAACAGTGCGTTTCAAGATTCAAGGCTTCTATTGTCATGTGTACATAGCTACAAAGCTTAGGTCACAGGCTCCTCCAACAGTGCATTCAGAATCCGTTATTAACGGCATATATATTGCACATAGTTGGTTGGTATTTAACAGCAAGAACAACACAATAAAAGGAGAGTACAAGTAGTTGGAATATGATATATTAAATCATTTGTAAGTTTCAAACGGATGGATGTTCTTTCAAAAGTTCAGGTGTTGAACCGTCTTATGACCCGTGGGATGAGACTGTCATTTTAAACGACCTGGCCTTTCAGCAGCAGCCTACCTGTCTAGATGGAAATTGGTTGAGTGTAATTGTTAATTTTTTCGTCCTCAGGAAGGATGACTCCGTCTTCCGCCTGAGGAAGTGGATTATCTCTCGGCTCTGTGCGATCATCGATAACCACCTGGTGAAGAAGTCTGAGGATCTGATCATGGATGTGGCCAGGTCAGCTGACTGAAGCTTTATTCTACATGTCAACGTCTCGGTGTTGGTGTGAAGAGACAGCTGTCAGCCGGTGTCTAATTCTTTTTGATCTTCCAGGTTTGTCTTCTTCCACGCGTTCTTCGGCACCAAGAAGGCCTCGGCCGACATCCCGGAGACGAAGGGGAAGCTGTCCGTCCCGCTGGACGATAAAATCAGAGCCGTGCTCGTCAACTCTTTCTTTGGGTGAGGATTAGTACACTGTATTTATTTGGAATATTACAAAAAAAATCAGCTTTTATTGAAGAGACTCGAGGTCCAAGACATACAACACTCAAATATAAATAAAAGGCAGTTATACCAATGGTTCCACAGAGGTGACTGGTATCGTACAGCACTGAGACACGGATTTGAAAGCAGCATAATGACAGAGTTATGAGAAACATCTAATAGACAGATACATTTGTAAATCAGATTTCTCAAGAGAGCATGGAACGTGTCGACTCGTGCTTTACAAAACATTTCACTTGCACTGCACCACCTTTTCAAAGCAGTATATGCAAATCATCCTCATAAACAACCTGGAGCGTCTGGAGGCTCACCTTCTTAAACTTGAGCCACAAGGGGGCAGTATAGAGTATAGTGCAGTATACAGAGGAGTGCAATAAACTCTCAAGAGGTTCCCCTTAACCTCATCTGAACACCAAGACAATGTTCTAGCCAACATGTTAGCTTGTAAGACACGCTGCTGTCTATACATGTCGTCGTCATCATCCATTTCCTCTATTAATATAATTACACTACTGCATATTAGGGTTGCCAGAAACTGACCATGATTAACAGTACAAACAACAAACATGCACGCATGTCATCACAACGACGTGGCCTTGAAGTGAAGTTGCTAATGGCCGGCTGCTGCGTCTGTAACCTCTTTGGCGTGCTTCACACTCGCATTGTTGAGGTTTAGCTGTGATAGACCAACGTCTTTTCGCAGAGCTTGCATTTAACTTCCTTTGGACTTGTAAGTTCAAAGTAGTTCCACGAGGAGGAACTCTTGTTACCTGCCGCTTTGTTCATCTTTAGTCGCACGTGTGAGGGAGAGGAGGGGGGGGGGGGGGGGGGGTCGGGGTGTAGCGTGCTGCAGCAGCAGTCTGCTCTGCACGCAGGCTTCCTCCAAGTACAGTAAAACAAACTGGTGGTGTGACCAATGGCCATTTACAATTATTAATACTATTACTATTATTAGCATTAGTCTATATGTTGGTTGAAACTAAGCCAGAAAAAAACATAAATAATAATAAAAAAATGTATAAATAAAATCGATTATGGAGACTGTAACGAATAATCGAATAATCACTGGCATCCCTACTGCATATATCGTAATATATTCATGTATGTTATAAAATGTAGTACAACGTGTACAGTTGAACACAATCTTCTCTGTTTGTATAACTCTAAAATTGAGCAAGTGTTACAAAATCTCCGGGATGAAAGTGAAGGGTTTAGATTCCGATACACAGTACAGATTGTTTTAACAGAACAACTTCTAAGGTGTGTAAAGCAACATTTCATTCATTCAGGAAGAGGTTGACATCCCTCGTAGCAAACCACAAATACAAAAGCGTGCATCGTAACCTCAGAGTTTTGATCAAAAGTTGTCATGAAAACTCATCTCTTTCGACTCCACTTCGAGCGATAGAATTACTAACCGAGCACTTATATACTAACAAAGGACTGGCTTATCTATAGCCAGCTGAGTAGCACTTGAAATGTTTGGCTCTATGAAACCTGATGTACTTTATGATTCTGTTTTCTTCAAGGTTGTATCTTGTTGGTCGCTTTGGATAAAAGCGTCAGCTAAATGTAATGTAATGTAATGCGTGTTTAGTGTCACTGCCTCTTCTCTGACTTCCTGTCTGCCCCCCCCCCAGCCTCCTCCTCTCCATGCACCACCTCCCTCTGGCGGAGGACTCTCCTGAAGGTGTAGCAGTGAGTCAGAAGCGTGCGCTCGGCGTCACGGCCGACGGCACCATGTGGATCTACCACCTGGTGCAGTACGCCCAGAGCCTGCTGAGTCAGCCCAAACACGCCCAGAGCAGCCAGCCCTTCAGCCCCGAGCAGAGCCAGGCCTGGGACAGGTGGGCTTTTGTATATTCACCATCTGTTTAATGGGTGATGCTAAAAGAGAGTATGTTTCACACCCTGGCTCTACATGTGTTTTCTTGCAGCATGCTGGAGTCTGTGGCCAACCTGAAGAAGAAGGCAAAGAAAGGTCCGTCAGCAGAGAGCAGCGCCTTCCAGCAGCTCTTCCTGTTGGTCGGCATGCACCTGTTCAAGGTACTGCACGACACCAGAGGCTTTGTTAGAGTAGAATAGTGTTGTTATTGCAGCCATTATAATGTGCTAATCTCTCCTGAAGGCCCCTGAAGAGCTGCTGGTCATCATGAAGGACCTGCAGAGCTGCATGGACAAAGCTCAGGAGAAGAAGGCCAAGAAGAAGAAGAAAGAAGGTGATGCCTCATACTGCTGCACTTAGTGTTTTAACAGTCAATGAAATGACTGTGTGTGTGTGTCCACCTGCCTATGCAGCTTCCCCTCAGCTCTATAGAGCGCTCTAACATCTTTTAACTGAACTGTTACGGCTCCATGCTTTACTGTTCACGAGCATTAATAGCGCTAGCTTGTTTCCAGACATGTCAGTTAGCCTCTTTCGTCAAAAAATCTGACTTTGCAAAACCGGATCGGCATAAACCTGCAGACAGACCAAGTTGGCGACTAGTGTGGTAAACATATTTCCCAAAAACAGAGTTAAAGGAAAAGGTAATATCTGACCTAAATATCGCTCCGTGTTTGCTGGATGTGTAAAAAGACAACTGTGTGCTCGCATGTTTGTAATTTCAACTTCTGAAGGATATAAAATACAAGATGATTTTTCCATCCTGTGCCCCATTGGGTCCAGAGAAAATGTTACCAACTGTGCTTTAGTTTAAAGTGTATACGTGTGTGTGTCCAGCCGTGGAGAAGCAGGAGGAGGAGCCTGAGTGGGTGGAGGTGATGGTGGACATCCTGCTGTCTCTGCTGTCCCAGCCGAGCAGACACATCCGACAGGTCTGCAGGACGGTGTTCTCCTCCATCTGCCCCAACGTCACTGCTGCCGCCCTCACCGCCATCTTAGACGTGAGTAACACACACACACACACGCTCAAAGTCCCAGAGGGATGACGAGCACACACACACATACCATGTATACATCACTTCAGGGGACATTACATTGACTTACATGCATTTCCTGGAGACTTATCCTAACCTTAACCATAACCAACACATGCCTAATCCTAAACCTAACCAAGTCTTCACCCTAAAATTAATGATTCCCTTATGGGGACCTCCATTTTGTCCCCATAAGGGAGGCGAGTCCCCACACGTGACTGTGTAAACAGATTTAGGTCCCCACAAGTATAGTAATGCTAGGACACACACACACACACTCAGTCAGTCAGTCCATTTCCACTCCAGCTGTCACTGATATATGTGAAATAGTTTTAACTGAGAAGTAAAGGATGATCTTATATTAAATAATATTATAGCGCTAAGACTTTGGGCAAATCACTTTTTCCTTGAACTTTATTTGAGTTATTAATTTGTATTTATAGTTTAAGAAATGAAACTCAGTTAATACATGTTCTTTTTCTTGAATTGTTGTCCTCTGTATGTTTTATTTATATAGTTTTCGATTGTTTATGTCTTGAACACCTGTTTAATTGTAACGATGGTCGCTGTGTGTAGGTCCTGGACCCAGAGAGGGATGACGAGGACGACGCTGCTGTGGTCGTCACCGATGACAACAAAACCCAGAAGAAGAACACAAACGAGGAAGATGACGAGGAAGACGAAGACATGGAGGTCAGTTCTTCTTGTGCTGCGGCCTAGCTTTGCCACTACTCTTAAAGAAACCAGCGTTATATTTAAAAGCCACTTATCCTGCTAAAATCTAATTCGGAGAAAATTAAGATTTTAAATCCTAATACGCGTCCTTGTGTCTCCGATAGAAGTCTGATGGATCGGATGATGACTCTGGTGAAGATGATGAAGCAATGGAGGACGACGACGACGCAGAGGACGATGAAGACGAAGAGGACGATGAAGAGGAAGTGGGGCCAGTGGACCAAAACTTCCGTATTAAGATGATGAAGATCCTGCAGAATCAGAATGCTATGGTGGGTTTCTCCTTAGTGTACAGACATTAGCTTCATGTAGCTTAGCCCCAAGCATCACATAAATATTGTCTTTAAATACTCTCTCCTCTTTTGTCTATACCAGTTTTACCTATATGTTTAGTGTGGATTCAGAGCAACCCCACCCTCTACTACACCTAATATACAGTTTTAAATTGTGACACTGCTAGATAAAGTTAGTATTATGTGTCAGATCTCAGCTCACGTTGTATTTTATTTTCAGACCACAGCAGGGACAGAGGGGGACGGCAGCAGTGATGAGGAAATGGACGATGACGCCATGTTGCAGCTGGATAAAGGTCTAGCAGAGCTTTTCTCAGAGCAGAAGAAAAAGGCCCAGGCCAAGAAGGATGAAAAGACAAAAATGCAAAAAGAGAAAGCGCTTGTCCGAGACTTTAAGATCAAGGTACAGTAACCCAAGACCTGTTAACACTTTGGAAAATAAACCAGTTAATTGAGTATTTTGATCTGGGTATAAAAGATATACATGTAAAAAATAGGTTTCATCTGAGAGATAGTTTCCACTTTGGAAAATACACTTTCTTCTAGCAGACAGAACTTATAAAACAGGGAAACTGCTAGCTCAGCTGAATCTCCCCTCTGTTGTGTGTGTTGTTGCAGGTCCTGGATCTGCTGGAGGTGTTCGTGGCGCGGCAGGCCGGCAGTCCTCTGGTTCTGGGTCTGGTGGAGCCGCTGCTCACCATCATCGACCGAGGGATGAGCTCTGACAGCGACCAGCAGGAGCAGGACTTCCTCCGCCGGGCCGCAGATATCTTCAGGTAAAACACAGAGGGGTTCAAAGCAACTGGGTTTGTTACTGGGTCAATTTAGGTTTTTCATTTTTTTACTTAACATGGTTTATGTTGAGCATGATTCTATATGTGGTTTGAAAAACACATTAGGCGCTTTCACACCAAGTACTTTGCCGTACTTAGTTCATCAGAACTCTTTAGTTCTCATGAACTAAGTACAGATCGCAGTCACACCGGAATAAGTCCCTGAGGGAGGATTAGTCAAATGAAGCCGCTGGCGTCACTTCTTCTTCTGCTGCTTTGGGTTTACTGGCAGGCCGCAAACCACTTCACGGCGTATACTGCCGCCCGGAGTCCCCGGCCGGACGTCCCCGGAGTTGGGGAAGGCTTCAGTAGAAGCTGCTGGGACTCCCAGCAGCTTCTACTGAAGCCTTCCGAGTAAATCGCCAGAACGCCGACACCTCCTCATCTCCACCGCTCCCATGTTTTCTTTTGTGTTGCCATAAGTTAGTCTCTCTGCGTTTCTGCGCTGGGCTAATGCTAATAATAATAATGCTAATGCGAGGATAATAAAATGGCGGCTTCACAAAACTTTTTGGGAGTTTGGTGGTTTGCAATCCGCCCAGCGAATCAGAAATGGGAACCTTTTTCTCCATGAAAGTCCCTGCTCTCTAGCAGGGATTGAAAAGGGGCTGAAAAGGTTTTCATGAACTCATTTTAGTTCCGGATTTTTTTTTTTGTGAACGCACATTTTCGGAACTATACTGGGAAAGTTATTTTTATTTTTTGTATTTAGTGATATAGGACAAGTGCATACAAGTACAGTGTCACATATACACCGAAGACAGTAAGGTGTATTTACAAGTAAAGACAAATAACAAAATATACACGGAGACAAAAAAAACTGCGTTTAAGGGATTAGACAAAAAGAGTAATAAATGACTAAATAAAAATGATATGAGTAACAATATAAAAGTCATGTATCCTAGACATGTAAATAGTAGCAGGACCTTAAAGGAGTAGAGAGGAGAAACCATTAGTTCTTTATATTGTAAGATGTCTCATCCACTGATTCTCACCCAGTGAATGCATGTCTTTCAGGAACCAGCTGTGCAGGTCGAAGGTTTACTGCAAGACCGTCGGAGACAGAGAGGGGGAGCTGCACGACCTGCTGGAGAAACTGATGACGAAGAGCCAGAAGCTGTCCGACTCCTCCGTCTGCCTCTACTACTTCAGGTACTCCAGGTTTCAATGGCTGGGCTGAGGAGAATAGATATTAGTCAGTTGATACCATGTTAGCAAAAGAACATGATGTCTGAACATTCTAGTAATAAAATATGTGGATTAGGGAAGTATAGAAATACATGATTGTGAGAAGCATTTTAAATCAATATAAGGATTTGCAAATGTTCGGTAACACTTTATATTAAGGTACACATATTCACCTTCAACTAGTTGTTCATTAACATGCATATTAGCCGTATATTGGCTCTTTAGTAGTCATTGTAAAACGCTTATTAATGCCTTATTCTACATATTCTCCAAGTACTAGGTCATTAGTTAAGTTTGTCCTTAATAACCCTCTAATTAGTGCTTATTTATTGTAAGTAAGGACGTTGTTGTGCGTGAGTTTGTGTCTTAATATGCTCAATATGGGCCTAATGAGGCATTCTCTCATAACGCCTAACAAATATGGTCCATTCTTATGTAACAAGTAGGGGTGTAACGGTACACGTACCCGTACCGAAATTATTCTGTACGGGCCCTTCGGTTCGGTACACGTGTGTACCGAACGAATTTAACATTAAACGTAAAAAATTGAGAACGTGAACAACTTCTTGGAAGTAATCTCAGGTGCTGCGTCGCAGCATTCAGAGTAATTTGCTCACGTTGGGTTCAACGCGTCATAGAGCGAGCAAGTCATTTCATTGGACGAGAGGCATACTATGAGAGCTGGTCAGAGGGATGCGTTCAAATGTAGTCAGTAATTTGAGGAACTGTCGAAATGGCGAACGCAGATAAAGTTGAGCTCGAAAATCCTCCAGCATCATTGAAGTCTCCGGTTTGGGAACATTTTGGTTTCGCAGTTACGTACAAGGATGACGGACAAAGACAGGTGGACCGAACCAAAGCTGTTTGTCGGCATTGTTCAACTAAAATTGGTTACGCGGCTGGCAATACATCAAACGTGCACTCATTTGAAAAGGCATCACACGAACGTGAATATCACCGGTACCAAAAGACTGAAGTGCAAACCCAACTCCCGCTAGCATTTAAGCCTCCACCACTCGCAACAAGTTCAGACCGAGCCAAAGCTATTACAAACGCCAAATATCCTTATGTTGCCATGTTAGCAAAGCGCTACCTGGCTGTATCTGCTACCTCTGTTCCTAGAGAGGGTGTTCTCCACAGCAGGAGACATTGTTAGTGCCAGCAGATCTGCCCTTTCGGCAAGCAATGTGGACAAGTTCATCTTTCTTTAAAACAACATGAAAATACAATGACAAGCAAGTCCTAATGTCAAACTGGCTGCTTAGGTACAGTACAGTTCAAATACAGATGATTTCAGTTCATCGAAATGCTGCACCTTAATGTTTATTTTATTATATTTTGTATTTATTTGAGTGAATACATTATTCACAGTTTAATAATAACAACAACAAAATATATATATATGTTATGTTTTGTGATAATTATTTCTGCTGTACCGAAAACGTACCGAACCGAACCGTGACCAAAAAACCGAGGTACGTACCGAACCGAAATGTTTGTGAACCGTTACACCCCTGGTAACAAGGCATGAAACTAAAAGTGTTAATTGTGTCAAAATGTGGTATTTCTAACTCAGAATATGTTCCCTATTTTAAAGTGAAGTCTTGTTCATAACCAATAAGCTAGTAGCTTGACTCTAATATACACAAAAGAATTTGGTAACACTTTATATTAATGTACACATATTCTCCATCAACTAGTTATTCAATAACATATTAGAGTTTTAATTTTTTCATGTCTTGTTACATAAGAAGCGCATGTACGACAACGTCCTTACTTACAATAAATAAGCACTAATTAGAGGGTTATTGAGGAAAAACTCTCAACTAATGGCTTATTACTTGCAGAATTAGGCATTAATAAGCGTTTTATAATGACTAATAAAGGGCCAATATATGGCTAATATGCATGTTAATTAACAACTAGTTGATGGTTAATATGTGTACCTTTTTAATCTAAAGTGTTACCAAATGTTCTTTTGTGTATTATTTTTGTGCCGCTTTACTTTTTAAAAACACTCCACACATGTGTTGATTTCTTAATATTAACTCCTCATCCGTGTTATTCTGAGTTGACGGCTGCATCACACCGTCCTCATGAGCAGGATGGTGTTGCGTTCAAGCTTTGAGTTGTTACGGGACATCTACATGGACCTTAGAGGTGAAGAACTAAATATCAGTTTGCTGATGTCTATCTGTCCCTGCAGTGCGTCTCTGTACGTGGTGAAGGTGCTGCGAGGAGCTCCAGCTGCTGAAGCCAAAGAGGACGCGACGGCTGGCGGAGCTGCAGGAAGTGACGTACGTTTACACACAGATTCATTTGATTTAGTTCAGCAATGCTTTCACTCGTAAACGCCTTCCTGCGGTCGGTTCTGCTGGGGTTAGATCACTCGCCAATAGTTGCAACTGTGAAAATTACATGTTTGTCATATTATGTCCAGCTGGAAAAATCAGTGTCCTTCCCTGAATTGTATTCAGTCAGGAAGTCACCGATAACATAACCCTCTATTATGCAGAGAGTCTTCCTCACTCATTTAAGTAATTATTTTAGTTTCAGTATCTTAAGGCGAGACACCCCAGGTGAATAGGGTAATTTTTTTAAATTAAAGGTATCAGCTAGAAATTTCTCCAGTTAATGTCTTACAATAAGGCAATTGTCTTTTGTATTACAAGTTTTCTGAAATAGCATGTTTAAATATGCAAATTAGCCATTATCTCATTAAATATGCACATATTTTAACACATTTCAGGAATCGAAATCTGAACTTTGGATAAAGCCAGGTTCCAAATTCTTGTTTCATTTTGTAGTCATATTAGTATCTAAGGCTTTTACAGAAGGGATATTGGATATCTCTTTTTATCACTCAATAAATCAGAAAATACTGTCAACAGCCCTAAAATATCCATTTTCGCCATGTTTTTAGGTATACAATTAGTTATAATTCAGGCTATGAATTATATATGAACAAACCCTTCTGTAAAAGCCTTCATAATATTGATAGGAATATAACTGGAAGGTTTGGTGTCTCTACGTGCTTCTGAAGTTGAAATTTCGAACTCAGAGTAGGAGAAAAAACTCATTTTGAGAAAACGACCTTTAAAGATTGCAGTGAGGCGCTAGCTAAACCCTCCTGTTCTCTGGATGACAGCTCGCGCATCGACGCACTCCGTGAAGGTGTTTCATGTTCGGGGTCATTTGTTTTTTGTATAACCTTGCTTCGTGCAAGAGACAATTGTTGTCGTCTTCTCTGTGAACGTTTTTTTCGCCGTTCTTTTGCGATTTTGAGATTTCAATTTCTAGCGGAAAGCTAAACAGGAAGTGTTTTAGCACACCACGTGACGCATCTGAACGAATCACGTTGTCAGAAATTGACACCAGCCAATGAGATTTCGTTTCTTGGTTTAAGACCCCTTTGTGCTTTCACGATTGGTTGCTGATACAAAGGAAATGACCATATTTGGATCCGATGAGATTGTGCAGGAGAGACGGAGCTTTCCAACGATATCTCTGTTGACATGGTGCACACAGCGGTCGCGGTACTTTATGTTACGTTAGAATGCTAACTTTTGGTGAATTTAGGAGAAATCTACAGACGCAAATTGACAAACTATAGTAAAATAAACACTTAAATGTGTATTTTGTACGTTTTCCTTCCAAAAGCCTGAAAGAAAACATGTTATGGAATCAAAATAGCACAAAATCTCAAAATTGACCAGTACTTGAAAAACGATGTTTTTGCCTGCCGTGTCTCGCCTTAAATGTGATCATGTACTGGTTTGTTATAATAGTGAATTGGAATTCGTACAAAATGAGACATTTGAAGATGTTGGTTTTTGGGAAATAGTGATTTTCTCTCCACTCAATAGTGATTGTTTGGGAGAAAGCGTTTTTTTACTAATACTGTTAAAGGTGACATGTCATGCTTTTCCGGTTAGTACCCGTCCCCTTGTGTTATGAAGGTTTTTATGCATGTAAACGGTGTGCAGAGTCAAAACCCTCAAAGTGCACCCTGTAGGGAGTAAAACTCTAACACAGAAAATACCTCCCCAAAACGCCTCGTTGGAGATGCGTCACTGTCCATTTGATTCTTCCGGGTACATCATGATGTCATGTCGTCCCCGGAACGAAATGGACCAATCCGTGGAGCCGTTACGTTAAGCCCTCGCTGATTGGTCCAAATTGACCAATCCACGGACTTCCTCACACACTCAGTGCAAGCAGTTCTGCTGATCTCTCCTCCCTGGCTGCAGGCTGATAACAGACAGTTGGGATCGCGGCGAAATTCTCTCTGCAGACCCATTCTCTCTGCAGACCCATTCTCTCTGCAGACCCATTCTCTCTGCAGACCCATTCTCTCTGCAGACCCATTCTCTCTGCAGACCCATTCTCTCTGCAGACCCATTCTCTCTCTGCAGACCCATTCTCTCTCTGCAGACCCATTCTCTCTGCAGACCCATTCTCTCTGCAGACCCATTCTCTCTGCAGACCCATTCTCTCTGCAGACCCATTCTCTCTGCAGACCCATTCTCTCTGCAGACCCATTCTCTCTGCAGACCCATTCTCACTGCAGACCCATTCTCTCCGCAGACCCATTCTCTCTGCAGACCCATTCTCTCTGCAGACCCATTCTCTCTGCAGACCCATTCTCTCTGCAGACCCATTCTCTCTGCAGACCCATTCTCTCTGCAGACCCATTCTCTCTGCAGACCCATTCTCTCTGCAGACCCATTCTCTCTGCAGACCCATTCTCACTGCAGACCCATTCTCTCCGCAGACCCATTCTCTCTGCAGACCCATTCTCACAGCGTTTTTCAACCTTTTTCTTACTCAATATCAAGCCACACTTATTGTTTTTACTTCGGCTGTGACTCTGTGTGTGCTCAGGGTGAGTTTGGCTGTGTATCGCTAAACAAGGAAACAACACCTCCACGGAGCTTAGCGCGATTCACAACGTCCCGACCAATCGGAGCACACTGGGCTCACGGGGGGGGGGGGGGGGGCGCAAGAGCTGCAACGAGCCGTTTAGTGGAGAGAGTGAATACACATACTTTACAGAGATGCTGTATGCGAAACCAATGTGACTTTGGAAAATTGTACAGTATAAATCTATTCTAGTCGACCTCAACAATGGAAATATGATCAGTGGAAATGGCCATGATGTGGGACCTTTAATACTAAATATTAAACAACAACAGAACCAAGCCTACATTGTGCACAGCGCCCATAAACTGCACATTCATCTCACGCCTGATGATGTTCTGCTCCTTCATGGTGTGTGTTTGTGTGTAGTTGAAGTTCATGGGCAGCCTGGATGTGGACCGCGTCTCCAAGATCTTCATAGAAGCTCTGAACTCCTTCATGGGCCGCAGGAAGAGCCCGCTCAGCGCTCAGATGTTCACAGATCTGTTCACCAGATTCCCCGTGAGTACACATCAGAGTTTATTTCTTCTTTCTAAGCTGTACTGTTTGCTTCCAGTGTGAATCTATACAGGATCTATGTACAGATAACTTGTAATTGTAACGGAACACATTTTTAAAGTTACCTTATGTGATGTTTCCAGGGTTTGTGTGTGAAGATGTTGGATGCCGCCGTGCAGCACATCAACTCGGGGGTCAGAGTGCACCAGCAGGTAAGAGAGATGTTCTTTTAAAGGTCACCTATTGTGCAAAATGCACTTCTTCATGTCTCTTTAAGTAAAGCTCTTTGTTCATGTGTACGTTCCGGTTGATGCATGCTTAGGTAACATTGAGCTGTAACATTGAGCTGCTCTTTTCTGCTGTAACGATGTACATTTCCCCTCTGGGACTTATAAAGGTATTCTGATTCTGATGGACTTTATTGTGTGTGTGTGTGTGTGTGTTCAGGGCCAGGCGTGTGTGTTGGTGCTGCGGGCGATGCAGAGCCGGGAGGTCCAGCAGCTGCTGAGCGGCGCTGCTTGGACCGAGCTCTGTGGGCAGGTCTCAGGTCAGCTGACAGCGGTAGGTCAACACAACTTTTTTTGTATGTGTTTAAGAAAAAACAAGACAAAAAAAATACAGGTGTGCAGGTTGTCCTTTTTTTTGTATCCCTCCCCCCCCCCCCACAGAATAAGACAAGATGAATAGTACAAAAACATTTAAAATGATAGACAAACAAATGGTTGAAATCACAGCACAAAAAATAACTAAAACAACACATAAAACGGTCGAGATAAATGTCGGCCAGGGTTGACGATAGTAACTCTGTGTTCTAGTTCAGAGCAGAGTCCTTCACGGGTCTGATTATCAAGACCCGCTCCCGTGACGTGCAATACCGAACCCGCCCCGCTACCCGCAGATATTGCCAATTAGTTCCGCAACCCGACCCGTCGGCACAAGATCCGCAACCGACCCGGACCCGCATATATATGAGCAGTGAAAACGTGCAATTATTAACACACACAGTTGCATATTTGTCTCAAAAAGAGTGGGCTGTTGGTTCTTTTCTCCATCTAGGAACCAAAAGCCTCCAGACGTTGGATTTCGCTCTTGAGGAAGTGTTATTGAAAATACTGTATTCTCCGCTAGAGCTTCACCTTTTCGAATGTGGCGCGCTCAGCAGCAGATTGATGCCCTGCAGAGGTTATGATTATGCACGGTCCCGCGGGGGAGAGGTCTGAGGATTAATTTAAACATTAAACTAAATTATTTTAATATATTTATTATGCAATGCCCGTGGCCCGACCCGCATCATCTTTGTTTTACCCAGAACCGAACCCGGAAAAAAGCGTTTGAAAAAATACCACCCGCGAATCACCCTTTTTGCGGGTCACCCGTCGGGTACCCGACCCGATGCAGGACTCTGGTTCAGAGTACACAGCTTCCATGTACGTTAAAAATGGCTGCCATGTCCTATAGGTCAACACAACTTAACATAATAATAATCCCAGGCATGAGCTGCATGTATGAACACTGGGATGACTTTAAGCAAAAGTTCGCTAAAGGACGTGGTATATTCTTATATCGCTAAAGGACGTAGAATATTCTTATATCGCTAAAGGATGTGGTATATTCTTATATCGCAGCTATGGGACGTTGTCGGACGCTATATAGTCAATAAAAAATGTTCCTGGGGCTGTAACTACTCGTCCTTTATTCTCTAGAAGACGACACGTTTCTACAACAACATCCTTTAATTATATGTCTCGAAGGTTTAAGAAATTGCATCTTGTGCTGGTGAATGATGATTAGAGCCACACTCACTGCCCTCTGTGTGTCCTCAAGATGGCTGATGGGGAAACACACTTAATATTTGTCACAAAAAACACTCGGCCCCTGCATCGTGCCGTCTGTAGTCCAAGCATAAACAAACCTGCAAGACAACATCAATTCGTATAGTTTTTTACCTTAAACCCTCCCTTATGAACTCAGAGACACTTACTTATATTATTATCTGGGCAGCATTGACTGTATGAAGATATGTAATGCCAGCAGTGTAACCCGAGTGTCTTCTGCTCTCAGAGTCTGGAGAAGGTCAAGGAGACTGAGAGCAAAGTGGTGAAGGAGAAGGTGGTGAAGACCCTGGAGCTCTGTCAGTTCCTGGTGAAGAACGTCAAACAGCAGGTAGGTGATGGCTGCAGGTGTGGGGGGGGGGGTTCAATGTGTTGAAGTGTGTCTACTAAAGACCAGAGGTGGGAAGTAGTGGAGTACAAATACTTCGTTACTGTACTTAAGTACATTTTTCTGGTATCAGTACTTTACTCCACTACTTATTTATCTGACGACTTTTTACTTTGACTTCTTACATGTTGAACTCAAATACCTGTACTTTCTACTTCTCACATGTTGAACACAAATACCTGTACTTTCTACTTCTTACATGTTGAACTCAAATACCTGTACTTTCTACTTCTTACATGTTGAACCCAAATACCTGTACTTTCTACTTCTTACATGTTGAACTCAAATACCTGTACTTTCTACTTCTCACATGTTGAACCCAAATACCTGTACTTTCTACTTCTTACATGTTGAACTCAAATACCTGTACTTTCTACTTCTTACATGTTGAACACAAATACCTGTACTTTCTACTTCTTACATGTTGAACACAAATACCTGTACTTTCTACTTCTCACATGTTGAACACAAATACCTGTACTTTCTACTTCTTACATGTTGAACACAAATACCTGTACTTTCTACTTCTCACATGTTGAACACAAATACCTGTACTTTCTACTTCTCACATGTTGAACACAAATACCTGTACTTTCTACTTCTCACATGTTGAACACAAATACCTGTACTTTCTACTTCTTACATGTTGAACTCAAATACCTGTACTTTCTACTTCTTACATGTTGAACCCAAATACCTGTACTTTCTACTTCTCACATGTTGAACACAAATACCTGTACTTTCTACTTCTCACATGTTGAACACAAATACCTGTACTTTCTACTTCTTACATGTTGAACACAAATACCTGTACTTTCTACTTCTTACATGTTGAACACAAATACCTGTACTTTCTACTTCTTACATGTTGAACACAAATACCTGTACTTTCTACTTCTTACATGTTGAACACAAATACCTGTACTTTCTACTTCTTACATGTTGAACTCAAATACCTGTACTTTCTACTTCTTACATGTTGAACACAAATACCTGTACTTTCTACTTCTCACATGTTGAACACAAATACCTGTACTTTCTACTTCTCACATGTTGAACACAAATACCTGTACTTTCTACTTCTTACATGTTGAACACAAATACCTGTACTTTCTACTTCTTACATGTTGAACACAAATACCTGTACTTTCTACTTCTTACATGTTGAACACAAATACCTGTACTTTCTACTTCTTACATGTTGAACACAAATACCTGTACTTTCTACTTCTTACATGTTGAACTCAAATACCTGTACTTTCTACTTCTTACATGTTGAACACAAATACCTGTACTTTCTACTTCTCACATGTTGAACACAAATACCTGTACTTTCTACTTCTTACATGTTGAACACAAATACCTGTACTTTCTACTTCTTACATGTTGAACACAAATACCTGTACTTTCTACTTCTTACATGTTGAACTCAAATACCTGTACTTTCTACTTCTCACATGTTGAACACAAATACCTGTACTTTCTACTTCTTACATGTTGAACACAAATACCTGTACTTTCTACTTCTCACATGTTGAACACAAATACCTGTACTTTCTACTTCTTACATGTTGAACACAAATACCTGTACTTTCTACTTCTCACATGTTGAACACAAATACCTGTACTTTCTACTTCTTACATGTTGAACACAAATACCTGTACTTTCTACTTCTTACATGTTGAACACAAATACCTGTACTTTCTACTTCTTACATGTTGAACTCAAATACCTGTACTTTCTACTTCTCACATGTTGAACACAAATACCTGTACTTTCTACTTCTTACATGTTGAACACAAATACCTGTACTTTCTACTTCTTACATGTTGAACACAAATACCTGTACTTTCTACTTCTTACATGTTGAACTCAAATACCTGTACTTTCTACTTCTTACATGTTGAACTCAAATACCTGTACTTTCTACTTCTTACATGTTGAACTCAAATACCTGTACTTTCTACTTCTCTCATTTCCCAAACAGCTGGTTCCTTTAGTCTGAATGTGTGTTTGATGCGTGATCATTATTCTTTAGAGTCATTGCGTGCCTATTGATTTGAACACGATCCGTGTATCCATCATTTCCTGGTCTTCTCTAAAGAAGAGGGACCAATGGAAACGTTGTCATGTTGCCGTTGTTCAGCATGGAAACATTCATTAGCTAACAATGACATTATTGTTCTATTAATATAAAGGGAGGTCAGGTACTCTTTAAAACAGCTGCTAGTTATGGGTACTTTTTACTGAAGTACACTTCAAAGCCCCCTTTACTTTTACTTGAGTAAAGAAGTTTAGTCAGTACTTCTACTTTTACCAGAGTATTTTCAAACACGAGTATCTGTACTTCTGCTTGAGTAAAAGGATGTGTGTACTTTTGTCATCTCTGATTAATGCTAATACAACTACTTTTTACTTAAGTACATTTCAAAGCCCTCTTTACTTTTACTTGAGTAAAGGAGTTTAGTCAGTACTTCTACTTTCACCAGAGTACTGTACTTCTACTTGAGTAAAGGATATGTGTACTTCTCTGCTGAAGACTAAAGGCTCTGCTCCTCATGTGTAGAAGCTGTCTGTGGACCTGGAGCCTCTGCAGACCGTCCTGCAGTCTCTGACCAGCACCATCGCGTTCAAGAAGACGGGAAAGCTGGAGGACACGTACTGGGCCGTGGTGAAGCACTTTGGAGTCATGTGAGTTATTGTGTCAGCGTCTCAAGAGGTCATTCTCATGCAGCTACTCGAATGCATATTAGAAACCAGTATAGAGGGAACAAACCATGTTATGAAGGGTATAACCCATGTTATGAAGGGTATAGCCCATGTTATGAAGGGTATAACTCATGTTATGAAGGGTATAACCCATGTTATGAAGGGTATAACCCATGTTATGAAGGGTATAACCCATGTTATGAAGGGTATAACCCATGTTATGAAGGGTATAACCATATATAATATTGACTTTGTCTCTGTGACATCAGTTCTCTAGAGCAGCGTGAAGTGGGCGGCTGGAAGCGTGAATATAATTTCAATGGAGAAGTTGTATAAAAAAACACCCCCGTACAATTGGCTATTAAAGAGGCCCTATTCTGCTTCTTGGGGTTTTCCCTCTCCTGTAGTGTGTTATACAGGTTTGTGTTATTTATATAGAATTCCTGTGTTCCCTCCAGAATGAGTTTCTTTCCCCCTTGCCGAAACATTGGACTCCTTTGTTTACTTTGAGAACATTAAAGAACCTTCTAAACATTAAAGCTTCAAAGTAAAGGCACACAATACAAATATGAAGCTGGAAATGAGCATCAGGTGTCCTCTTTAAGACCCAAACTGTAAACGGGTTTATTTCTGCTGTAAAGTGGTGCTTTTTAACTTGGAGATCGAGGGAGATTGTTCCCTTTTTAGATCCAGCCTTAAGTCGTTATTTAATGAAGTTCAGGTTTTGGTACTTCCATCTCTGCGCCTCGGAGGTTGCCCCTTGGGTAAAAAAAAGGATTTCTGTAAAAGTCTACAAATACATGCTGCAAGCCACCGGCCTGATTGACCTCCTACCTCCCCACATGATGTAGTACTACTATAACTCACTTACCGTACCCTTCAAATCCACAGTTTGGCTCAGATCAAAATGTTGTTTTTTGGTGTGACCAAAAACACTAAGCAACACTGATGTAAGGCAAGGCAAGGCAAGTTTATTTATAGAGCACTTTTCAACACAAGGCAATTCAAAGTGCTTTACAACAAATGAAAGACATTAAGAAAATGGCATTTAAAATCAGTCATTAAAAAGAAAAGCTAATAAAATAAACATTAAAAGAAGAAATACATGGATAAAAGTTACAGTGCAGTCTAAGATATGAATAGTTCAATTAAAAGCAGCGACAAAAAGAAAAGTCTTCAGCCTGGATTTAAAAGTAGTCAGAGTTGCAGCGGACCTGCAGGTTTCTGGGAGTTTGTTCCAGATGGAGCATAATAACTGAACGCTGCTTCTCCATGTTTAGTTCTGACTCTGGGGACAGAAAGCTGACCAGTCCCTGAAGACCTGAGAGATCTGGATGGTTCATAATTTAGCAGTAGATCAGAAATGTATTTTGGGCCTAAACCATTCAAAGCTTTATAAACCAGCAGCAGTATTTTGAAATCTATTCTTTGACACACAGGAAGCCAGTGTAAAGACTTCAGAACAGGAGTGATGTGATCCACTTTCTTAGTGTTAGTGAGGACTCGAGCAGCGGCGTTCTGAATTAGCTGCAGCTTCCGAATAGATTTTTTTAGTGAGACCTGTGAAGACACCATTGCAGTAGTCCAGTCTACTGAAGATAAAAGCATGGACAAGTTTTTCCAAATCCTGCTGCGACATTAGTCTTTTAATCCTAGATATGTTCTTTAGGTGATAGTAGGCTGATTTAGTAACTGTTTTAATGTGGCTGTTGAAACTCAGGTCAGAGTCCATGACTACACCTAGATTTCTGGCTTTATCTGTTGTTTTGAACATTGCAGACTGAAGCTCAGCGCTAACTTTAATACGTTCTGCCTTGGCTCCAAAAACCATTACCTCAGTTTTATCTTTGTTTAATTGGAGAAAGTTCTGACACATCCAGTCATTGATTTATTCAATGCACTTACTCAGTGTTTGAATTGGAGCATAGTCTCCTGTTGCAACTGTTACGTAAATTTGTGTGTCATCTGCATAGCTATGGTAACTTATTTTGTTGTTTTTCATTATCTGAGCCAGTGGTAGCATGTAGATGTTAAAGAGAAGAGGACCCAAGATGGAGCCTTGAGGAACCCCACATGTCATATTTGTCAACTCAGATGTGTATTTACCAATAGAAACAAAGTTGTTTCTGTCCTTTAAGTAGGATTCAAACCAATTTAGGACGGTTTCCGAAAGTCCCACCCAGTTTTCCAGTCGGTCTAGTAATATGCTGTGGTTAACAGTGTCAAACGCAGCACTGAGATCTAATAATACTAACACTGAAGTTCTGCCACTGTCTGTGTTTAAGTGGATGTCATTAAAGACCTTTACAAGAGCAGTCTCAGTGCTGTGGTTTGGACGAAAGCCTGACTGGAACACATCGAAACAGTCATTTAAATGCAAAAAATTACTCAACTGTTGAAAAACAACTTTTTCAATGATTTTACCTAGAAATGGGAGGTTTGATATGGGCCTGTAATTGTTCATTACTGAAGCATCTAGATTATTCTTTTTTAAGAGCGGTTTAATGACTGCAGTTTTCAGGGCCTGTGGAAAAATACCTGAGTGAAGAGATTTGTTTACTATATGAAGTAGATCTGAGGCCATGCAAGGAAAAACATCTTTGAAAAATCCCGTTGGAATAATATCAAGGCAGCAGGAGGAGGATTTCAGAAGTTGAATAATGTCCTCTAGGTTTTTATCATTAATCTGATGGAATTGTGTCATGGTGTTTGAATTGATGTTAAGTGGACACAGAGACAAAACATATGCTGTACCTGATGAAGAGGCACTGACTGCTTGTCTGATTTTCTGAATGTTGTCAGTGAAGAAGGCAAAATCATTGCACGCCCTGGTGGATAGAAATTCAGAGGCTACTGACACTGGAGGGTTAGTTAGTCTGTCGACGGTAGCAAACAAGGCACGTGCATTGTTTTTGTTTTTGGTAATGATGTCGAAGAAGAACGATTGTCGTGCGTTTTTCAATTCCAAATTATAAAGGCCAAGTCTCACTTTATAGATTTCAAAGTGAACCTGGAGATTTGTTTTTCGCCACCTGCGTTCAGCTTTTCGACACTCTCTTTTTTCTGCTCTCACGGTCATGGCCTTTCTCCATGGAGATATTTTCTTGCCAGTCACTTCCTTTACCTTAGTTGGAGCAATGGCATCTATAATATTTTTAATTTTTGAATTAAAATGATCTACTAGTTCATTTACTGAGATGTTAGCAGGGGCAAGATTGGAAGAAAAATTCTGAGTAAACATTTCCCTAGTATGTAGATTAACTTTATAAATTCACTTCACATTAAGTTAATTAGGAGCCGGATTGACTCCCTTACTAATTGGCCTGCAATCTAAGGTTCATTAGCAGCCATCTGCCACCTGAGGTCTGAACAGGAAACGCTCCCGGTGGCAAGAATGGTGTTTGCTCTCTGTTTCAGAACAACGAATCATGACTGTAAAGATGCTCGACTGAACTTCAAATGCTTAAGACAAGACTGAAGGGTCTGCACACTGTGACAAATGCAGAAAAGAGGAAGAGCTCGACCCGTAACATCTGTGCATAAAATCATATTTCTCACATAATTCAGTGTGCAAGCTCAAGTCAATTCAAAGTGCCTTACAACAAACACAAAAAACATTACAAAATGGCAACTAAAAACATTACAAAATGGTATTTAAATGCATGCACGAGAATATAAATAAACACATGCTAAATATAGAAAAAGACTGGTTTAAATGAATAAATTAAAGGGCAGAATCAGAATTCCTTTATCGGGGAAATGTAAAGCATTACAGCAGCAACAGTACAGATAAAAGGAAAAGCATTTACTTGTATATTCAATAAAAACACATACATTTAAAAAAATATATAAACAAATAATACACCATGGTAAAAAAGTAGCATAAGTAGCAGTATTCTAAAACGTATGGGATTCTAAAAACGTGCTGAAAAAGCTGTAATGTTAACAAAATGAACAACAATGTTAATTGTATATAAGTGTATATTGCAAAAGAGCACTGGTATTGCACAGCAGGTCTTATATTTACAGGCAGTGTTATTGAACATCAGTTGGGGTGGTGCTCTGCCAGGGAAAGATACATGCATAAGATAACGTATAAATAATCTTTAGAAAACAGAAAAGTCGTCTTTTTGATTTGAACGTCGTTACCATGAAGTGTGTGTTGTTGCAGACGGCTCTGTACTGAGGCCACAGTTTGTCCTTGGGTCTGAATTTTACAAGAGTCAAATGTCAGTTTGGGTTTTAATCAGACTTTGAATCTAATTATGTTGAATACACAGACGGGAGAACCTCTATGTGTAATGGCCTTTCCGCTCTGCTGTCAGAGCCGTTCTCCTCCTGTACGGACAGACAGGCAGGATTGTTGTAGAAATAAGAAACCCAGTTACCGACTCACGGCCAGGAAATCGCACTTTACTGCGAGGAATCGAGTTCGGGAATCAGGTTTCTCTTAACTCCTTAACCCGATAACAAAAACCAGGTTTCCTGTTTAAATTGCATTTAAGAAATCAGATTACTGCAGGAGTAAACTGATTACTTAAGTGCAGGTAAACGTTCCCACCGTCTCTATGTAACAGCAGCAGTACTGTACAGATTATGATCTGAACTAAAAACATGATGTATCCTCATCATACAGCAGCTATTGGATTCTCCAGCATTACATATCATGTATTTTAAATCACTATCATTTACTCAAAAGGCCCTTTTATAGTCATAGTGCATGTAAAGGTTCTCCCCAACACACTCCCCTCGGACGTAAACACCTTCATTTGACTCCTTCGTTTACTTCTGTGACATCACTATGTAACTTCTAAGGGGTGGGACATCTCTTAGCGGTTGACCAATCACAACAGAGCCGACCAGCTAACCAATCAGAGCAGACTGGGCTCTGGTTTCAGACAGAGGGTGTATGAGAGAAATAAAGAGCTTTTTGAACATTAATGCATGGAGACATGTCCCAGGAGAGACACTAAATACTGACATGGTTGAAGTAGCTGGTTTAGCACAGTGGTTCTCAACTGGTCAGGCCTCGGGACCCACTTTTTATTTGGTCAATACATCGCGACCCAACATTTTGAAGCACTCAAATCTATTCAACAAAAAATCGTGCTGTAATATATATATACGCTTTTCAGCATACAATATTAATAACAGTGAAGTACAGTGCATATATCCCTTATATCCCTTCACAGAACTAAAGTATGCTTTTAAAAAAGGTTTAATGAGATGATGGAATCAAAGCTGAACTATATAAAAAGGCACGCATGCTGAAAACCCAACCCCAGCAGGGGGTCTGGGGGGATTCTCCCCCAGGAGATTTTTAGAAATACTAACATAAACTATGCATTCTGGTACTCTGAGAAGAAAATAAATAAATGTATTACTACCCGACATGTTAATAATATTTTATGGCATTGTTTGTTTTTCACTTTGTTAAGTAAAGAGGAGATAGTCTGTGTGACTTACTTTAAATTGTGGGTAAGGGTAGATAGCTCCCATTGTTCTGTGACCTGTCAATCATCAGACCGGGGGTGATATTTCATTATGTGTTCATTGTTATCTGAAGTTGTAACCATGGATGTAAAAAGAATAGTTTTACCGCAAAGTTATTCTCCGTGGGGACTTCCGGCAACAATCTTGATTCTGATTGGCCAGAAGACTCGAAAAAACATCAGCAAAGATATTTTATTGAGAAGATGATCACTACGTGACAGAAATTTTCAAAACCGTTGATGGTCTCCGGTACTTCCAGTCCAACGCATACTGCATGCACAGCGTTAGAAAATCGGGCCTTCAAAATAAAAGTTTGACATTTCCCCCCAAAAAAAAAATTCCAATTTTTTTTCTTCACTCACACATCCCCGACCCACTCGAAACAGGTCCACCACCCACTCGAAATGGGTCCGCGACCCACTTTTGGGTCGCGACCCACCAGTTGAGAACCACTGGTTTAGCATGTGTTGGTGCTCAAATAAGTGGTTCAATTAAAAGCATTTCATACTGACTCAGATACATTTAATCAATTTATATATTTATTATTATTTTTGATTTAATTAATAACTTATTTTATTTAAGAATTATTTATTTTCCATACAAACATGCACTTCACTGTTTTCTTTACCACATAACACCTGTGTTGCAGTTATTCTTTCAGTGTGTTGCGATGTTCTTCATCTCAGTGTATTCTTTTAGTAAAGCACTTTGAAATTGCCTTCCTTGCCTTGTCTCAATCCATCATGATGACCTTGCGTATGTTCCTCTTCACATTTACAGAAAACCCAAAGTTGAAAAGATAAAGCCCGAGAAGAAAGCCGACCCAAAGGAACTTCTGAAGAAGAAGAAAGGTTTCCTGCCAGACTCAAAGAAGCGTAGGAAGCGAGACATTCCCATTTTGGAGCCGGCGGCCGCGGCAGCCGCAGCGGAGCAGGCGACCCTCAGAGGGGGGAAACCCGCAGCAGGCACAGGTCACTGGAAAAAGAAACAAGACAAGAAACCTAAACAGAAACGACCAGCCGACGGAGCAGCAGCCGCCGCCGCAGCTTCTCCAAGCCCAGCCAAGAAGAGCAAGACAACGACGACATCTGAGAGCAACTCGGCCAAGAAGAAGAAACCCAAACAGAAGAAATAAGGAGGAGAAGTGGACAATGTTTTTTAGAGGCTGTGCTTTTTTGTTTCCGTCTTTCCTTGGCTGCCATTTTGTTTCTGACATGTTCCGTTCAATATGAGATGTTGTAATACATGTTGAGACTTCAGATGTGTCGGCCATGAATTTAGATGGATTATTTTTCTAACGTTTGACTAGAAGTAATGTCTACAACAATAAATGTATTTCTCTTCCCGAAGATTCATGATGCTCCCACTGCAGTTTCTTTTGTGCTTTATTAATACGAAACATTTGTAATATGTAAAAAGCAACTAAACATTACCAAATATAAATATGTTATGAGTCTAAGATACATCTTTGTTTGATTTTTTCCAAGTTATTTTATATTTTGCAGTGAGTACAGTATTCTCAAATTGACATGGTTGATAACAACTTGATACTGTCACAGACATGATTCAAATTAGCCCCTAAAAGTGGTCAAGAGGTTTATTTAGTCAAAAAATACCAAAACCAACCTCCAGTTTGCTTAAAAAGGTGACCTACGATTAGTTAAACAAAGGTCAATTGTACAGCTTAGCTTTTTAATATCAGTATCTTAAAGGTGGGGTATGTAATTCACTTCAGAAACACTTGTTATATTCCATGGAATGCTCTTAACATCCCGATAGCAATGAATACATGAAATGCTTTGACAATAAATATATTAAAAAATGTCATCTGTGGAAGCCGTGGCGCTATAGACGGCACGACCAATCATCTGAGCCGGCCCGGCTAAAGTAACTGGATGGCGCATTCGAGCTGGTTTCTCCATTCTTAACTACCCTACCTTTAAACCAAGGGGTAAAATAAATAGTTACCAGATCTATAATATGTGTTAGAAATATATCACTCGACACCAGGTTGAGAATCAATGATCAGGTAACTAATTTATTCTTGCAAGAAGGAGCAGAGTTAAATCACATACAAAGGATATGGGTTAACTCACACACATGGGGTATGTTGCTCAAAGGAACAGCAAAACACATCAGGCTTATATCGTCCAAAACACAGGAGATAACAACAAAGTCGTAAATCGAGATGGCGCTAATATCAGCCGCGGGTGTCGGAAAGTCGGGTCATCTGCGACGTCTTCTGGAAAGAGTCACGTACTTCCTTCACGCTTCATAGAAATGAGATATTTAGGAGACAGCAAGTCTGTCTTCTCATACATATCAACAACCTGACATGTACTTATTTGTATGGTTTGCATATGAGGTGGTCCGCGAAAACCCTTGATAATAAGTAGTGGTCCGCATAAACAAAAAGTTTGAGAACCCCTGTTTTAATGTATGGATGCCATGGCCTAATTCTTTCTCTACATCCTCAGTTTCTATCACTCAGACCTGTTACTGTTTCCCTGCTAACGTCCACTCTTTAAATTCTACTGGGTTCTGTTGGTTTCTTCACTGGTTTGAGACAAGTGCCCTTATTGGGATCACCTCCCTTTGTAGCCAGACTTCACCACAGTAGAGGCGAGTTTCTGTCTTTAGGTTTAAACAGCTTCACAGTCAGATGTATCCAGGATGGTCTCTCCGCCACTCTAACTGCAGTCGGTGTAGACAGGAGTGCTTGGTAGGGACCCTCCCACTTGGGCGAGTGCCTGCTCTTCCTCTTTATCGCTCTGGTGAACACTCACTCTCCTGGTTTCACTGTCTGTGCAGTGTCAGGTACTTCCTGTGCAGAGGGGACAAGAACATTTGTGATCTCTTTTCTTCTCAACATTTGTGCCATATACTCTGCTGTGTTTTCACTCATACCCTCGTCCTCTCTTACAAATGGTTTTAACTCAGGCAGATATTTGGTCTTCCATATAACATTTCGAAAGGTGATAGCCCTCTAGCACTAGGTAATCCTGAATTACTTTATTTACAAAGTGTGTGCCATTATCGCTATAGATCTTTTCTGGAATTCCAAAACGTGGGATTATGTGATTTGTCAATGCATCTGGATTCCTAGTTGGAAAAACTTCAATCCATTTTGAGTACATGTCAATGATTGTTAGACAATATTCCATTCCCTCACATTTATTTAGTTCAATAAAGTCCATGCAAATGTGCTGAAACGGATAATGGGGCTCAGGTATTTTACCTCTCTTTGGTCTGAACTGTCCCTGAGGGTTATACTGTGCACACACAGAACATGCTAAACAGTAGTTTGTAAAGCCATAGGCTGTAAATATCTTCTGTACTACGTCCACCATTCCCACTGTTGAGCTGTGGTCATGGCTCAATATAGCTGCATATCGAAATAAGCTTTTTGGTAATACAAATGTGCCTTCTGTACTTTCCCACCACCCCTCTTTATTCTGTGTACACAACTTCTTCTTCCAGTATACCTTTTCTTTGTCAGGTGCATTCGCTTGCATGTCTTTTAGGATGTCATGATCAATGTGTTCCATATTTTCAGAAATATATTGGTCATTGTCCTGTCACTGTCTTTGCGCTGCTTTCTTAGCCTCTTCATCTGCCTTTCGGTTCCCTGTGGACATTGGGTCCGTCCCTGTAGTGTGTGCTGCACACTTACAGACCGCCACTCTCTTAGGGAGGTGTACTGCATCCAAAAGTGATATGATCAAATCTTTAGTGTAATAGGTTTGTTTGTGGATGTTACCATCCCCCTATTTTTCAATTGTTGTGCAAACACATGTATACATGAATACCAAGCATAGTTGCTGTCTGTATAAATGTTAACTGTCTTCCCTTTTCCCAGCTTGCATGCCTCTGTTAGTGCGATTAGTTCTGCTGCCTGTGCTGATAAGTGAGACGGCAAAACTGCGCCCTTGAGCCAAGGCCGGATTAGTACCTCCAGGGGCCCCTGGGCACTGAGCGCTCATGGCCCCCCCCCCCCCAACCCACGTACCAACAAGTAACACCACGCCTACCCAATCATACCAACATGACCAATATTTAGAATTTTCAGTCAATCTAGCATGTCAAATCGCACACCCATTTGTCAAAAGCAGGGACTCAGCCACATAGTTCAACCAAAGTAGGTCTAGCCTTTTGCCCTTTTAGTAAAAAATCACAAGACAAAGATACAATGGATAAGATCCCAAGACAGTGTATGGCTCAGGAATACCTAGGTAATATCACTCAAAACCTCAGAGCAGCACCCACTTAATGCCAAAATATGACTGGCTGGCTGTACAAGTACACAAGGAGTTTTATTAGTTACGAACGTGCCGGGCAGCGCGGTCCTGTGGGTTAGATGCGCGTTCATAATGCTGAGGAAAATAACTCTCAGAATAATGTTATTAGCACATTTTACAACTTGAGGACCGAATGTTTTTAATAAGGGCCATACAAACGTTCATACTGGGTAGTTATTGGAAATTATCCAACGATTTACAGACCGCTCTTTCCCAATGTGAATCAATGGCAAAAAGTGTTTCCGGGCCCAGCAACCTAACGGAGGTGTAGTACTGCCGTTTGGCCACAACGAATATTCTCATCAGAGTCCGGCGCACTTCCTGGGGGCTTGAGTGAGACCTACAGTACAGAGACGGTTTAGAAAATATATGAATTTGACCCTATAGAAAAGCTGTGTTATTTATGGCGAAGAGTGAATGTCATTTAAAACAATGTATGATGAGTGAGGTGGTGCCCGAAAAAAAATTATAATTAAAATTATTATTTTATTTTTTTTCATCTTGTCACTGAGGGCCCTCTTTGCTCAAGGGCCCCTGGGCACTTGCCCAGGTTGCCCATATGGTTAATCCGGCCTTGCCTTGAGCAGTTTCGTCTGTGTCACTACCGCATAGCCTGTTGCATTAGTTCCATCAAGATTCCTCTCACATGAACCGTCAACATACATCGTTATGTCTGCATCTGGGAAGGGAGTGTCCGTCAGGTCTGTCCTTGGTAACACGCTGTTCTCAGTTTCTGCGATACAGTCATGTGATTCCACATCTATCTCTACTGGCAGTAGTGTAGCTGGATTTAAAGTAGTACATCTCTCGATAGTAAGATTTGCTTGTGATAACAACGTAGCCATGCATGCTAAATGTCTAGCTGGTGACATATAGGTTTGTATATTTTGTAACAATAGTACGGACACTGTGTGAGTTACTTTTAGAGTCAAGGATCTAAAAAGCACTATTGTTGCAGATGCCTGTACTGCCATGGAGGCTGCTATTACTGCTTGTAAACAAATGGGCATGGCTCTTTCCCCCCATGTAGTTGAGTGAGTACTGACATCATAAATCCATGTTTACAATCTGCTGTTTGAACAAACGGTTTTGCATAATCTGGTAACATCTATTCCCATGACTTTTAAGGTAACAAATGGTTTCTCTACGTGAGCCAGCATTAATTCTACTGTACCTAATTCTAAAATCTCCACTTCCTCATCGGATGAGCTGATAGACACGTTATCTGAACTTGCTTCTGTGTCACCGTCGAGGTCTGAGTCATTTTGTCTTCGGTCATCTTGATTTGGGTTATCTTGTTTTGTAGTGGTTTGTTTCTGTTGTTTGACTTTCTACGTTAACTTTTTTCATCTGTTCAGGGTCTATGTTTGTGTGTGATAATACATGACCTGATTTTGCAGATGCACTTGGCTCTAGTCATGCCTTCTCCACCCAGTCCTCCGTTCCCTCCTGTGCCGCCCGTGCTGTGCAGTTCTCTTTCCAATGCCCAAATCTGCCTCTGGGAATTTTCCTCCTCCCTGTCCTCCACCTCGCCCTCCACCTCGCCCTCCACCTCGTCCGTCCCTTCCGCCACGGCCCCGTCCACACCCTCTTTGATCACCTCGGAAAAGCAATTCAACAGAACATACATCAGAAGTGTAATCATCAGATTCATCCTGTGTTAAAAACACGGCAGTTTGCTTTTGTTTCTTTTTTTTCTTTTGTTTGCCAATTTCACCCCATTCCGTTTAAATGCCCCCCTTAGGAAATCAGTCACATTCCCTGATATATTCATGACTGGGATAACGGGCATTCTGAATGTCTTACCTGACCGTGTGTTGCTGGGTTCCTCCCTCATGCCGGCTGCTCTCTGCGCGGGAGCATGAGGGTCGGTGTGTGGAGGTGGTTGGTAGGGCGGAGCGGGTGGCCAAGGCAGCGGAGTCGGTGGGGGAGCAGAGGGGTGAGACGAGCAGGAGGTCAGGGGTCCGAGGAGATCCCCGGGGTGTTGAGCTTGTGCATGGTTTTCATCTATCCATTGCTCCTGCATCACAGCAGGTCCCACAGGAGGGGGATACGGAGGAGGGGGCTGGCGGCGTCTGCATATCACTTGATCGTCAAATTTCTCCAGTTTCTCGGAATAGGGGAGATTAGGATACAAGTTATTCAAAACCTCATTCTCTGATTTCTTCTTTTCTGAGTTAGCTTTTTCTTTCTCTGATGCTGCTATTTTCTCAGCTCTTTGTCTCCTCTCTACCTCTCTCTCATGTCCTTCCCTTCGATTCCTTGCTTCGGCTAACCACATCATAGCCCCTAATACATCCTCTTCTTCCCCCCTTTTTCCATTCCCGTTACATTTGTTCTCGATGCTATCAATCAATTGTTGGCATTCCTCTACCACTAACCTCCCTTGGAAGTTGTATTTATTTTGCCACTTTTTAATCTCTTCACACTCGTTCCATGCGATCACCTGCATCCATTTAGCATCTCCTGATAAGATGACTATTTCTGTTTCTATCTTCTTCCCACGGGTCTTGCTGCAGCATGAACCCATGATGATTAGACTTCTATAGTTTTCCCCAAAACTATGTAAAAATGCCCTATAGTTTACGCATAAACTATAAAACTCACAACGGTTTTAGCAAAACCCAGAAAACTAAACTGTCCTAGTTTTCCCAAAAACTAGGTAAAATACTCATAGTCGTACGTCGTAGGATACTATAAGCTCACAATAGTTTTAGCAAAACTAAGAAAACTAAACTGTCAAAGTTTTCCCCAAAACTCAGAAAATGCCCAGAGCCGTACCTCGTACTAGACTCACCATAGTTGTTAGCAGAACTAAGAAAACTAAGCTGTTAGTTTTCCTCAAAACTCAGAAAATGCCCATAGCCGTACTCAGTCTCCCACTATAAAATAGCCGTACCTTGTATCCTACTATAAAGTCACACAATCATTTTAGTAAAACTAAGAAAATGTAGGCCTACCCTATTCCACCCACGAAATATAAGATCCTTTAGTTTTTTAAGAAACTAAAAAAACTGACCTCATAGTTTGAACCACAAACTACTTTTACCCAAGGCCTCTAGTTTGAAACCACAAACCATTTAAAAGTACTTTAGATAAGTTTACCTGTGTCTTTCTAGGACTTTTTTGGTATCCTTCCGCGAACCAGGGGTTTGAAACCAAAACGGTGCCTGTATTGGCGTTCTCTCCTGTGTCACTCTCTCGTCTCCAGCGTAACCTGCCCCCCCCTATTTACCAAATTGTTTCTTTGTAAGGGAAACAAGGTAGGGGTCTTTTTCTAAGAGTCTCTCGACTCCCTGTGCGCAGTCAGGCTCGTTTGCCCGGAGAAAAAAGGAGATCTTGGATCCGGCTCGAAGGACCAATATGTTAGAAAAATAACACTCGACACCAGGTTGAGAATCAATGATCAGGTAGGCTAACTAATTTATTCTTGCAAGAAGGAGCAGAGTTAAATCACATACACAGGATATGGGTTAACTCACACACATGGGGTATGTTGCTCAAAGGAACAGCAAAACACATCAGGCTTATATAGTCCAAAACACAGGAGATAACAACAAAGTCGTAAATCGAGGTGGCGCTAATATCAGCCGCGGGTGTCGGGTCATCTGCGATGGGTCATCTGTGACGTCTTCTGGAAAGAGTCACGTACTTCCTTCACACGTCATAGAAATGAGATATTTAGGAGACAGCAAGTCTGTCTTCTCATACATATCAACAACCTGAAATGCCCTGCCTCCTCCTATCACAAGAAGAGGCAGCTGCAAGGTCACACACAGTTCAGAGCCACACATGAATCAGATATCAGTGCATTAAAACAACCCTAAGAGAGTCGAGTAAAGTTAGAACGATATTGGCAGATTCACGGATCAATAACTCATGAACAAAACGTTATTCAGACACAAATTACGTCTCCTAAGTACCGTGGTAAGGCTGACAACGAACTACAATCACATGTTGATTAAAAAAAAGCCAATACGTGCCGTCCTCCGAGCTGGACACATTACATTGGGAATATTTATAGTATCAAATCTTCAATATAATCTTCAATAACGTCACTATTATACAGTGGAGTGCTACCAAACTCCATACACACATCAATAGTCTCCTGGTGGTCAGACTACAGCAGAGAGTTTGGAAGAATAGGGTTTGGAATAATTTTGGGGAAGATTTATAATGTATTATAACATACTGTATATACAATGTTACACATATATACAGTATGTTATATATAAATTAAGACATGAAACAACTTTTTCATTAGCTATGAAACAGTAAAATGGTCACAATTTTATGAAGGACCCAAATGCAGCACTCGAGAAACCAAGGAGTATTGGTAATGAACTTTATTGGTAATAATACCAGAGCAGAGGGACACCAGCAGAACAGTATCAGCCGGATGATGTGCAGGCAAACGACCCGGAGGACAGCGAGCAGAAGGTGAGTCAGGGCCGGGCAGAGGGTCAGGGAGCAGGTGAGGCGGTCAGCGTAGGTACAGGCAGGATCAGGGATCAGGCAGAGCAGGCAGGTCAGGGACAGGCAGGGTCGGAACCGGGTAGGCCATCTGGTAACAAGCGCGTGAAAGACTAGCATGAAGGCAAAGTACGATCTGGCAACGGGTGTGTGTCTGGTGAGGGATTACATACTGGCAGTGAAGCTAATGGGTGCAGAAGAGAAAGACAGTGAGCAAAAGCGTGGGTGTGGTTAACAGGTGAGACAGGTGAATGGAAAACTACTGGTGAAAGATGGAGCAGACTGTGACACAATAAAGTTAACATTGAAAAATAAAACATTTCAAGCTTTTCACCGACTGTACAATATTAATGAACAAATCCACAATCTAATGTCAGACATGGAAAACATCATGAACATCTGTGACTACTTTAATCTGTAATTGAAATATATTTTACATCTTAATTAAGAATTTAACAATTTAAAACTATGGACAGGTGATTATTAATCATTACTTCAGTTGCCCAAAATCTTTAGCTTTCATTTTGCCGATTTCAAATCACTGGCTGGGCAGGATTTCCCCTACATGCCGTTTGTAAGCGCACTACTTCTACTGTGGTAGTAGTTCAAACTACAAGCCTTACCTCCCCACATCCTGGTACCTCTGGTAAAAGTTACACAAACTCACCTCTAGCCTCTTTAGTTTGGGGGGATACACAATACACAATACCACGGGGTCTTTGTTTGGGTATTGGTGCAGCAGGCATTCCGAGGCACCGCGTGTGAAACCATCTTCCACAAGTTTCACACTGAATCTACATGTACTAGTACTCCACGGATATATTACGTTCCTCTAAGCTCATGATCATAGTCCTTGTTTTTCCTCCAAAGAGTGTTATTGTTTCCCCTGTTTTGTTACTGTGACAATACCAGTAAAGTTTTTATTTTGAACCTGAGTCTGAGTCGTGCATTTGAGTTCATGCCTCAGAGTTCTCTCCTTGACACAATTCATCATTCAGCCTCACCCAAACAGCATCAACAGCAGTGGTGGGCAGGTCCTCAATGGAACAGAAGGAACAGAAGTCATCCATTGAAACTGAAAAAATAACACGTGTTCAATTTACAGGAAGCCGTCCATATATTCATTTCATATGTTTGGCTAATACCTGATCCTTTGAACATTTCTTCTGCCATGTCTCTCCGTATATGTTGAAGACATTGTTTTGATGACTTGATGTGACGTCTGTGGAATTTTCGGATATTCCTTCACTGTCATCTCGGCCATCTGGACAGATGGTAAAATAACTTGACGTTATGACGTGTTTTTGAATTTCCCTTTCAAATAAAATGCTTTATTATTAATGAACACAACACGTTGTATTGAATCACCTGCAGGACAAAGGCTCCACAGCTGGTGGCATCTTTCTGGAAGGTGAGGGTTATCTTTCCAGGCTGCCATTTGATGCTAACCCAGTCCTCTTTTCCCGGTCTGTTCCGGCGCATCTCGAAATACTCTCTAGAACAATAGGGAAAAAGTAATTGGCGCTTACTCTTTGCCTTTACCTAATGTGCGTTATCCAATGTGTTTCCTGTAATATATTTTATATTACCCAAATCTGTAACCAGCCTTTCTGGAGTCCTCAACCTCATTTGACCCCTGCAGAGGATCAACCACATACATGTGGTTTGAAAGGGCATGGAGGTACTGTTTTAAAAAGTAGCATACCGTATAATTAAACCAAACCTTTTTCTATCAGTCAGCAGCAACAATAATGTACCAGCTTTTCTTCAAAAATGAAAACCACAGTTAACTAATAGATTCACATTATTAAAATCACTTCAACTGTTAAAAAAGCTGTTAAAAGTAATACTAAAATAATAACTACCCATTTTAAATGGTTATAATTAAGACTTAAAAGTATTGAAATAATTAAAGATGTCAGATCAGATGAAAGAAAGTTGCACAATTTGGGGACAGAAGACTCAAATCTTTAGCGGAGCAGTAGCACCAATGAGAAATGTTTGAATGAGTACTTATTTTGGACTACATTTTAAATAGTTTCCCTATGATAGAGATGAAGAACATGAAGACATTAACACTCAAAGAAGCATTTTTAAATCAATCCTGAGGCAAAGATGCATTTACAAAATGGGGCTGCATGAGATACACATTTTAGTCTTAACTCTGTCACAGTATATGAGTAATGTATTACAATATTTTTGAATAGCAATGTATATTAGTTGTATGCATTTGAATAAATGTAATCGTACATCTTCAAAGTAATAGTTGATGAACTTGAAACGTGCAAACCCTAAAAGCAGCTCCAGTATGACGACACGAGTAGCTGATACTCACCACGAACCTCCAGTGCACATTTCTTATATTCACAAATCCAATGGCTCCATCGTGTAGATAAATGTGACCTGAAGAAATTAGGGAATATGTAAACATACGTGTTACTTTCTATAATATACAGGTGCAAAACAATCATTTAATTTACACAGTATTCACTTTTTATTTTTCTCAACAGGAACAAGAAAACAAGGGAAGCTTATATTCTAAATGTATTTGTTAAAAACAACACAAATGGCTCCAAAAACTACATCCATGATTATAGTAATGCTGGAAGTTGCCTGGAGACACAGTTCAGTCTCCTTTCTCACGCCCACAAAACTAAAGGGATGAATAATCACTTTCACTCACCTTTTGTAGCTCTTGCTCTCGGGTGCCGTGTAGGATTACACCCACGGTGTAGCGATCCAGGAGGTATAGACGGCCAGCATTATCCTTCAGGTTGAGGATGCCTCTCAGGTAACATTCGATTACCTTTTGGATACATTGGGGGAAATAATCATACAGAATGCCAGCTACTATAGAGAACAAAGTCGGTTTGAATCACATGTCAGATCATTTTAGAATGGATCAATTAAAACGGGTCTATCTAAAGTCACACTCCAGATGGACTGGCCTAACAATTTACTTGGATATCATTTTGTGTAGCATAAATTACATACTTTTTGAGCAGTCCGGGACAGCATAAGTTTTAATAAATACTTCGCCTATGATGAGTTCGTCAGGTCTCAAACTCTGAAATGCTCTGTGCCTCAGGGTGAGATGATGCTTCTCTTCAGCATGTCTTACAACAGCCACAACAACTTCAGTTGCTTTGCACGTCCAAAGGGCAGCAACCTCAAATGAAATGAACAATGGTATCATAATAACTTCGTACAGCATTTGTTTGTCTTCTCCTTCTTTATTTTCTGTGTCCTCATCTGATACCGTATTCTGAATCATGCTCAGAGGCAGTCTTCAGAACATTCCCCTCCAACATCGCTCTCGTTTTGATTTTCCTCCATTACCTGAGCTTCCTTCTGCTGTAATGATTTTTGGCGTTTATAGCTCAAATCCCTAAATCCTTTTGGATTGGTGGTCCATACGACCCACAGCCAATGGCGGTGTTTCTTATCATCATGACCAAAAAGGATTAAAGCGAGTTCCGACCAAATATATGAAGAATGTCCTGTATCTCGTTTGGTAATGTGAACACTCCTCATTCCTCGGACCAATGCTTCCATTCCAGCAGCCTTTGCCCTTAAGTCCTTCCTCTGGGCCCGGTTTCCTTTTTTAACTCTTCCCATTATTTTCAAATTGCCTCTAAGCTAGGAAAAGGAGGACAGGCAAAGCGAAATACTTTTTCTCAATATAAAAAGAGTTTGAAGTAAACTTTTTAGAAGCACATATAAGAAAAAAACTGTGGCCAAATATGTAACACTAAGTTGGGTTTTTGGTTTGGTTTGCAAAACTAGTCATTTTAATCTGTGTAATATTACATCACAGGAACAAATAACATTTGTTTGTAGTATTAATTCAGTAACCTTTCAGTTGATCAAATGCTAACAAGATGAGCTCAAACGTAATTGTCTAAACAGGTATATATTCAGGGGGGCACATCACTTGTTTGCCCTGGTTCTCAAAGGAGCACCTGGAGATGTTGCTTGGTG
Source organism: Harpagifer antarcticus (assembly GCA_902827135.1). Lineage (NCBI taxonomy): Eukaryota > Metazoa > Chordata > Actinopteri > Perciformes > Harpagiferidae > Harpagifer > Harpagifer antarcticus. Next base: position 4,121,633 of record CADEHL010001000.1, on the reverse strand, counting down.
CACATCCTTAAAATGAAATAAACCGGACCTTTTGAGGGGTACTTGACTTTATGAAGGGGGGGGGGGGGGTGCGCTAGTGAGCATGCAGCAGGGTTACTGTACGGTGCGCATAAAGCAGACCCTTCACGCTATAGCGAGGGGTAGAGCGAGGGATCCAGATGCCGTCGTGCTCGTGGACGGATTAAAACAATTAAACCTAAATAGCTCGCGAATTTTACTTTGGCGGCCTCTAATATACCTGGGCGGCCCGCCCAAGTAAAGTCTATGTGTGGAAACCCCTGCTATCTTACCAGTTATTATGCAACTCGCAAATATACCTCTCTCTCTCTGTCTCTCTCTCAATGTTGGTGCGTAAATGCACCTTTTTTCAAATGATCTGGTACTCTTTTTTGGCGGGGTGCGCATGCGCACCAGTTATGTGCAGCCCTGTATACAAGCATAGCTTAAATGACTGTTAGTAACTTCAATGAAAAGACAATAAAATAAAAATAATACTTACATATAACCTTGGAACAGGAGTGGAGGTATGTTTTCCAAGAAGTCCCAGCGCATTAAGTACTGAAAGTGTTACATTAGGCCAAATGGTCCTCTGTGTCAGTAGCATACCATTTCAAAAATGTCTATCCTCATAGTTTGCTGTACGCACTGAAAAACGGCATGGTCCATGCGTGCTTCATTGAAGGCCAGTGATTGGCTGGAGGCTTGATTGCTCTGCATCCTTCATTTGATTTGTTTAAACTCTTTACCCTTTTGTACGGAGCCCCTAAAGGGACATGGGAAGACAAAAAAAACAAAACAGAGAGAGACAAAAAAAGTCAGGATAACGGGTTTGTATCTCGTGCGCACGCGAATGTTTCGCGTGCGCACGAGAAAGTATCTTAAAAAAAAGTCAGGATAACGGTTTAAGGGACATAAAAAAAAATTATGAAAAAAAAAATAAAGTCATGAAAACGGGTTCCTTTCTCGTGCGCACGCCAAACTAATCCGTTATCCTGACTTTATTTTTGAATCTACTTCCTATTAACCAGTGCGCCAAGGAGGAAGTGCAGCACACAGTAGACCAACATTTCAATGCAGACTTGTATGTATACGTTTTGAAATGACAAAAATATAAAAGAAATATAGCTCTTTCCTCTTTTCTCACAAAAGAGCCGCTCGAAAGTCCCTGCTAGAGAGCAGGGACTTTCGAGCGGCTCTTTTGTGAGAAAAGAGCTATATTTCTGATTGGCTGGGCGGATTGCAAACCACGCCCCGTAAAACTTCCAAAAAGTTTTGTGAAGCCGCCATTTTATTATCCTCGCATTAGCATTATTAGCATTAGCATTAGCCCAGCGCAGAAACGCAGAGAGACTAATTTATGGCAACACAAAATAAAACATGGGAGCGGTGGAGATGAGGAGGTGTCGGCGTTCTGGCGATTTACTCGGAAGGCTTCAGTAGAAGCTGCTGGGAGTCCCAGCAGCTTCTACTGAAGTCCTCTTACAACTCCGGGGACTTCCGGCCGGGGACTTCCGGCCGGGGACTCCGGGCGGCAGTATCCGCCGTGAAGTTGTTTGTAGCCTGCCAGTAAACCCAAAGCAGAAGAAGAAGAAGTGAAGTCAGCGGCTTCATTTGCCTAATCCTCCTCCAGGGACTTTTTCCGGTGTGAACGCGATCTGTACTTAGTTCATGCGAACTAAAGAGTTTGCATGAACTAAGTTCGCATGAACCTTTGTGGGAAAAGTACTGCGGTGTGAATGCGCCTAATGTGTCCAGTTTGGAGGACGGCACGTATTGGCTTTTTTTTTATCAACATGTGATTGTAGTTCGTTGTCAACCTTACCACGGTACTTAGGAGACGTACTTTGTGTCTGAACAACGTTTTGTTCATGAGTTATTGATCCGTGAAATCTGAATCTGCCAATATCGTTCCACCTTTACTCGACTCCCAAAGTCTGGAGAAAACAGTATTTCTCCAACAATATGTCACCCTATACAACACAGTCCATAAAGCTTTAATTATCGATGATATTGATCGTGCTTTCTTTAAGTTTCATTAGCATTTTCTTTTTTCTAGCGTATTGAAATCAAAGCTTATGTTTCACCTTGGTGGCATTTAGTAGGCGGTAGTGGACTATAGTGGACGCATACAACAGCAATAACCCATGTTCCCGTGCAGCAGCAGACAAGTCACCTTTAAAATGTAAAACATACGTTTTTTTAAATGTTTTCCACATCCAGCAGAAACGTGACAACAACCACTGACAAGGAGTCTTGTCTGTGTCCACCTGAATGCAAGTACACATGTGTATTCTTTAAGCTCTGTTTTGGGTCCTCCTCGGCCACCCCCTGAGGGAAGTATCTGTCTCTTTAGCTGCTAAATGTTCCGCTATGTTCACCGCTAGTCTCTAACTGTGCGTTTCTGCTGTTAGCCGATGAGCAGGGATAACAAATGAAAATGATTCTGAGGTCGAACGGATACAAAATCATACACATTTCACACATTTCCCACACTGAGAAGGTGGGAGCTTAAGCCAATAATATAATGTAGCTCATTAAAAGCGACCCCTCCACGTTGTCATTCGATAAATCGTTACCATAACCATACCATAGCACATAGTTACTGGACGTAATTTATACATCCGTGTTTTATGATGGTCAGTTACATGTTTAGTCTGTGGCAGACCCGGCGTCATGGGCGGGCCGGCCCCAATTGGGCCGCTGTTTTAATCAGAGCTGAATACAACATTTTAATTGTTTTATTATTATGTTCAGTGGCGGCGCCAGGGTATACTGGGGTAGGCTACATCCATACCAAGAAATGGCTTAGCCCCACCATGAAAAATGATGTTAAGGTAAGCAAAATAACGTCCGCCAACTCGCACAGAGTAAATTGCACAGACAGCAGTTAGTAAGATTGATTTCAGTAGCCACTTCTCTGGAAATACCGAAGACCAGAAACGGTTTTGAAAACGTTTGTCACGTAGTGATCGTCTTCTCAATAGAACATCTTTGATAATGTCTTCTGGCCAATCAGAATCACGATAACGGCGTGGTGTTGTTGCAGGAAGTCCTGATACATCGATACAGCGTTACGTGTTGATATAAATCAACACGTAATGAAATAAGACCCCACGGTTTGATGATTGATAGGTGTGTGGGCTGTCTTTCATGTTGACACACAGAACAATGGGGGCTATCCACCCTTATCCACAATGTAAAGTCATTCACAGCCTCTTCCCTCTTCTCTCTGTGAGGAGCAGCAGGTTCAGCTTTCAGAACAAAGTAACACAAAACTAAAATATCATTCTTTTTTTTTTTTTTAAATATGTCGTGTAGTAATAGATTTATTTATTTTCTTCTCAAGAGAGTACCAGAATGTGTATTTTATGTTAGCATTTCAAAAAAATCTCCTGGGGGAGAATCCCCCCAGACCCCCTGCAGGGGTTGGGCTTTCAGCAGGTCAACTCTTTCACTTGTGGGGAAGTTGCAGGATTGGCTCCAGGTCGCCTTTTTTATTTACTACAAGACCTTTTTATTTCATACAGTTCAATTTGGATTGAGACAGGGAAATAATCTAAACCGTGGCATTTCACTGTCAAAGGGAGCGTGTATGTAATTACATTGCAAATACTGACTTGAGCCCCACCATGCACTGTATGAGCCCGATCAGAGATTACCCAACACAAATACTCCGGAGCCGCCACTGATTATGAGTATTGTTGTTATTTGTAGGGCTTTGTCCTAATATTTATTTTTGTTTTAAACTATGTTGAAATATTAGTTTAATATCATTTGTTTTATTTTGCTATGCAATTCTGAATGAAAGGCTGCGCGCGAGACTGGTTTCTCGCTGGGTTGAGTCGTGTGGGTTCTTGAGTGAGATGCGGCACAGCAGCCTGTCAGTTTACTCTTGCTAAGTTAGTTTGGCTATTATCATTTGTATTTATCTGCAACAATGGATATCAGGAAGTGGTTCATGAAAGGAATATGGCAACTCAGCGCCAGCTGCAGGCACATTAGAAGACATCAGTTACGTTACCAACGAGCTAGCAAGCCAGACAGGGACAAGGGAGGCTGGCAATCAATTATATTTTGAAGAGTAATTGACTCTCAAGCCGGCTCTCTCACAAACTCCGGCTGTGTGCGCAAGCAGACCGCTGCACACGCTCTCTGCCTCGCTCAATCTCTCTCTCTCTTTCTCTCCATCGCTCAACCTCACTCCACCTCTCCACCCTGTGTGCGCTCAAGTTTGCCTGCGTGCTTGCCCAAGTTGGCACAGCGTTACAAATGTGCCACAAAACCAACCAATGGATGTAGCCTATAATAAGACGGTCACCAGCCTTATGGCAACCTAACCCCCCCCCCCTTGACAAATCTCGAGATGTCCCGGGAAATGTAAGTTTCGGGGTGGGCCCGCCGCCCTGGTAAATCAAATGCCCGCCCAGAGACGTATGTCTGCCGCCGGGTCTGGTCTGTGGCACACTTTTCCTTCAGAGAAGTTTTTCCTTTGTAATTCATGGCTTGTAATTTGTCACTGACCAAAAATCCAGTTTCTAGCACTGCCGAGGTTCATCTCTATTACGACTGAACAACTCAGTATACTGAATGATTTGTCACATTATGGCAATGTAACCTAATGATGTAACGATTGTGTTGTAAAACAACTAAAACACCTCTGGCTTCTGCACAGGGTTTGATGTTGCAAGCCTTTATGTCATAAACTAAGGTGAGCAATCCCACAGAAACCTAATTCAGCTGTCAGAAAATGATGCAGTGTCCCACAAATGCATTACTATACAGGACATGGAGCTGTGGCGCCATAAATCTACAGAGAGCCAGGCAGGTAGCAGCCTCATCCATCAGCTTATCTCATCTCGAAGCCCCTCTCCACTTCGGTTGTGTGAGCCATCTTAGTTTGTGTTGTTTGCTGCTGTACTCACAGTTCATAGCACTGAGCGATAAGTCCCGGTGATTTGAAATACATGGTGGTGTGTGTGTCCTAATATCAGTTAGAATCATTAGACGTAAACCACTGATACAATCTTAAAGGTAAATATGTTTAGTCATTGAAATGTCTAAAAGCAACAGGAACTATTTTATATATTTTGTTGAGTTGTGGACTTGCAATAAAAATAAAAATTACCTTTGAATTGAAAGTAATTATACTAGTCATGGGAGGCGTGTGGCGCAGTGGGCTAGTGTGTAGGTGTTCGGATCAGGGGCTCACAGGTTCAAACCCCACTGCAGTCAGCATGTCGTTGTGTCCCTGAGACACTTCACCCCAAATTGCTCCTGTGGGGATTGCCCACAGTGTTGAGTATGGAAGTCGCTTTGGATAAAAATGTCTAACATGTGATGTAATAATAACCGTGTTGAGAATGAATCTCTGTTATGGTGTTGCCAGAAACATCCTGGCAGTTTTGAAGTCATGTATTTCAGATCTTGTTAGTTTTCTTTATGCATTATGAGAGAAACAAGTAAAGGCAACTGGAGCAGCATCATCATAGGAGAACACTTTGTTTTTGTGAAACTGCTTTATATATTACAGGTTTTATTCAGCATGTCAGTTTGTTTCTAGGAAGGAAGAAACGCTCCTGAACGTTGAATTGAAGAAGATTGAAGATTCAACGTATTGTCATTACGTAGTAGGCTACAAGTACTATAACAAAATGGTTTCTCTGCATTTGACCCATCCTAGTGTTAGGAGCAGTGGGCTTCCATTATGTACGGCGCCCGGGGAGCTGTGTAGGGAACGGTGCCTTGCTCAGGGACACCTCGGTAGCACTTGGTCTTGAATGAATGAATCCCAACTGGGAAAAGATGACAGAAATGACTGCAATGGTGATGAAGACAATAACTCCCATGATGCCACGGTACTTTTTCTTGTTGTTTGATAGACCTAAGGCATTTAAATCTGCTTTGACAAATATTAAGTAATTTTTATTTCATATAATATCTTCTATTTGAAAGGGGTGCCTAGAGACAAACCCAAGTTTCACTCACGCCTAAATATCATTTTAGCCTTCAAACAGCCAAAGTTAGTGAATATCTGGTGAAGAAAGTGGAGCTTTTTAGCAGCTAAAAGCCAGATATTCATCACAGCAGCTGTGAAGACCAGAAACAGAGCCAGAAGAGAGACACTATTGGATCAATTCACAGGCTAGCAGGAAGCATGACTGAAAAGGATGCTTCAGATATGCTAGATGTGTAATTTAAGCATCAGCTTGCCAGCAAGTGCACCAGGGCAACTTTTTATAGTGATAATATGTCAGTGTTTCCATTGCCCCATTTGAATAAATCAGTTCAAGTGAACATTTAGGTTAAGGATCAGATTCTAATTGAATTTGAGATGAGTCTATGGAAAGTAATTAGGCCATTCCTTGAAGTCTCTCATTCTACCTGTCTCTGTCCAGTGCAGCTCTTTATGTGTGACGATAAGTATAATCAGACCTTCTTTATCTATCTCTGACGAAGACCTCCATCATCTCATCCATTCCCAACCACTGAGCTCTGGTCTTCATCATTTCAAACTGTGTCAGTAATGGTTCCAGTCAAAGGTCTCTAAAAAGTACACGAGTATGAAGGGCAGAAATGCTGTGTATGTTATGTTGTGTATGTGTGTTGTGTATGTGTAAGTATGAGACTATGTTAAAAGAAAACTTCAGCAATAAGTTCAAAGTTAATATTGCACAATAGAGAAATCATACGAGATTTGTCCTGATCTGGCCTACAAAGCACTCTTAGTTTCTGGAACTGTACCTCCCAGCCACAGCTTGAACCTGCAGTAATGAAGCATAGAAACAGACACTGGTGGTGACAAATCATCCACCTCGAACCCTGACAGCACGGGTGAGAAGAGGAGCAGCGGTGTCCTCTCCTCCTGACAGTGAACTGTCACTTGTCATCGCTGTGACTTCAGATTTAGAGAGCAGAACCAATCTGCTAATGCAGCTCAGAGGAATAATAAGAGTAGGCTGTAAAGTTGAGGACAAAGTCTCATCAATATGGGTAAGCTGTAACTGAATGCAATCTTGATGCAGCCACTCACCTTGTGAAATGTTGCTTTTGTTAAAGTGTGGTCCTTTAGAGTCGGAGGATCCTCAGCAGGCTGTTGGCAGGGTGTTAGTTCTATATCGAGTGCAAACGGAAACCTACTAATTAGTGCACCCAGTAGTTTACTTGCCAGGCCTTGTAGGAAGGAACAATGGTTGAGTTGAGTCGTACTGTTTTCTTTAAACAGCTTCTTGGCCCAAATCTGCAAGCCTCCCACGGTCTCCTCTTCACCGCCTGCTGTGCAGAAATCTTCCTTTTTCCAATTGAAATCATTTAAAAGACCCGTCTTCCTTTATGTCTACACATTCACACTGTATATTTTACAATAATGCTGACTATATCCAATGCAAGCCAGAAGAAAAAGTTTGAGTGTCAATCCAACCCAGGATTGCAGACTCGACTATATTTCAAGTGTCTGCAAGTTGATCTTTCAAGAAATGAAAGGAAATCGATGATTTAAAAAATATTCAATACTGTGTGTTCAACATATTAGTTTCAAAATGTATTAAAGAGCTATACAGAGGTATAGCCAATAAATGTAACACACATTCTTACCAAAAGTGGGCCTAAAAATGTAAAATGTGTAACCCTAACCCTAACCCTTGGCCACTATAGGAGCAAGGTCCTGTGAAGAAAAGTTAAAATATGTAATAAACTTTATTTATATTGCACTTACACTTAAGCTTCAGAGGACACTGCCTATCAGAACAATCAGCCCAACAACCCTTATAACTCGGACCATGGTCAACCATTACACCAATCTGCAACAATGAACCTTGGCATTGCACCATTTCACAGTAAATCACCCATTTAGATGAAACCTGCCAACCTTTAACAGAGCATATGCTCAGTGTGAATATGGGTTGTATTCACTTGGGGTCACTAAATCTCCAGATTAGATTATGTTGTACTATTTAAATGCTGATAACTGAAGACCAGTTGCCTGAGGCGACAAACACATTACACGCGACCATAATAAGGCTGTAATAAAAGGTCTCAGAGGACCTAATCCACTCACTGGCCAACTAACGTCCCTTGCAAAGTTTATCTGCAGCACTGAGGAGCAGACCCCTGTGGGAAGGCAACACCCTGCAAACTGGCCTCATTAACTCCAAATGAGGCTATACACAATAACTAGGCTATTCCCAAAGCAAAGTTATGGGACACAAAAGACTCTCGCTCTGCCTCTCTTTTTCAAGGAGCTCCATATGTGTGACAATAACTAAAGGCAGACCTACTTCATCTCTCCCTGATTAATGACCTCTATTTCATACATTCCCAACAAGTGACCTCTGGTCTTCAATCCTTCATAGCCAGGACCCTTCATCCACTTTCTAAGAACTTCCCTTCATCATTCCCAGCCACTAATCTCTACTGACTATAGGCCACCACCCCACATTGATTAATAACCACTGACCTTAGCTTACACTAGTCACTGACCTTTTTCAATCCCAAGCAACTGACCGCCGCCAACATCCATCCATCACAGAAACCAATTATAGCCACTGACCTCTATTGATTCGTAGCCACTGACCTTCATTAGTTTCTAACAACTGACCTTCATTGAATCCTAGCCACTGACATCCTTTCATTGCTAGAAACCAAACACCACTGACATCCTTTCATTGCTAGAAACCAAACACCACTGACATTCTTTCATTGCTAGAAACCAAACACCACTGACATCCTTTCATTGCTAGAAACCAAACACCACTGACATCCTTTCATTGCTAGAAACCAAACACCACTGACGTACATCCTTCGAAGCCACGGAAGACGACTCAAAGCCACCGACCTCTATCGATTCCTAGCCACTGACCTTGTTCAATTTCCAATATTCATTCTCAGCCATGGACCTAATGATTCGTTACCACTGACCTTCAGTTTTTCTAAAGCCTGTGATATCCATTGATACAAACCAACTGACGACCACTGACCGTCATCCATTCCTCGAAAAACACACAGCCTCTGACATTCATTGATGCCTAGCCACTGACCTCTACTGACTCCACGTTTCCTTACCACTGACTTTATTTTCTTTCTCAAGCCACTGATATTTTTTCCTACACACCAACTGACCACCACTGACCTTCATCTATTCACAGCCATGGATTGATTCATATCCACCATCCTTTATTTATTCCTAGTGAACTACCATCTCCTTCTGTTCTAAGGGATAGTGGTGGTCTAAGGGATAGTGAGGTGGGCTGAAGATCGGAAGGTTGTGAGTTCAAATCCCGCCAGGAACACCACCGCTAGTGTGCCCTTGAGTAAGGCACTTAGTCCTTAGTTACTTCAGGGAGAATGTCCCTGTAATTGTAAGTCGCTTTGGATAAAAGCGTCAGCTAAATGAAATGTAATGTTCTTCCATCCATTCCTACTCACTGACCTCCATTGATCGCTAGCCACTGTCCTTTGTCATTGTCCAACAACTGACCTCCATTGATTCCTAGCCACCAACTGTTACCACAGACACTGTATGTGGAGGAAGTCACCTCGATGCCACACATTGATCTGTTAACTACGATTTGAAGCCTCAGTTTGGCATTTTCACAGTTGCCAATTTGGTCTTCGGTCGTCGTCATCTTGTTTTTTTGGAGCAAACTGAAAAATCTAATCCCTGAACAAGATGATTGTCCAAAAATTTTACAATAAACTTCCATGAACTACAAATACATTGAGAAAAGGTTGGAAAAACAGTGGAGAACGCCATGGTAGGGACTATAATCATAGCAACACCCTAAACTTACCTTGTTTAATTGTCTAGTTATCACTCAATAGGACCATCATTACATGGAAAATCATGCTGTATTGAAGAAGAGCTGAAATTAGCAAGTGAGACCCTAAACAAATTAGGAAAAGTTGAATTGACACAATAAATCAAATCAGATGTAGGATCATTTTTGTGTACATACAACCTGACTTTCTCTTGCAACCAATTAAGCCCCCCTGCTGGATCTTAGAGAGAATACAGGTTTACTTTTCTGATCTTAGTCCATTCCCAGCCACTAACCTGTGTCCTATAACTACTGACTTGTATTCATTCTTAACAACTAACCTCCATTGATTCCTAGTAGCCACTCTTCTTGTATGATTGCAAGACACTGACCATCCCTAGACCCCCTGACCTCCTTCCATCGCTTGCTTTCTAAACTCCTTGACCCCATCATTTACCAGCAATGTACCTCCACTCATTCCTCTCTCCACTCGTATATATCTTTCTGCCAATATCGATCTATTCCCCTCTTTGACCTCCATCCATCCCTGGTCTCTCCAATCCATTCTTTGCTACTGACGTCCAACCAGCTTCAGAACTTACCAGCAAGAGGTGTTGCCACCCTGCACACAATAGATGACAATTTAACACAGCTTTTAGCAGATGGAAAAGTGTACAACAGCCAGGCAATACAGATGCACATTTCCAGAAGATGGTTGAAAGACACAAATATAGTTATATCTATGACGACTTCATACTACCTGGTTTTAGTTACTTGGACTTACATAATAGTCAAGAAATCCATGTCTCGAGTGCCATGTAATTCCTATTTTGTTCATCCCAAAAATATGTTTGGTATTCCAGCTCCCAATCTATAAATTGGTCTGAGGGGAACATACGTTTGAATGTAAAAAGCATTAGTCATCTTTTGTTGACTTACTTCCAATTTCCCTGCTAAGATAAATGGTTTCATTCTGTTGCACTTATGCCAATGAGATAGGGTCGACGGGCAGTCTGTCAGTGCATCTTCCGGGACCGGAGCTTTGCTAAAGAAAGACTACTTCCTATTCCCAGGCCTTTTTCCGACTGGGGACAATTAGGAACATGGTGTCCTGGTACCTGGCCAACACTGAATGACGCTGATTCACTTCCACTGACCTCCAATACGCCATTATGAGGAGATGTTGAGATTAAGGGTGGTACTTCTATGGATAACCTTCATGTTCATAAATCCCATTGAAAGATTGATGGGGTCTTTACAGTGCACTAGTTCTATATGCACTGGGTCTAAATGTGTAGTAACAGTATTTTACGTGTATCGTTTATACCATAGGAATTGGATAAGCAGTAATACTTTGATAGCTAGTAGAAGTTTAATGCAGGGGACCCCCGTGCAAATGGTTCTCCCCTAGGAAGCTCATTCGCCTACTGGGTGATGTAATGAAAACCCATCTTCAATTTGCATATTATCTAATGGCATGTACATTTTCACCAGTCCATTCAATACACTGAGAAGTAGCAATCTGATTTTTTAAAGAATCCCAAACAGTCTTCAAGCATTTAAGGTAACTGACACATTACAAGGATTAACATAATGTAAGTATTTATTTATAAACTTAGAATATTACATATTTTCCTTGATAAGGCAGATTATATGAACTCCAGAAAGATGATGTTACTGTAAAACATTCCAGCTCTCATAATGGCATACATTTACAGTGATTTCATATAATAAATGACACAGAATTGATATTAAGCCCACTATAATACAATATGAAGGATTAAAAAAGGAGAAAAAAGAAGATGGGCTTAAACTCAAACCCTCTGTTGGATTCTAAACGTATTACATGTCAGAGAATACATTATAAATACTCAAAAAGGAAAATACTGTATTAGCGCTAAAACTTACTATCTGACACATTAAAAAACCATTATGTGCATTACTACAGCAAAAGTCTGTCGGACTAACTAGAGCTAGATGTCTAACAGACATTGGAGGACAGTACTTTAGGCAAATATGCTAAGTCACTTAATTGAAGGAAAAAATACTACGCAAACAAATAAGCCATTTTCTACAGCCTATATGCAGCTTTGCACTGCCTAACAGCACCACAACATCCATTATAGTCTAACTACATACTGGTAGTGTGTCAGAGAGACATGCCAAGGAAGATCAGCGCGCCATTAAGGTCTGTGTTGTGTCACTAAACTCTTAATAATTCAACACAACCTCGTGTCACATCCCAGGGAAGATTTAAAGTTTAAACATCTTTGAGGGTTTAAAAGGAAGAGGAGGAGGTCCAAAAGTAAAAGCAGGCAAATACTTTATACAGTCTCATAAGTAATTACCGGTTGGCTAAATACTATTGTGTTAAGGAAGGTGTGAAGCTATCCTATGTGTCACTGTAGTTTTACCTCTGCCGACTATTCTGCTCAGTATTCTGCGTTAATGTTTCTACTCTACAAGCAGCAGAGATGGGGAGCTCTTTGTGCCTTATTGCTTTTCTGTTTATTCCACAGTCCCTGAAGTTAACAGTCAATGTGAACTGTCTCGTGCAGCACTTCGGTGGCGTCCTGGCTCGCTGCACTCTGGGGGCACGACAGCCTCTCCTCCTCACATCTCACGGATCTGACGATGACGCACGGCCTCGCGGGCTCTCCGCGCGTCCCTGCGCCGCGCGCGGGGCTGCGACTGTCGCGCTCGTATTCCTCCTGCGCGCGCTGGATCTTCCTGTTCCGGAGCTTCCTCTTGTGGAAGTGGAAGGTTGCCAGGGAAACGAGGACGATCCCCACGAGCACGGCCACCAGTACGAGGAGCGCGAGGGTGGAGGAGAGGGGTGGAAAGAAGTGGAGCTGCTCCGCACAGGTGCCGTTACCGGCCTGGAGACCCCCGTGACAGCGGTGCGGCGGCACCGACAGCCCTGAGGCCTCAGAGGTTCTGGCCGTCATCCGGTCCACCTTTCCCGGCCACTCGTGTCTCTCTGACCCCGGTACCCTTCGTGCTCTCCGGGCTCAGCGCGGTGACACTGGCCCGCGCATGTGGTTACCTGCACCGAAGAGAAGACACATGAGAGCGAGCTCAGAGGACACTGTATCAGAACCACCAGAACCCGCCCACCAACCCTCATTAACTGGATCAATTTGTAACGCCATTTCACATTGGCAGTGCGCACTGTTCACGCTAAACCACAATGAAAAAGCTGCCTACCTTTAGAGCAAATCTACAAAAAAGATGCTGCCATGAATATAAGATGGGGTAGAAGTCGGGACAATACATCATATTGTAATAGGCCTACAATATGTAGCCAAACAGGAGCCATCCTCTCCTGCACTCACGCAGCATCTTTGTCAGAGGATAATGTCTGCATTTGTTGCATCTTGAGCTAAAAATAAATTCAAATAAAGGGAATCCTTACCTGATGAAACAGTCAGTTCGGGGAACAGTCCGTGAGTGGAGAGCCGATGTGTGTGAATGGAAGAACAGGATCACGGTGACGCATTTCATACAATGAGATGCTGCTGCTGAGCTCCGATCACTCAGGACGCTTTAAATTGCCGCAATCCGCTCAGTCTGCATCCAGGAAACCTCTTCCCCCGCTAAATTAGTAACGGGAGGGAATTCCCTCACTGTGCATTAAAGTGGGTTTTAAAAACGCGATAACAAAAAGAGCTGTGGTGATTTCCCCTGCAAAGCGTCTCCCTCCTCCGCTCAGCATCTGAATGAAGAGCTGCAGCTGCATTAAAGCTTCCTTATAGTCAGCTGCACGGCTGGTTTTTTTCTTTCTTCAAACAGTCTACCAACCCCAGCGTGCATATGCTCCCCTGTGCTTATTGACGTTTCACTTGAATCAAACAATGAATAAATTAGTTATAATTTTAGAACTTGATCTGCAGCGTATCCACTGACATCCCGGAGGGTGTGGTCAGTCAAATGCTGCATGATTTGTAGCGTTTAAGCCACATAACGAGGGGTGTAAATAATGTCCAGCTGTCAAGCATTCCTTTGGGCAAGAGCAAGCAGGAATGTGCCAATGATTAGCTTTCCCCCAGAAGCTAGAGAGAGGACGTTGGCTGAAAGCCCATATTGTATAGTTTCAGATACAAAATATGCAATTAGTAAACATCCAGTGCATTCATTACAATATAAATCTTTAATTAAACCAGTGTATCTCATTAACATACTGCCACTATCATTAAACACCCTTGAAAGCTTTGTCTGTCATGGAAAGGATGTGGATACATTTGTATTATTTTATTTGATATAATAAGGTTATATTCTCATTCTCAGCAATTTAAACCCAAAAAGTCCCCATTATTAAGATTTTTTTGAAAACACTTTAAATTAATTTAAAGAAATCCTAAAATGAATTCCAATAATTAAGGCTGAAGGTTTTAATGTATGTTAATAAAATATGAATTACAACATTATGTTGACAGCCAGAGCCCACAGAGAGCACACTTTAATAATATGCTAATAAGGCCAGATAATAACTCCCAATTTAATATAAAAGTAAAAACAATCATTAGAGTCTTAAAAGTAATCTGTGATGTTCGCCGCCTTCTCATCCCCCGCCAGACTTCCTTGGAGACCAAATATTCTGGCTGAACGATGAGTGATGAATCCAATCGATGGACTGACTCATCACTTGATAACCGGTCTTTACAGACTAAGTGCAGTTATGCCATTGGTTTTAAATGAAGGAAGTGCTCTTAGTAATAGCCTAATATAAGCAGTTTGACATTAGCTGTGAATAATACACCCCCGCTTTTACTTTTGCCGAAGAGAAAAGTTAGAAAACCACTAATTTAGACACCCACCAAATCAAGCTCAGTTCCCCCCGACTTGAAGAGTGCTGCAGGCGGTGTGACAAGCACTCCAAATATAGTGTGTGCAGTGAGGAGACACATTTACCATGAGGCTGCACCTTAACCTTAAAGCACAGACAAAAAACATCATTCTCCATTTTGTGTTTTGTCTGATTGTGTCTGCAGTCCCAGAGTCTCTTGGTGTGAGACAGAAGAGAGTCTGCATTTCACAATACTGATTCTAAGCAGGTTAGTAAGTGTGTGTTCACACTGGAGACGTGGTAAAGCATACTATAATTAGCTGATTGATTGTGGTGTTGATTGACGACAACATTTTCCCAGGACGCATTGCACTAACTAATAGGATGCATGACATCTGTGAAACAAAAGCCCATAAGTTGGACTGAAGGTAGAATAGCTTTGAGAACAAAGCAAAAAACAATCAAAGAAATTATGAAATTTGATTATATGAAACGTGAACAACTTCATCCTGAAAGACTAGAATACATTATTGCTGTAACAGTCTAATACCTTTGCAGTACTTACTGTAAAATGTATATTATTGCACCAAACACCAAGTCAAATTCCTTCTAAGTGAGAACCACTTAATCTGATCCTGAAGCAGTTTAATCTTTCCTTATGATTGATATTATAAATTGCTATGTAGCAGTTTTTTGGCATCTATTAATTCAAACTCACAAATGTGTCACTCTGGACTTTCAGGATCATCATGTTTTGGTTCCTAAAGCTTCCACCAACACAGCCTCTCGCAGAGGGAACCAACCAGGGCATCACCAAACTCAGCATCGTCTGGGGTTATGGAATAAATGCACCAACGTTAAAGCGATCAAATACAGTAGTTGCTGAGATATTATTGTCGTGTTGCCTCTGTGAGGAAGGAGTGTGTTTCACCCAGAAAGAAGTTTGTAAGATATTGTTCCTGATGCAGCTTCAGCTCCTCGTTGACACCTCCAGCAGAGATTCAGGCTGCACCTCCTCCCCCCAGTTCACACAAAGCTTTCCTGATGTTGCTGTTTCTTGTTTTTCTTTCTGTTAGTGTCAGCTGCTCTCAGTCTGCTGCCACAGCACATGGAAGAAGACACTGACCACCAACACGTAATCAACTTCATTGACAAAACGGTCAATATGTCACGACTCTGTTCAATAATGACGCTTTTAAATAAAATCCTCTCTTGTTATTCCTGCGCTTGGCAACATGGTTAAGGTCAGTTACATTTTATGGAAACTATTGGATTAGGTAGCTAAGAAACTTGGTCAAACCTGCATAACAGATTCTTTGTTAACTTGGGGAAACGGCCACAGAATTAACTCGGTTCAAGGTTCTCTATTGGTCATACGAACTACAGTGTAGTTATGTCGATGAAAATCTTAGGTCACAGGCTTCTCCAACAGTGCAACACAATAATACAGATAAACAGAAAAATATAGTGCAAGTAAATATTAAAAAGCAAATACAAAAAGAAAAATAGTTTAAAAATAGTGAAATTGTGAAATAAGAGTCTATATGCAAGTTATTGGAATGATATATTAGATAAATAATGTCTAAGTAGCAGATAAATGTTATAATGTTGTTTCAACAGTTCAGGTGTTTAACAGTCTTCTTGCCTGCGGGATGAAACTGTCTCTGAGTCTGGTGGTTTTTGTCCGGATGCTGCGGTACCGTCTGCCAGACGATAGCAGACAGAACAGTTTGTGGCTGGGGGTGATGGGGGTCTTTGCTAATCCTGAGGGCTTTCTTCCTGAGCCGCTGGGAGTAGAGGTCCTCCATGGATGGTAGCTCCATCCTGATGATGTTCTGTGCAGTTTTCACCACCCTCTGTAAAGCCTTACGGTTGAGGGCGGTGCAGCTGCCGTGATGCAGTCAGTCTTAATGTTTATGATATTGGTTCAATACTCTCTTAGCTCTGTGTTGGTCTGCACCGACTACTGAGGGAAAGGTTTCTCTCTTTGAAATAAATAAAAAGTCTGGTGACATATGTGCATCATTTGGGTAACGTAACATAGGGATACTTATTTTAATCCAAACCATTATATTGTTCCTAAAATACCTAGTAGTGTTGTCTCCAAACACAACTGAAAAACAATCCTGCAGCTCTTCATAGATATGCATCTTCTGGTTTACTGGTGAGAGTAATTGGCCCCTTCTGAGTGGAATTGAAAATAATTGATAAAGGCCATTTCATGACACGATAACATCAGCAGAACAACCAGAGCCTCAACAGGATGTAGTTCACTGAGTAGCTCTTATTGTCCAGGGCCACTTTCAGGAACAGCTGCTTTGAAGGGGAACAGGGGAGTCTTCTCTCCTTGATCTTATCCGAGTCGCAGGTGGTTCAGCCCACACCATTCCACAATCCGGTCCACAACACTTTCATATTCAGCCTCTTCGTCCCTGATGACAAACAGCAGAGTCATCTGAGAAAACAGCGTGTGGCTTCTGAAGTCTGACGAGAGCGAGCACGACTGAGAACTAAAGGGAACATCCTCTCATTTTCAAAATCTCAAAAGTGTTCTCATTATTACGAATCATTATTATTTTATGCTTTGATTTAAAATGTTTTTTAAATCTGACTTTATATTACTCATCTATTGGTAGATAAAATCTTACTCAGATTTATTTCAGAAATCATACAAACTCTAATGAAATCATAATTCACACATTTGTGATTCTTTTAAGGGGCCCAACGGATTTTCTTTTTTTCCCATTTCTTCTAATGTGTGAATGTAAATGGTCTTCAAAGACTAAAATCCCTGTTTTCCCACCAGAGGGAGTTTCTCTCCCAAACAATCCCCCCCCCCCCCCCCTTCCTGAAACGCCTCCATTGGAATCCTTTGTGTACTTCAGTAACACAATGACATCACTATGTAACACTCTATGTGCTTCTATTGGCTAGCACACCAACACATTGTACGTGATAGGCTAAGGGTCAGGACATCTCTAAGCGGTTGACCAATCACAACAGAGCCGGCCAGCTGACCAATCAGAGCAGACTGGGCTCTGGTTTCAGACAGAGGGTGAAAAGAGGTGCTGCAGCACAGGCAGTATGAGAAAAATAAAGAACTTTTTGAACATTAAAACATGGAGACATGTAGAGACACTACATACTGATATACACCTGAACATCAGCAGGAGAGGACTCTTTAAAGTAGAGACACTACATACTGATATACACCTGAACATCAGCAGGAGAGGACTCTTTAAAGTAGAGACACTACATACTGATATACACCTGAACATCAGCAGGAGAGGACTCTTTAAAGTAGAGACACTACATACTGATATACACCTGAACATCAGCAGGAGAGGACTCTTTAAAGTAGAGACACTACATACTGATATACACCTGAACATCAGCAGGAGAGGACTCTTTAAAGTAGAGACACTACATACTGATATACACCTGAACATCAGCAGGAGAGGACTCTTTAAAGTAGAGACACTACATACTGATATACACCTGAAAACAAGCATGATAGAGCCCCTTTCAAACTTTTCACTGTTTTCGATTAGTAAGCTGCAAGCAGATTTTAGGATTTGAAGGCAGTGTTTGATGAAATATTTAATAATGGACACTATTGTTACCTAAATGTTGGACTTAAATCTTAGAAAAATGTGATAAAAGTCATATTTCCAAGTCTATTTTGCATAATTGTGCAGTGAAAGTAGATTACAGTGCTGCAGGATGTGTAAAACCCTGTGATATAAGTTACAGATAAAAGAAAAGGGCAACACTTAATCAGATAAAAGTCTCTGTGTCGGCACCACAAAGCGTTCTTTACAGTATTATTATCCCAGTCCTACTTGTGGACATCTTTCCCACCAGCGGGGCTCCATGAAAAATGAATGTCCTCGGAGGGAGAGAGGGTCCCTGAATGATGAACTCGCTGAAGATGAGTGCATGCTGAAACATTTATACAACTATTCATGCACAGTTTAAAGCCGGGCATATGTTTGAGGGCTGTTAAATGGAGAGTGATTATAGCACTTGCTTTAATATTCATCAGGTCCGCTCAGTTTTCCAGGTCAACTGGCTCGTATTAGATCCACCTGACCTAACTCCAACCACAGAGGACACACTTAACCTTCAAATAAATGGCATACTTGTTACTTATATAAACAACTCTCAAGATACAGCCTCTTTGGGGCCTTGAAGGTCGACTAGACGCTGCATTTAGTGGTGGCTCTGCAGCTGTGGCAGGAAATCCTGTCGTATTAACGTAGAAGGAGTTTGTCTTTGAAAGCCTCTACAAACAGATTAAATTGCACAAAGTGTGTATCTTTGATGAATTGTACAAATGGAGGTACAACCGTTCAGACAAGTCTCTCTTTGAAGGCTTTCATGAAAGAAAAAGAGCTTGAGAGAAGTTTAAACCCTGTCCAATTTCACACTGCTGCACAATGTGTGCTACCCGCCCATCAACACACAGCAGTGGGTTTATTGGAGCTCGCTGAGGCTGGAAACGAGGTTTGAGAGAGAGTGAACCACAGCGGTGAAAACCAAAACAATGGGCCGAAAGATGTGGAAACACTCAGCAGAGCTGCGGGGAAACTGAAGAATTGGAGGATATTTCTCTATGGGTTACAAAAGACATTTCTTAAACGTCATTTCATCAAGCGGTAATATAAATATGTTTATTTTAGCAGTTTTATGCATCTCAACAAAAATAAATAGTTCCCAGTGGTGAGGAAGTATATGTAAAAGTAAAAGTACTAAGTAATACCTATGTGTACTGTCTGAAACCAGAGCCCAGTCTGCTCTGATTGGTTAGCTGGCAGGCTCTGTTGTGATTGGTCAACTGCTTAGAGATGTCCCGTCCCTTAGCCTATCACGTATATTGTGTTGTAGCGTTAGCCAAAAGAAGAGCGATTGTTACTTAAACATTTCTTTTTGGTGTCTATCTACGCCAGTCGTGGCTGATCCTGTAGCTGTGGTCCTGAGTCCTGGGTCCTGAGTCCTGGATCCTGAGTCCTGGATCCTGAGTCCTAATAATAATAATAATTTCAATTTCTATAGCGCCTTTCACGAAACCCAAGGACGCTTTACAATGGGAAGTAACAAAACAAAACAAAAAAAAGTAATAATAATCATACAGATACATAGGCTGAAGAAAACAAAACAAGAACAGGTGAGTCCTGGATCCTGAGTCCGGCATCCTGAGTCCTGGATCCTGAGTCCGGCATCCTGAGTCCGGCATCCTGAGTCCGGCATCCTGAGCCCTGGATCCTGAGTCCGGCATCCTGAGCCCTGGATCCTGAGTCGTGGCTGAACCTGTCTCTGTGGTCCTGCCAGACTCTCCCCATACTACTTCCCTGATGGCTCCCACAGGATTGTTGACATCCTCGTGGATTCATCTTCTTATCACAGACACATGCATTTCCAAACATTTGGACTACCTATGTTGCAAATGTATTATCTTTTCAATTTACACACGGCATCTATTGCACGTCTGTCCGTCCTGGGAGAGGGATCCCTCCTCTGTTGCTCTCCCTGAGGTTTCTCCCATGTTCCTTTAAACTGTGGGTTTTCTCTGGAAGTGTTTCCTTGTACGATGTGAGGGTCTAAGGACAGAGGGTGTCGTATTGTCATTCTGATATTCTGTACAAACTGTGAAGTCCACTGAGACAAATGTAACATTTGTGATATTGGGCTATATAAATAAACATTGATTGATTGATTGACTTAGTGATGCCATTATGTTAGAAACTCTGGGATTTTAGCCTTTGTAGACCATTTACATGCACTAACACCTGAATAACAGGCAGGAAGAGGATAACCACAACAAGCAGAATAGGGCCTCTTTAATGTTGCAGCTGGTATATAGCTGGGCTCAAATGAGTCATACTATAACCTTACTTATAATAATAATAATAATAATAATAATAATAATAGTCATATTTTATTATTTGTATTATATTCTGTATAATAAATCTCCATCAGGGTTAACAACAGTTTTAAAATAAATGTGGCGATATGTCTTTAATTGTAGTTCATTATAGTATAAAGTAGTACCTGAGAATTGTGCTTCAGTGCAGACCAGGAGTAAATATATTCAATGACTGTCCGCCTTACTGTCAGTTTCATTAAAAACCCAAACTATTCTCTTTCTCAATGACACATTATGTTTCTGCCTGTTATTGAGGCACCCTTTCCTCTTCCAGCCTCTGTGACTGCAGCTTGTGTTAATCAGGATTATTAACTGTGATGAGAAAGCTTTGTGGGTCTGAATGCTAAACGTATATCGATGTACACGCTGCTGTCCACTCAGAGTGTGTGTCTGGGTGTGTGTGTGTGACGTCGTGCTTCTTTATATGAATGAGCTGATATCTTTAAAGCTGCAGGCCATCTCCAGGCAGGAGCATCCTCTTGATATTCCTTCCACGCTCACGCCACTGCTTCCCCTGCAAGTCCCTGTCAGCAGAATTTAGAATAAGCTTCACAAAAGCCCGTTTACCATGTATGCACTCATGCATGCACACACACACACACACACACACACACACACACACACACACACACACACACACACACACACACACACACACACACACACACACACACACACACACACACACACACACACACACACACACACACACACACACACACACCATGTATACATCACTTCAGGGGACATTACACTGACTTACATGCATTTCCTGGAAACTTATCCTAACCTTAACCATAACCAACACATGCCTAACCCTAACCCTTACCCTTACCCTTAACCCTAACCCTTACCCTTAACCTTACCCTTACCCTAAGCCCTAACCCTTATCCTAACCCTAACCAAGTCTTCACCCTAAAATTAATGATTCCCCTTATGGGGACCTTCATTATGTCCCCATAAGGGAAGCCAGTCCCCACACGTGACTGTGTAAACAGATTTAGGTCCCCACAAGGATGGTAATGCTAGTCCACACACACACACACACACACAGACACAGGCCAACTTTCCTTTTCGTGCACAACAGAAATGGTTTTAGGAAAATAATGAATGAGGACCGCAGAGAGGAAATGTCTTTCCACAAATTGACTTTTCTTTTTTTCTTAATGATGAACCTGTCGCCGAGCGCTCGTGTGATAAACTGCGTGCATTTATTATGTGAGGATTTTACATTTTTGCATTCTAAATGAAGACAAACAACCTCCCTGCTTTGTTCTTCCTGTTAATGGCTTCCTTGTGTAGTGACAGTAGAAGTGGAGAAAGGGAAACATGCGGGGAGTGAGAGTTATGACATCACCAGCGTCACTGAGATTTAATATATGCGTGTTTAGAACTGTGAGTGACAGAGCCAGCTGAAAGAAATCTTTCATCAAATATATGTGAGACGTGGAAAGAAGGAAATTATCCTTTCGTTGTGTCTGAGATGTGTTGATTGATCTATTCTTCGGCTAATTGGTCTCACACACACACACACACACACACACACACACACACACACACACACACACACACACACACACACACACACTGTAATATTAATATCTATTCCTTTGTGTTTGATTAGGATAAGCCTTTGTCTCCAGTGGTGGAAGCAGATACTTGTATATTTTATAGGTTATTGAAGTAATACGGCTTTGTAAAATACAAAGAGGTATAAGTACGGTATTAAGATAAGATAAGATGTACTTTATTGATCCCAAATTGGGAAATGTTTGGAAGCAGCAAAGTGTACCTTTGGTATTAAAAGTAAAACTACTGTGTAAAATATTCGCAATACCGCATGTGTACAAATACTACTTTACAAGTAACAATTCAAAGCTTAAACTACTTACTAAGAAGAAGAAGAATTTATATTATATTAGTGGATTATAACTGCTAATGCATTAATGGGTATAACTGTATTGTTGCAGATAGAAAAGGAGAAGCGAACCCTGGACTGACCTGTTAAGAAACTGTATTTATTTTTTTAGAACTCGTCTTCAAACGCTTTAACAGATAGCCAATAGGATACAGTATGAGTATACTTATGAAATGTTGCACACTACCTATGGTTGGATTTTAAACTGTGTCCGACGTCAGTCAGTAAGCTTATTTTTAAACATGTCATATTTATTAAACTTCTGTAAACGTCCTCCCCCTCACAGTTTGCTCACAGACGCGGTTGTATGGATTTTTTCTTCATCGGGTACATCATCATCATCATCAGCTCACCTTTCCCACCCACCTCCAGGCTCGAGCAGCATCACCAGAGCCCCGCTAGCGTTCACACACAAGTTCACATGATTAATCCCACACTTTACTCAGAAGTGATCACACCCCCAGTGGATGAACAATGCGGTTCCTAAGCAACTGATTGTGGGGTTCGCATGTATCTGTTTGCGTGTGTGTCTGCGTGGGAAATACTCCATACTTTTCGCTTTCCTCCCACAGTCCACATCACTTTATATCACCCCACGACTATGTGAGTGTGAGTGGGAGGTCTGATGGAAGCGGTGCATGAGTGTGTGTTAAACATTTCTGCATCAATATGCAAACATTTGGTGGTGTGACAAACTCTCAAAGGTCTCAAGTACCACATTTCTCCAGTTTGATATGCATCTGTTAATCAAGCAGTGTTGGATACTTTAAAGTAGAAATATAAAATACTTCATTACAAGTCAAAATGCTTAATTCCTGGGAATGTTTCGGAGGTGTGAAAAATACTCAAAGGTCTCACGTAGCTTTTTATCTCCAGTTTTCTTGCATCTCTAAATCAAGCAATATTGAAATAAATACTGTAGTTAAGTAAAGGTAGAAATATAATGGTCTGAAAATACTTCATTACAAGTAAGTCCTGAATTCCTGTAAAAGTTTTGGTGGTGTGAAAAACACTCAAAGGTCTCACGTAGCTTTTTTTCATTTTTCATGCACGTGTATAAAGCAGTACTACGGTCTAACAATACTCCATTACAAGATGTTACAAATAAATTAAAGTTACGTACTCAATGTTCAGAATGGCTCCTTTCACAGTTATATTATTATATTTACAGTTATATTCTTTAATCATCCTTACGCATATTTTCATAATTTAGCCCAGCCAATTTCAGATACTTTGAGCAACAGCACAGAGCAGCCTATGATTGCATATCATATGGTTTTTAATACAGTATTTCTTTCTGAGATTAAGAGGAGATAGAAGTGTAAATTAGCATAACATGGAAATACTCAAGTGAAGTGTAAGTACCTAAAAAAAATCACTGACCTTAACGTCTTAACGTCGTGCTGGTTTCCTCTCAAGGCTGCAGTGTTCTCTAAAACCACTAAAGGAATCGTACATTAGTGGACTGATTGAAGTTGGCCAAATATGAAACAACAGAACCTACAATGAAAAACATTAATCTTGGTAGAAGCATGGCTTTGCACAGTAAATCTCTTGCTAATCTGCCAGTTAGATATTGATATTTCCTGATGTTCTGGGACACGGCGGCACTGGTGGAAAGGTCACAGGGGGGGTCAACAGTATAATTATAAATTCTCCTCTCGGGAACATGCCAGGTTCGTGCCTCTGACGCTGAAGAACGACTGTATAAATAACAATAATTAGAACCGCAGCCTCACAAGGTAAAGACAGGCAGGCTTTCAGTCTCTCTCTGAATGTCCTCTGACTGTCCTCATCCCTATTCTTAATAGCCAATGATGTTGTGACATTCCCTGTTTGTCCTCTTGACATTCCTCTCTTCTCGTCCCGAGGGTTTATTGTTTGTTAAGCTGCAGAACATCCCTCTCTCTCTCCATCCCTCCCTCCACTATCCGTTATATTAACAGCAGCCTGAAGCTTGCTCCTAGCATGTTGCTCCATGTTGTGACAGCAAACCCCTCTTCTGCTGCTTTATGGCCATCTTGCCACATTATCTCACGGCCCTGGTAATAGAGCTTATACTCTCTATTCCACCCTAGGCTTCACCCCGCCGTCCAATTTGTCTTTCCAACACTGGACCATTTTTTTTCTGGTGACAATGAAGCATTTTTATGGTCGTGCTGATGTCATCACATTTCTGTTTGTCCCTCATCTCGGGGGGCACAGCTTAAAGGGGGAAATGAATTATACAACACAATGGAAAGGATGGATGTTCTGCAGTCATCTTGAAGCCAATTTCCCCTAACATGACTTGGCTTATGTTTCCATCTAGCTGTACAACTGAAGGATGTGCCAGAATCCTTCAAGAATCGTGTTTTCCTGCCTTCTTCCACCTGTGTTAATTATTCATCGCCACTAAGAAGTCATGCGCTATGTCAGATTTAACCTTAATTAGCACAAAGGGGCTAAAAATAGTACATCAAGATTCCCTGTGCTAATTGTCACATTCAAGCCCCTATGAATTGTATAGCCATACATGTGAAACTTCTAGAGACACAGGCCTTAAATGATTTATTGATTTAAGTGAGCAGCTCAGGCAGAATGAGGGACAGGCCATACTCGTGCATGCCGCTCTGAGCTCCCAGCAGGGATTGTGAGCAGCGACTGGTGTTGCATGTCTCTGTTTGTTTGAGCTGCTCAATTGACGGTGTTTCTGTGCTTTTGAAATATTCATGCACACCTTACTTGTAGTAACTCGTATCACAGTGATGAAAATAAATGCTGGGTGTATGTATAACCACAGGTGCACATGAATTCACAACGTGAGTAAAATACACACTACGGTTTTTGTGACCTGTCAATATTATTACTGTGAAACATAAATCTATGCACACTGTACGCTTTTTCCCTGCTGTATCGACCACATCTGTGTAATGCAATCTGTTATCAGTTGATATTTCTTCCAACACTTACTTTTCACCTTTGTCCAGCTTTAAGATAAACTACTGTAAGAAGTCATAACCCATCATAGCTAAATCTGTCTCTTAATATTAGAATTTATTCAATTATTGTTGTCTGAGAAAAGATTATTACTATTTAAGGAAAGTTACCTTTGATTAGCCTTTTGTGTTAAATGAAAATGTATGGAGCATTTGAGGAAATGTGTTTCTGCAGCATATCCCTTCAAGGGAAATAAAGATTATGTTATATAATATGAGGTATGATTAATTCATATATCGATAGCTGGAGGATATTTATAGTAGATGTCAATAACCTTGGAAAGCGGATCATACTAAGTAAGTACATTTACTCAAGTACTGTACTTGTTTGAGGTACTTGTACTTTACTTGAGTATTTCCATGTTATGCTACTTTGTACTTTTACTCCACTACAGGTATTTAATACCTTTAGTTACTTCACAGATGTGGATGAATGATGTGAAATATAATCAAGTGTTAAATCAGACTTTAGTTCCACTGGAGTAAATCCACCAGCTACCCTGCAGTATACAAAGTCATTCAGACTAGCTGCACCTTCACCAGCTTTGAGAACACTTTCATGATCAATCATTATAAAACATATCATATATATTATTCTGAAATGGACCAATCTGCACAACGACTACTTTTACTGTCGCTACTTTCACTATATTTTGATGATCATACTTTTCTACTTTTAATGAGTAACATTTTGAATGCAGGACTTTTATTTGTAACAGAATATTTATTCACTACTTCTACTTTTACTTAAGTTTAATTTAGTTTAAAGGGGACCTATCATGCAAAATGCACTTTTTTATGTCTTTTATTCATAAAGATGTGTCCCCGGTGTGTCGGGGAACTCACACAGCGTCAGAAAAATAAAAGTCTCTCTCTTTTCCTCCGTACCCAAATCTCTAAAAACGGAGGAACCACGGAGCTGATCCAGATTTGCGTCCGATATGACGTAATATCTGAAATGTGGACCCACGGCCCAATCAGAAACGTTGCTATCAGAAACAATGCCCGACTGTTTTGGACGTAATATGGTCGGTGTTTACATTAGCATGGCTAACACTCGGAGCTAACCTGTACTGGAGAGCATGTGTGTGAAAATAAAAAGGTACTCACCTTGTGGTATAACCGGCAAGAGAGAAAGCCTTTGAGCTCCAAACTGTTTCAGAAATAATCCTTGATGATCCATGATATGGCGTTTCATCACGGCAGTATTTAGTTTAGACAGAAGCTGCCGGGTCCGCATGAGCTCAGACCCCTCCTTTTTTTTTTTTTAAATACCCAAAATCAGCACTTTTGAAACAGGAAGTGAAATAGAGGGATATGAGGCATGGCTAGAATGGGTGATCTGTTTGGTATTTTGAGCAAAACACTTTATAGACATTTAAAAACATATATATTTGTATATATCTGAGACCTATGCTATTGCCTAAAAATAGCACGATAAGTGCACTTTAAGTACAATATCTCAGTACTTCTCCCACCTCTGCAAAAATGCAACTATAATAATTTAATAAAAGCCCATTTCTATCTATTCAGGCTTTTAGATTGTTCAACTTAAGTAATTTGTTATCAGGTATAACTAACCTTTTGGCTTGTCAATGCTCCTGTACAACGTTATGTACCTCAAGATAAGTCTTAACCTAAAATAATGTGTACCTTATCTTGGCTTTAGTTTGTGGAAGTTATTATTTTATTCTGAAGGATTCAAGCGTTGAGAATTTATTTTGAAGGGGTGTCGCTGCCGGCGGAAGTTGAGGAAGTATTTTCATATCTGCAAGTCTGAACCACTAAGTTAACTTTCGCTTTTCCTTTAGTAAACTAAGTGATTATGGCGACGTTTTTCGGTGAAGTGTTGTCGGTGTATTCCCGGGCTGTGGAGGAGGACGAAGAGGAGGTCGATGAGAACGAAGAGGATGCAGAAATCCGCAGAGAACTGGAGGAAAAGAGGTAAATAACGTTAGCCAGCTAGCATAAGGACTGGAAATCAGGAAGCATGGACATGTAATATTAGTTTAATGACGACAGACAGTTTAATCAAGTTATGTGAAATAAGTTGTAAGACGTTATATTGTATGTGAGCATTATACACGCATTTACAGTTGTATGTAAAACACGTTGATCTGAGTTAGCATCTTCCAGGCTCTAGCTAGCTAACATGACACATGACATTTCAGTAACACCCACCCCTTGATTTCCTTTTTTATGACAATATTTGTATTGCTTTGGTTTATGTTTTACAATCAAATAGAAGATGGGTACATTATGGAATCCAAAGCTGAGTAAAAAAGTGAATAAGACTCAATAGAAACCAGTTAAAACCTGTAATGACGGCTCAGATTCAAACGACACAATGTTAATGATCAGTAAAACAATCAACACACTCCTGCAGCATGATGTGTGTATGGCATTATAACCAGCAGAGGTGGGAGAAGTACTCAGATCCTGTACTTGAGTAAAAGTAGAAGTACCACAGTGTAGGAATACTCTGTTACAAGTAAAAGTATTATCATCAAAATATAGTGAAAGTAGCGACAGTAAAAGTAGTCATTGTGCAGATTGGTCCATTTCAGAATAATATGATATGTTTTATAATGATTGATCATGAAAGTGTTCTCAAAGCTGGTGAAGGTGCAGCTAGTTTGAATGACTTTGTATACTGCAGGGTAGCTGGTGGATTTATTCCAGGTGGAACTAAATCTGATTTAAGAGTTAATTATATTTCACATCATTCATCCAGATCTGTGAAGTAACTAAAGGTATTCAATACATGTAGTGGAGTAAAGTACACCATTTACCTCTGAACTGTAGAAGAGTAGAAGTATAAAGTAGCATATAATGGAAATACTCTAGTAAAGTACAAGTATCTCAAAAAAGTACAGTACTTGAGTAAATGTGCTTACACCTCTGCTAATTACATCACTCTCAGCTAAACAATTGCTACCTTTATGTAAATCCACTCCCATACAAGGTTCTTTCTTGCAGAACCCTTACTATACTATTATTCAATCTATACCAGGCGTGTCAAACTCAATTTCATCTCGGGCCACATTAGCATCATGGTAGCACTCAAAGGGCCAGTTTTATATATAAGACTATATAAAAATACATATAAAAATGTAATATAAAATAATGTATTATATAACATTATTGCCTCTGCATTGGATTATTATCGGATAGGGTAATAACTTAATTAACTACATCTGAAAGCAGAAGTCTGGGGCAAATAATTGCAATTCTCTTCAGTGAGAATGTCACAAAATGACAAAGAAAAAGTCAAAATCAAGAAAAAGACATGAAGTTTTGAAAAAAAGTAACATTTTGAAAGAAAGGCAACTTCTGAGAAAAAAAAATCACATTTGAGATGCATTGTGGGACATGTAGTTTATGGGCAACGTGCTTCTGTAAATCGGCATGGAACCGTATAATAAACATATTATATTCTTTGCAAGCTCTTGTGGGGCCGCATGAAATGAAGTCACGGGCGGGATTCGGCCCCTGGGCCTTGAGTGTGACACCCCTGATCTACACACAGTCTGTGCCTGTGATGCAGACTTTAAAAAGCAATTTACGTTCAGTTTAAGCACATATTTGATGAACCTGATGCCTACGGGACCTGGGTTGCAAGATTAAACTGAGCTGTCGAATAAAGTTGGCTTAAAAAGCACACTATTTCCAAGATTGCTCAGTCGATGTACAAAATAGCATGCAATTGACAAGACCAAATACCTCAAAGTAAAGTACCTGATTCAATCTCTTCTGAGGAGAGGTGGGGTTCGATTATCGTGGCCTTAAGGAGTGCTTAAAGGTGGGGTAGGTAATTCACTTCAGAAACACTTGTTATATTCCATGGAATGCTCTTAACATCCCGATAGCAATGAATACATTAAATGCTTTGAAAATAAATACATACAAAAAATTCCTCTGTGGAAGCCGTGGCGCTGTAAAAAGCACAACCAATCATCTGAGCCGGCTAAAGTAACTGGATGGCCTACCTGCCTGTCAGCCTTCCATCTGGGCACAAACTTATCTCGTGCCCTCATTGGTCATGTGCACGTTCGTGTGTGTTGGAGGAGGGGCTCTGTGAGGAAGTCTGAAGGAAGTGGCAGATATTTTCCGGCTGTATATTTTCAAATTCTAGCGCACTCGAGCTGGTTTCTCCATTCTTATACCACCCTACCTTTAAGTTAAGTAGACAAAGATGTCATTAATAATAAAATATGAGAAATAACCATACAAATGCTAGAGACCTATATGGAAAATGATTTAAGGAAAAAATGGTCATTACTTGCAGGCAGCTGGATACTAAGTGGACTTTAGTCTTTAAATATTTAGTTGTGCAGTGTTTTGTATAGCTGTTGCTTCTCTCCTAACCCCCGTCCCTCATTGATCAGGGAGGTTAATCTGCACTGGAGCCCCGAAGTCTCCGAGTCACTGAAGTCCGGAAACAAGCTGCCGTGTTCAGACTTCATCCTCGCTGTGGGACACAACGCCGCCAGTAAGTGTCTGAGCAGCTGAATGTTGCATTACCATGATTGAGTCTTTCTGAAAGAACACCCAATATTATTACAGATCACATGAAACGTTAATGTTCCCTCAGAGGACGTTGGAACATGGAGCAGTCCAGCGCCATTAACTCTGAGATAACACAGATTTTCAGTTCAGCAAAACAAACAGAAAAAACAAATGCACAGGAGAACAAGAACCCATCAAGAACTAAATGACATCATGAGGCCAGGCATTGTTGATAGAAGAGCTACATTGAATATTTTAACTTGAGGATAATTTAGTGAATGTGGTTCCTTATTTCACCATTTGTCAATAAAATGTCGGAAATAAATAGTAATATCCATCACAGTATGGTAAAGTACACAATGTCAGCTTGAACCAGAGTCCTGCATCGGGTCGGGAACCCGACGGGTGACCCGCAAAAAAGGTGATTCGCGGGTGGTATTTTTTCAAACGCTTTTTTCCGGGTTCGGTTCTGGGTAAAACAAAGATGATGATGCGGGTCGGGTCGCGGGTGTTGCATAATAAATATATTAAAATAATAATAATTTAGTTTAATGTTTAAAATCCTCAGACCTCTCCCCCGCGGGACCGCGCATAATCATAACCTCTGCAGGGCATCAATCTGCTGCTGTGCGCGCCACATACGAAAAGGTGAAGCTCTAGCGGAGAATACAGCATTTTCAATAACACTTCCTCAAGAGTGAAATCCAACGTCTGGAGGCTTTTGGTTCCTAGATGGAGAAAAGAACCAACATCCCACGCTTTTTGAGACAAATATGCAACTGCGTGTGTTAATAAACGTTTTCACTGCTCATATATATGCGGGTTCGGGTCGGGTTGCGGATCTTGTGCCGACGGGTCGGATTGCGGAACTAATTGGCAATATGTGCGGGTAGCGGGGCGGGTTCGGTATTGCACGTCGCGGGGCGGGAGCGGGTCTTGAAAATCAGACCCGTGCAGGACTCTGGCTTGAACTGCAGCTTGTTTTGTCTAACTGTGAACATGTTCAGTGTAACAAAAGTTTGATTTGGTTCTCTTAATATGAATTATGATCGCACTATTTTGCAACCTAACAATACAAAAAGATTACAAAAGGCTTCTTCTGGCCCATCATTAAGATTTGGATAAGTTCAGGGACCCCTTCAACGTCACATACAGCTAATTAAAGCTAACCGTTCATCGGATGAAACCAATAAATGGTAGGCATTTTCTCAGAAACACCTTAAATGATTAACTTTTTAAATATGTTATACATTAATTGGTCAGACCTGAATCATAGCAGATACCTGTTCCAATGTCCGCTGTGAGGAGAGCTCTATAAATGTACTGTAGGGCTGTCTGACGTGTGAGCTGCTGTTGAGTTCTCATCCGTCTCCACAGGGTTTCTGTCAGTGTACGCTCTCACCTCTGAAAACTGGGACGCGCTGGGACGAGCATCGGTGTGGAACGAGAGGAGCGGGGGGGTCGCCAGCGAGGAGTCGACCTGTGTTTTCTACAGACCGAAGGACAACCCAGCAGTGAGTGACCCCACAGCGCTGTGAACTCAATAATCATTCAGTGTACGGACTTTACTGCTGAGCTTTCATTTGTTTTATTAGTTTATCAGGAGCCTATTATAACGATCCTCCCCAGTTCACTGTCAAGCTACGAACAGGAGGAAAGTCCTGAGGAAATTGGATAGATCAAAGAAATGCAGATGTGTTCTCACTGGTCCCCGGCTTGAGCTTCAATATCAGGATCCATGTATCTGTGATCCTCTCCAGAATGGAAGTAGTCATCACATACAGAGCATCAAGTAGTTCCTGAACAGTGTCCTTCACATGCTGATATCCAAGAGAGGGAGTTACACAGTCACAAGATGGAGGAATAGAAAGCAGTATTCAATGTTTACTTCAGATTAGCTCCACGTCAGAAATGAGCATGCTTGTCATATGTCTATCTCCATAGAGGCTGAATCATCATGTTAATCACATAGCTATCGTATGCCTAAAACAGTCCTGATGCTCTTCTAGGTCATCACACATCCTGTCATGTTCACAGCTACAGTTGAGATACCTTTGTTATCATGTTACCCTGAGATTGGAAGAGGACATTCAGTATTTTCCCAACAAGATGCGTCTAATGAACATTTAAATAAATCATAAAAAAACATCTGTTAAAGCTGTTTTATAGTTAGTAGAAGTTAATGAATCCAACACCTTTGTAGTGTATGTTGTACTGGAAGTCTAGTCATGTCAGCATCATTTCAAAAATATAATACGAAACCCCATTTCAGCTTTAAAAGTTGGAAAGTAGGCCACGAACACAGGATTAATGAGCCCTGGTAATCCGCCGCCTCTCCCATAAAGTGTCAGAAAACAGAGTTATAACGGGCCGTCTGATGTGTGCCGCATCAGATTTATTACACACTTGTGTTCTGACGGCTGCAGGGAATTAATGAGCTGAAGGAGAAGATTCTCAAACAGTGGGAAGCAGCTGTGGACAACAGATACTGCAGCAATCACCCATTAGTTTATACATCACTGATTTACTGCGTTTCACATCAGACACCTGAAGACGTCACTTTGTGCTCTGGAACACGGTGCTCGGCTTTTTCACAGTTTTCTGCCGACACAGAGAGCAAACGGTTAATCAAGAAATAATCCGCTGATTAATCAATAATATAAATAATGCAGCGCTAGCATAATGTGTCAATTATTCACTGGGGAGCCCTGTGATCGGACTGTGTTTATTTAATAGTTTATTTACATTTTGAAGCATTATTAAGCATTTTAGACATTAATTTGTCAGTGTCTGCAAGATAACCAAATGGTCAGCAGTGACCTTTCTCTAGAAGTAAAAGAATGGTTATCCCATTCCTGTAGTGTGTTATATAGGTTTCAGTGCATGTAAATGGTCTGCAAAGGCTAAAATCTCAAATGTCCTACCAGAGGGAGTCTCTCTCCCTCCTCCCTGAAACACCTCACATTGACTCCTTTGTTACTTCTGTAACATCGTGACATCACTTTGTAACACTCGCACTTCTATTGGCTAGGGATCCAACACATTATACGTGATAGGCTAAGGGGCGGGACATCTCTAAGCCGTTGACCAATCACAACAGAGCAGGCCAGCTAACCAATCGGAGCAGACTGGGCTCTGGTTTCAGACAGAGGGTGAAAAGAGGTGCTGCAGCACAGGCAGTGTGAGAACAATAAATAGCTTTCTGAACATTAAAGTATGGACACTTGACCCAGTAGAGACAGAAGATACAAATATGAATTTGAAAGCATAACAGGGCCCTTTTTAAAAGATACTCCCTCTTGTTTGCATTTCTATAACACAGACTATATGAGAATTAAAAGCATGTCTTTAATTGAAAAACGTTGCATAATATATCTCTTGTATTTCTTTCCCTGAAGGTTTTGATATGCCAAGTGACTTGCTACCTTGCAGAAGACCAGCTTTTCCAATGGACAGAAAAGGTATGTTTATACAACACAAATCAGACGGATGGCACTGTGAGTAGATGATGTTGTTATTCAGGGAAATGTAGGAGCAGCTGTCTCTCCTCAGGTAGCAGATTTATATCCGTTTTCCTACAACTATGAAGCATATCGATGTAGAAACAGAAGAGGTTTATCGGCACGTCAGCTCAAAGCCTGTTAGTAAAGAAAGGGCACACAACACGATTATAACAGAATTATTATTATAAATAAAAATGTTGTCCCTGTACGTAATTACAGGGTACGTAGTTAGTTGTATAATGGTACACTTTAATCAATGTTTACTGTAGAACGAGAAAGCCAAACATGCAGGGACTTTTCAGGGTGAGATACATTGCATTGCATTTAGCTGACGCTTTTATCCAAAGCAACTTACAATAAGTGCATTCGACCAAGAAGATACAAACTTGAAGAAAACAGAATCATATAAGTACATCAGGTTTCATAGAGCCAAAACATTTCAAGTGCTACTCAACTAGCTTTAGATAAGCCAGTGCTTAGTTAGTATATAAGTGCTCTGTTAGCAGTTCTTTGTTAGTAATTCTATCGCTCGAAGTGGAGTCGAAAGAGATGAGTCTTCAGTCTGCGCAGGAAGATGTGCAGGCTTTCTGCTGTCCTGACCGACGTGTTTTTGGAGGTAAGAGTAACTTTAGGCAAGGCAAGGCAAGTTGATTTATATAGCACCTTTTAACGCAAGGCAATTCAAGTTGTTTTACAAAAATGAAAGACATTCAGACAAAGGCATTTAAAAACAGTAAAAGATAATAAAAGAAAAAATACATGTATAAAAAGTGCATGAATAAAAAGTTACAGTGCAGTTTAAGATATGAACAGTTCACACAGAAGTTCCACTTTACTGATGAACACAACGGCTCAGTTTCAATTAAAAGCAGCGACAAAAAGATAAGTCTTCAGCCTGGATTTAAAAGTAGTCAGAGTTGCAGCAGACCTGCAGGTTTCTGGGAGTTTGTTCCAGATGTTTGGAGCATAATAACTGAACGCTGCTTTACCATGTTTAGTTCTGACTCTGGGGACAGAAAGCTGACCAGTCCCTGAAGACCTGAGAGATCT
The DNA here is from genome assembly GCA_902827135.1 of Harpagifer antarcticus. Classification (NCBI taxonomy): domain Eukaryota; kingdom Metazoa; phylum Chordata; class Actinopteri; order Perciformes; family Harpagiferidae; genus Harpagifer; species Harpagifer antarcticus. The sequence goes on along the minus strand of CADEHL010001000.1, from coordinate 4,087,211 downwards.
GGATGGTTCATAATTTAGCAGTAGATCAGAAATGTATTTTGGGCCCTAAACCATTCAAAGCTTTATAAACCAGCAGCAGTATTTTGAAATCTATTCTTTGACACACAGGAAGCCAGTGTAAAGACTTCAGAACAGGAGTGATGTGATCCACTTTCTTAGTGTTAGCGAGGACTCGAGCAGCAGCGTTCTGAATCAGCTGCAGCTTTCTAATAGATTTTTTAGTGAGACCTGTGAAGACACCATTGCAGTAGTCCAGTCTACTGAAGATAAAAGCATGGACAAGTTTTTCCAAATCCTGCTATGACATTAGTCTTTTAATTCTAGATATATTCTTTAGGTGATAGTAGGCTGATTTAGTAACTGTTTTAATGTGACTGTTGAAACTCAGGTCAGAGTCCATGACTACACCTAGATTTCTGGCTTTATCTGTTGTTTTGAACATTGCAGATTGAAGCTCAGCGCTAACTTTTATACGTTCTGGCTTGGCTCCAAAAACCATTACCTCAGTTTTGTCTTTGTTTAATTGGAGAAAGTTCTGACACATCCAGTCATTGATTTGTTCAATGCACTTACTCAGTGTTTTAACTGGAGAATAGTCTTCTGGTGAAATGGTTATGTAAATTTGTGTGTCATCCGCATAGCTATGGTAACTTATTTTGTTGTTTTTCATTATCTGAGCCAGTGGTAGCATGTAGATGTTAAAGAGAAGAGGCCCCAAGATGGAGCCTTGAGGTACCCCACATGTCATATTTGTCAACTCAGATGTGTATTTACCTATAGAAACAAAGTTGTTTCTGTCCTTTAAGTAGGATGCAAACCAATTTAGAACTGTTTCCGAAAGTCCCACCCAGTTTTCTAGTCGGTCTAGTAATATGTTGTGGTCAACAGTGTCAAACGCAGCACTGAGATCTAATAATACTAACACTGAAGTTCTGCCACTGTCTGTGTTTAAGTGGATGTCATTGAAGACCTTTACAAGAGCAGTCTCAGTGCTGTGGTTTGGACGAAAGCCTGACTGGAACACATCGAAACAGTTATTTAATGCAAGAAATTACTCAACTGTTGAAAGACAACTTTTTCAATGATTTTACCTAGAAATGGGAGGTTTGATATGGGCCTGTAATTGTTCATTACTGAAGCATCTAGAGTATTCTTTTTTAAGAGCGGTTTAATGACTGCAGTTTTCAGGGCCTGTGGAAAAACACCTGAGTGAAGAGACTTGTTTACTATATGAAGTAGATCTGAGGCCATGCAAGGCAAAACTTCTTTGAAAAATCTTGTTGGAATAATATCAAGGCAGCAGGAGGAGGATTTCAGAAGTTGTATAATGTCCTCTAGGTTTTTATCATTAATCTGATGGAATTGTGTCATGGTGTTTGAATTGATATTAGGTGGACACAGAGACAAAACATTTGCTGTTCCTGATGCAGAGGCACTGACTGCTTGTCTGATTTTCTGAATGTTGTCAGTGAAGAAGGAGGCAAAATCATTGCACGCCCTGGTGGATAGAAATTCAGAGGCTACTGACACTGGGGGTTAGTTAGTCTGTCGACGGTAGCGAACAAGGCACGTGCGTTGTTTTTGTTTTTAGCAATGATATCAGAGAAGAAAGACTGTCGGGCAAATTTCAATTCCAAATTATAAAAGCCAAGTCTCTCTTTATAGATTTCAAAGTGCACCTGGAGATTTGTTTTTCGCCACCTACATTCTGCTTTTCGACACTCTCTTTTTTCTGTTTTCACGGTCATGGCCTTTCTCCATGGAGATATTTTCTTCCCAGTCACTTCCTTTACCTTAGTTGGAGCAATGGCATCTATAACATTTTTAATTTTTGAATTAAAATGATCTACTAGCTCATTTACTGAGATGTTAGCAGGGGCAAGTGTGGAAGAAAAATTCTGAGTAAACATTTCCCTAGTATTTTCAGTTAAATATCGCTTTGTGGTTACCTCTTTTTGAACATTCTTGTGAACAGAAATAGAGCTCTCAAAGAAAACACACAAATGGTCAGAGAGTGCAACATCAGTCACCACAACCTCAGAGATATTCAGACCCTTTGAGATAATTAAGTCCAGAGTGTGCCCCTTATTATGCGTGGGCTCCGTCACATGCTGAGTCAGTCCATGGCTATCAAGAATACAAAACAGTTCTTTAGCCCCTCTGTCCTGAGGGTTGTCAACATGGATGTTAAAATCACCAACAATGACTAGACGGTCAAAGTCAATACACACTATAGACAGCAGTTCAGTAAAGTCATCAAAAAAGCTTGCACAGTATTTGGGTGGTCTATAGATATTTAGGAACAGAGCTCGAGAGGAGCATTTCAGCTGAAGGGCCACATATTCAAAAGAAGCAAATTTCCCATAAGATGTCATTGAAGGGAATCATTGAACAGAATAGCAACTCCACCCCCTTTCTTATGCATTCTTTCCTGACTCATAAAACTAAAGTTGGGAGGGGTTGATTCGATAAGAACACCTGCACTGTTATTTTGTTCAATCCATGTTTCCGTTAAAAACATAAAATCGAGATTGTGCTCAGTGATAAAATCATTGATTAAAAATGTTTTTCCTGCCAAAGACCTGACATTTAATAAAGCTAGTAAAGCAAGTTTGTTAAACACACTATCAGTCATGTTTTTTGTAACAAGCTGTGGCTGACATGGAATCACTGCTAAATTAGATAAACTCACACAAACTTTTGAGCGCTTCCTGTGTCTAAGATGATTCACCGCTCTTAATCTATTACCTATCAACACAGATATCGGCAAAGCTACAGGCAGGCAGGGCCCCAGCATGTCCTGGAAAGAGTTGAGAGTGCCATACGCCCTTGAGCCTGGTGATCAGTCAGTATTTGCGTTTTTTACACGCACAGATCCTTATCAGGCTTCGGAGACAGCAGTCTTGAAGGGGGGGGGAGGACGTTTTGGTCCGGATGATTGTGGTAGGCATGATGACGGGGGTGTTGGTGCGCGTCCAGGGGGAGGAGGTGGTTGACGTAGGCACCTTGACGGAGACGGGGGAGGTGGTGCGTGTCTCTGCTTCAGTGATTTTGGTGGGCGTCGTTGAGGAGCGGGGGTAAAGGACATGCTGCCAGCCCTGCGTATCGCCCTAGTTTGGTTATTGAACTCCAGGAAGGAATCGGTGCCAACCCTCTGTATCTCCTTCATGTGTTCAGCGATCTCCAGGAGGGTGGGCGAGGGTGAAAGGGTGAACGGAGAGTAGAGAGAGCTGTGGGGTGAAGGAAGAGTATCCTCAGAGGTGATAGGGGGGGTGAAGGGCGGTGGAGACTCCTCCATTTGTCTCCCATAATCAAGACAGGCGGGTGCAGTGATAGATTTTCAAGGTTTTCTGAGCGATGTGTTGTGTCTTTCTCTTGTTTTGATTCCTCTTGTCCCTTGGCAGAGGGAACAGATTGATGACTTTAGGGGAGTAAATTAAAACATGTAAGTCAAGCATTATCACTTCAATGATTAAACAATGCTGTAAGTTCAATAGAAAATGTAAATGGTAGTTTAATATACCACATGTTTGTTTTACTCCAGTTTGGGTCCCCTGAAAGGTGCTGTATAAATCTAAGTTATTATTATTGTCATATGTACATAGAATTGGGAGGGATGAAACCCTCTTTAATGGTCACACATGCAGAGCACACAGCTCACACAGTGAAATGTGTTCTCTGCATTTAACCCATCCTAGTACCAGGAGTCTAGAACCAGGAGCAGTGGGCAGCTATTGTACAGCGCCCGGGGAGCAATGGGAGTGGGGGGGGGAAGGGGGGTGTCCGGTGCCTTGCTCAAGGGCTCCACGGCAGGGCAGGAGGTGAACTGGGACCTCTCCAAGTAGCAGTCCACACTCCATATTTAGGTCTGGTCGTGGACTTGAACTGGCGACCCTACAGCTCCCAGTCCAAGCCCTTACTGACTGAGCCACTGCCGGACCACAGCTACAGTGTAGTTATGAAATAGTGCAGAATAGTCTATATACAAGTAATTGGAATATTGATATATATAAGTTGCAAACAGATGAATGTTATGGATGTTCTTTCAAAAGTTCAGGTGTTTAACAGTCTTATGGCCTGTGGGATGACACCTGAGTGCCGTTGTGTTTTAGCTAACTGTGCCCCGCTCTCTCCTGCAGGTGTTTGACTGCCTGCAGCTCAGACAGCTGAATGTGACGGTGCTCTCTGAGAGCTCTGTGTCTGAGTTTAAGACGGCCGACTACCTGAGCAGCAGCTCGGCTCCCTTCCTGCGCTCGCTCCACTCCGCTGCTTTCTCTGGGAAGCCTGTCTGCAAATCACTGGAGCAGCCCAACATAGTGACTGGACTTCAGGCTGCAGGTACGACTGGTTCTCTCTGACTCTCGCATCTCAAACTGCCGTCACTTGAATCAGAAACAGGTTTATCACCAGGTAGGTTGACACGTACGAGGAATTTGAATTGGTGTCGTGGTACATACATAAAAGTAAAACAAAAATTTAAAAAACACAGAACTATTTTAAGAAAACTATAATAACATTAAAAAATACAATATAGCAGTATTTACATTGAAATAGAATGGGAGGAAATATAAAATATGTGCATTAAGAAAAACAGAAGTCCACTTTCCAGATTTCACCGTCTCACATTTGCCTACACAAAGAAACACTTAAAAGCTGCACAACTCGGCTTTCCTTCTTCAGCCTCTAGAGAAGGGCAGCTTGATTATTGCAGAAGAGACAGGAGGTTTGCATATTAAACCCATTGAAAAAACTCTCTTTAAACCCTCTGCTCCAGCGTGACCTTTTATTTTATTTTCATGAGGAGGCACTTTGTTGTCAGGAGTGCCTTGGTAAATCCGAGTGCTGCTGATTCCAGAGAATGAGTTTATTGTGTGTAGTAAGCCACAGTTTTCTAAATGTTAAATCCTATAGAGTGGTGCAGTGACGCGTCCTAAAACCCGGAAGTGAGTTAGCATTTTACCACTTCTGGTTCCTTCGCCAAAAAGCAATGGGATCTCTCCATAAGGTCTGTGGTTGAGACACATTTAAGAGACGGATCACGTTTTGTTCTACAACATTAAATACATCAGCAGTGACCCCACTGGTGATTTCTGAAGAGTTGACGTGTCTGAAAAATGATGGTTGTTACCAATAGGGATGCCAGCGATTATTCGATTTTTCGAATATTCGTTACAGTCTCCATAATCGAAAATTATTTTTAAAATTCGATTTTATTTATATATTTTTTTATTATTATTATTTTTTTTTTTTTCCTGGCTTAGTTTCAACCAAAATATAGACTAATGCTAATAATAGTAATAGTATTAATAATTGTAAATGGCCATTGGTCACACCACCAGTTTGTTTTACTGTAAACTTGGAGGAAGCCTGCAGCGGCGAATAATCGATTAATATTCGCCAGGGCTGTCCGATTTTCGAATTTGATCATGGTCAGTTTCTGGCATCCCTAGTTACCAAGTGGCTGAATAGGACTACAGAAGTTGTGGAGGCCGTTGTACGTCATTACGCCGAACAAGTAAACACTCTAAGTTTGTTTTCCCCTGTGTTCTGCTTGAAAGCAAGTACCTGCCTCTGTACCTGCAAACTGTTAAAACAAACGCTTCAACTTGTACCATTTAGATCTTAAGTTGGCGTGACGTTGAAGCAGCGACCCTGATGTAGTTCCTTTATAGCATAACGTTAGCATTTTGCTTCTGACGACTAGATTTATGATTCGAAAAATATAAAAGTAGGGTAGACATGTGGAGATTATCCGGCAGAACACAATGTGATCCGTCTCTTAAATGTGTCTCAACCACAGACCTTATTTCCAGCTATTTTCCCAAATCCTATGGAGAAATTGCATTGCTTTTTTGTCCAGGGAACCCATGCGCAGCTTACTTCCGGGTTTTAGGACGTGTCACTGCACCACTCTATAGCCACTAAAATTAACAACCATCAGTTTACAAGACCTCAGTATTTTTGTGCAGAAAAACAGAATCAGAATTTAGAAATCCTTTATTTGTCCCGCAACGGGGAAATGTACATGATTACAACAGCAGATATGGCAGATAAAGTGGTAAGTTGCTAAGTATGCACACGTTATTATAACACAATTAGTAAAAAAAACTAAGACTGCCAGCTAACCAATCAGAGCAGACTGGGCTCTGGTTTCAGACAGAGGGTGAAGAGAGGTGCTGCAGCACAGGGAGTATGAGAAAAATAAAGAGCTTTTTGAACATTAAAACATGGAGACATGTCCCAGTAGACTCTTTAAAGTAGAGACACTACCTACTGATATACACCTGAACATCAGCAGGAGAGGACTCTTTAAAGTAGAGACACTACATACTGACATACACCTGAACATCAGCAGGAGAGGACTCTTTAAAGTAGAGACACTACATACTGATATACACCTGAACATCAGCAGGAGAGGACTCTTTGAAGTAGAGACACTACCTACTGGTATACACCTGAACATCAGCAGGAGAGGACTCTTTAAAGTAGAGACACTTCATAATGATATACACCTGAACATTTGCAGAATAGGGCCCCTTTAAAGAAAGACTGTGATCTTCTTTTATTCAGTAACTAACATTAACTGTTTATTACACTACAGATCTTCTCACGGTCATTTTCACTCAAATTAATTAATGAACGCTTCAATTGCTATTCAGTCATCTCAAAAGCACCATAATGTTACCTGGATGTAAATGAAAGTGACGGGAAGTTATCCTCTTGTGTGTCGGATCAATTAATCCAGGTCTAGCCAGTTTAATTTGTTACATATCTCAAGTGTCCTTGAGCGGGACAGTGAACCCAAACTGCTCCTGAGGTGTGTAATTCAAGGAAAACTATAAATGTCTTGGCACAAAATCCTCTGCCAACTCAATGACATTTAGTGCCATTAGTGCTTCTTTTCACTCAGTGGAGATCACGTACCGTTTCGTTTTGATTTAGTCCTTTTTATCCCAAAGCACTTAAAGACACTGAAAGTCGAGACAAAGATTACCATGTCAAAGGCTTCACTGTCATGCGCAAAATAGATACAGTGGAGTTTTTGGCGATGAAAATCTGAACTATACTGCTCCAACAACAATGCAACATACTATACTTAAGACAAATAAAATGCGTGAATAGTATTACATTACATTACATTTCATTTAGCTGACGCTTTTATCCAAAGCGACTTACAATTACCAATTTCAGGGACATTCTCCCTGGAGTAACTAAGGACTAAGTGCCTTACTCAAGGGCACACTAGTGGTGGTGTTCCTGGCGGGATTTGAACTCACAACCTTCCGATCTTCAGCCCACCTCACTATCCCTTAGACCACCACTATCCATTTTTTAGTAAACGTGGAGTTTAACAGTCTTGTGTCATGTGGGATTATGTCTGAGTCTGGTGTCCTTGGCAAAAATGTGAGTCTGTAACACAGTTCTGATATACCGTTTTTACTCAGGTGTCATTATTTCAGTTTTTCTTATTGTTTTTTTTATTTCACAGATTTATTATTTCAGTTTTAGTTTACAAACATGTCCCTGCTGCACACCTACTGTGCACACTACTTTCAATATACATGCTGCTCCCTCTATCTACGGGGAGTTATACTGTAAAATAAACCAATCTGAATGGGTTTATGGTTTATTGCTTAGTAAGAAAGAAAATGACTACAGAAGTGCAGAAGGAACCATCCATTGAAACTCAGTGTGTGCTCAGTGTGCTGCTCTGTGATGCTAGTTCAGATACTTGGCATCTCATCTTGGACTCAAGGTCATCAATGTTTGGGCTCAGGCTCTGAGCTGAGGAGACCCTCAGGATGGAGTGAAGGTGTGTGTGCAATATACCGGCGGGCCAGATCTAATAGGAATTACAAAGTTATCCTGCGGGCTGAAATTAAATCCACCAAGGGCCTGATTTGGCCCCCGGGCCTTGAATTTGACATGTGTGGCTGAGGTAAAGTGTCAGTGGGGGGGCCAGGCCTTGTTGATGAGGCCGGTAGCAGAGGGGAAGAAACTGTTCAGGTGGCGAGAGGTTTTGGTCCTGATGGAATATCTTGAGCCTGTAAGTCTGACGACCTTGAGGTCATGTCCAGTATTCAGCTATTCTGATAGTTTAATCTTTCTTACTTTCTCAGTACTGAACCACTGTGAGGTCCACCGCATCCCCTCCATTGTTTACCAGTGTTACAGCGACGTCATCGGCCCAGACTCCGTCACCATGGAGACATTCAAACCCACACTAACCAAACTCGGCAAGTCCATAAAGGTGAGCTGCCTTTTGTTTATTACTCATCTAAGGGCTCTGTTAAAGGTCAGAATAACAAACTTAAAAGCTTTTGAAGTGTTTCCTGTTGTTCTCATCTTTGACCCTGCTTTCCTTTCTCTCTGTCTCTTTAGTTGGACCCTTCTCCGAGCGCAGACATCCTCCGCAAGATCGTCAGAACCACCAACATCCAGAGTAATCTTTATATTTGATAATGTCTATGCAATGAATTTACACAAGTGGTTAAATACTGTCATTTTTTAATAAAGAAATTAAAGTAAAGAAAGCCTTTTGTTTTGATATTATTATTGATAATAATAAATTGTATTTATTTAAATGTAACAAGATGTTCTGTGTTGTTCAAATTGCATAGTTAACCAAAAATAATTAATGGAATATCTGCAAGAAGTTTGTTTAAAATGAGAGATTCAATTAATGTCAATTAGTTTGTTACTCGTGAACATTGAGATTATTTTTCCAGTTGTTTTAAGAATTTTTAATTAAACTCTATGCCTGTATTACGTTTTAATGTATTAGTTTTAACCTATTTCAAAATTAATAGGCTTCTTTTGTTCGAATAAATAAGTGTTTTCTTCCTTACCTGTATTTTGTGAAAATAGCAGTTTGTGTTCAGACCTTTCATTTACCCTTATCATTTGGCTGTATCTTTAATAGTAATCCAAACTTTAAAAATAACATTATTTTTAGTTTACTCCACAGAAATTAATGAAATAAATAAAGATAGACTACTTAATCCTTATAGGTGTATAGTATTAACACAACATCTCCTCTTGTCCAGGTCGGGTAGTAATGAGCTGTTGGTTCAACTTCGGATAGTGAGCGAAAATCAAACAAACCAGTTGTTGTTTACTTAGCTTTTACAAATGAAAGAGGGATTTCTACTTCTTTTTTTAGTATTGAAGAAAGTTAACGACTAGTGTGCAAAGTATAACATTGAAACCCGACATTACTATAACGCCAATGAATAACCCAGTGAACTGTGTACAGAGAAGATAGTTGGCAGTGAGCTAGCATCAGGCTATCATCTCCAATGAGCAGGTTTAAACCGTCGACAAGTCACAAGCGGCAGGTGCAGAGCTCCTGTCCGGCCGAGCAAAGAGCCCCCAGCCCCCGGAGGAGCCAACAAGGTGCTGGCCGAGAGGAACCATGCTGTGGTGGCGGTGGGAGCCTGGGTGGAGAGCGAGCACGACTTTATGGAGCACCCAACTCAGCTTTCATCCCAGAGACACAAGACCTTCTCACTACGCTATGCACAACCTCTGCCAATATTATCATACTTGGAGATTTTAATATTCACGTCGACTCCCCCTCCTGCCACTTTGCCACTGAGTTTCTGCTACTTCTGGACTGCCTCAATCTGACACAGCATGTTAATGTCCCCACACACGCCAAGGGTCACACGCTCGACCTGGTCATCACAAACTCCGCCCCCATCAGCAATCTGCTAGTGTATGACTTGGGGGTGTCTGACCACAAGACCATCTCTATGGATCTCTTTCCAATCCCCACTCAGCATGCCAAAACGCCAAATCCGCTTCAGGAACCTGAGGAACATCAACCCGGACACCATGACCCTGGACCTCCAGCATCTTTCTTCCGCCAACTTCTCATCAGTAAATGAGTCAGTTGCATATTACAACCAGTCCCTTAACAGTCTCCTTGATCTGCACGCCCCCCTCAAAACCAGGATGGTCACCTTCTCGCGCTCAGCCCCTTGGTACACCGGCAAACTGCGGAGAATGAAGACAGCTGGGCGTGTCCTTGAGCGGCGGCTCAAGGCCTCAGGACTCACTGTTCACCGGTTAGCCCATCGTGAACACCAGAAGGCCTACGCACAGTCCCTCAGAGATGCACGGTCCCAGTATTACTCCTCCCTCATCCACAACAGTACTGGAAACTCCAAGCAACTCTTCTCCACCATAAACCACCTCCTCAAACCCCAAAGTCCTCTACACTCCGACTCCACTGAGAAGCAGTGTATCAACTTCTCCGCCTTCTTCACTAACGAAGTTGATAACATCCGCTCCCTCCTCTCTAGCCCCTCTGCACCTCCAGTTACAACTGCTGACCCACAGCCTGGGACAACCCAGCCTCTTCGCTGTTTCACGGACATCTCTCAGCGAGAGGTTGAGGGCATCGTTAGGAGGATGAAGCCCTCCACCTGTGTCCTGGACCCCCTTCCATCAGCTCTTGTGAAATCGTACATCTGTACCATGAGCCCCATGATCACTAAGATCGTAAACCTCTCACTCCAGGCTGGCCATGTCCCCTCTGCCCTAAAAACCGCTGTCATCAAACCTTGTCTCAAAAAACCCTCCCTTGACCCGGGGGTCCTGGCCAACTACAGACCCATTTCCAACCTTCCTTTTCTATCAAAGGTGCTGGAAAAACTAGTTGCTGCTCAGCTCCAGGACCACCTAAACTCCAACAACCTATTTGAGAAGTTCCAGTCTGGTTTCCACTCAGGCCACAGCACAGAAACTGCCCTGGTCAGGGTCACCAACGACCTGCTGATGACGGCTGATGCTGGCTCTCCCTCTCTCCTCATCCTCCTCGATCTCACTGCAGCTTTCGACACCGTCGATCACGGCATCCTCCTCCATCGTCTGCACTCCACCATCGGACTCTCTGACTCTCCCCTTGACTGGTTCAGATCATACCTCACCGGGAGAACAGAGTACGTCTCCTTCGGCGAGGCAGAGTCAGGTACCCACAACGTCACCTGTGGTGTCCCTCAAGGATCAGTTCTCGGCCCCACCCTCTTCACACTCTACATGCTCCCCCTTGGCTCTATCATCAGCCGACATGGAGTATCATTCCATTGCTACGCTGATGACACCCAACTGTACCTCAGGATCAACCCTACCTCCTCTGCAGCCCTGCCTTCACCCACACTCACTGCCTGCCTGGAGGAGATACAGGCGTGGATGAAGCAAAACTTCCTGAAACTCAACAGCTCCAAGACCGAAGCCATTATAGTTGGCACCCCACACCAGGTTCGGTCATCCACCATCACCACCATCACCTTCTCCGGCCAGGACATTACCCTCTCCTCAATAGTCACCAACCTGGGTGTTAAAATGGACGCCCATCTGACCTTTGAGGCTCACATTAAACAGCTGTGCAAGAACTCCTTTTATCACCTCAGGAACATCGCCAAACTCCGCCCCACACTCACTCTGTCTGACACCTAAAAAGCTGGTCCATGCCTTTGTCTCCTCCAGGCTGGGCTACTGCAATGCACTCCTCATCGGGATCCCTAACAAAAGCATCCAGAAGCTCCAATACATTCAGAACAGCGCTGCTAGGATCCTGATGAGGGTGTGCAAATATGAACACATCACCCCCATCCTTAAAGCACTACACTGGCTACCCGTGGAACTGAGGATCGAATTCAAGGTCTCCGTCCTCACCCACCAGTGTGTCCATGGAACTGCCCCTCCCTACCTCAAGGAACTCCTCACCCCCCATACCTCCTTGCGGACCACCCGCGGCTCCAGCAACTCCAACTTCCTCAAACCCCCCAGGACTAAGCTCCGTACTATGGGAGACCGGGCCTTCTGCTCGGCTGCTCCCAGTCTGTGGAATGCTCTCCCCGACCAAATGAGAGCACCACAGACCGTGGAGGCTTTTAAAAAAGGCCTCAAAACCCATCTCTTCAAAAGAGCCTTTGCCTATAGATATTTACTTTGATATCATAGACAAATATGTACATTTAAAAAGGTGAAACCAGGAAATCCAAATCACTTCTAATTAAATGAATTTAGAAAACGCTTGATACATTTTCATGTTCACATGAATTGAGAGTCCTGACTTAACCTAAGGGTGTTGTTATGATCCCCTCCACTCATAACAACACCCTTAGGTTAAGTTAAGTCCACTAGGGGTCTATGCCTTTGTGTTCTGCTTGCTGGCTCTTGTTTGTGTTTCAGGTGATCAACCTGATGAGCCACACCTGGGCCGTCGACATAAAAGGCCAACACCAACCCATACTGCGCTCTCACGCTTCTGTTGGACACTGCCGCATCTTTCTTTCTGCACATTTTCACACACCCATATACACGCAATCATTACTGATAACGGACTTCCACATTTATTAGGGTTCTTTGAAGACCTTTGGTTTTTATGGTATTGTAAATAAATATGCTTTTTGTTACACTTAACTTGTCTAGTCTCCCATCTTTGTTGCAGCCTATGAGCCAGGCCGTAACAGTGTAACAGTTATATATACAGTCTATGTGTCCAACCTGTTTTCCCATGTCTTGATTCAGGCTCTTGCTTTGCTCACTGAAGAGATCCAGGTAGAGAAGAGGAGGGAGACTGAGGAGAGCCTTCTACGATTTCAAGATGAAGTACGCCATCGTGTGGCGCAGCAAGCTCAAGTCAGCAAGAAGAGACCGCAGCCTCACACAGATCTCATGGTCCACATATCATTATCATGACTTAAAGGCCCATTCCCAAACCGCCCCCTACACCCTACCCCTCCGTTTGCGCGTTCACGCGGAGGGTCCGCCATATTGAGGGCTGTTCCAAAGCAACGAGTGTGGAAGGGGAGTGGGCTATCAAGCCCTCAAACACGAGGTTGCGTTCCAATAGTCCATTTAGCGTAGGAACCTTCATAACCAAGTGCAATGACCCGGAAGTACGTCAGTGGCAGCCATGTTAAGTGCCGTTCCAATTCTCTAAATGAAAGGAAAGGAGGTTTCAAGCTTCCTTTATAACCTCCTTTAGCTTAGGAACCACTGGACCTCCCTAACCGAAAGGAGAGGAGAAAATGCTGCCCCACAATGCCTTGCAGCCGCAGCATTTGACGTCACACAACAGTCGGCCGTTCACGGAAACAAACGATTATGACGGAGAAATTATAGGCTATCATGAAAGTTACGGTGCTTATTAAGCATTTTAAAACGTAAGTGGTGACTTGCCAAAGTGCTTTGTTCTGAACGTTCATCAGTATTATAATCAAAAAGAGAAATATGAACATTAGTTTTTACTGAAATTGTCAAATAAAGTCACCATTTCACAGTCTTTACTGAGCTGTGTGGGGTTCGTTCAACTTTTAAAAGATGTTTGAATGATGATATACACAGTGATAGATGTTAAGGACTATGGTGACCACTGTATAATGTCATAATTCAATCTAGGAACTACATGCTGGTATGGTTCCGCACGGACACATTAGTTGGTACCTCTTGTGTATATACTGTGTCCTCCTCCTTTTCTCTCTCTCTTGGCTACTCGGACTGCAAGCCAGCAACATGTCCTTTTCTGCTCCGCAATAAAGTTCACTTTTGCACTTCCATTGCACCGCCTCCGACTCCATATATCTCGGCACTACATTGGTGACCCTGACAACGTCTCGTGAAGTTTCCGGGACGGACCCGTACACGGCAGAAAAACACAGTTTTTCTTCTCGAAATGCCGGGGATGATTGGAGACGTCCGTGGCTGCCACCGGCACGCGGACTGAGGCTCGGTGCGCGCCCCGCAGAATGGCTGGGGACGTTGCTCGCCATTCCCGCATCGGCCTTCCGACTACAGGGAGACCATGCACGACCTGCTGGGTAGGGATGAACTCGATTGCTACCTCGTCCACGTCCAGGCTGAGCTAGCTATCGACGACTAGCAGCTAACCTCGTTGGCTGACGGCTACGGCTAGCAGCTACCGATGGCTGCCAGCTAACGGCCACAGCTAACGGCTAGCTGCTAACGGCTATCGACCTTTTGAGCTTTTTCCCCTGGTACCTGAGAGGAGGTTCGACCATGTCTGGTCGGCCTCGTGTGGATCCTCTCACGATTTCACCTACCTTTTTTGGACCGTGGACAGTACGGCCCTTTTTGAGCTTTTTCTGGTGCCTGAGAGGAGGTTCGACCATGTCTGGTCGGCCTCGTGTGGACCCTCTCGCTTTTTCACCACCTCGACGGCGGCTTCGGACGACACCCGTGCTTTCATCGGCGCTTGGGTGGTGTGCTTCTGGACCCCGTCTCGCCTCGACAGTTTCGGACGTCGCCCATGCCTTCGTCGGCCCGTGGGTGGCGCGCTTCGGGACCCTGTCTGGCCTCTTCCTTCGCCTCGGCGGTTTCGGACGTCGCCCATGCCTTCATCGGCCCGTCTCACGGTTCACCTCGACGGCGGCTTCGGACGGCGCCCCGTCTGGCCTCTCCCCTGTCCACGGCTCCTTCCTCCCGGGGATGCTGCTCCTGCCCCCCGGGGACCCGGCTCCTTCCTCCCGAGGACTTCGTGCCCCCCGCCGCCGCTGTGCCCTCGCCTGTGGCCGGGCAGCGCTCCTTCCTACTGGGGACCACCGGGTTATTCACGCCAGTCGCAGCTCAGCGACCAAGCTTTCTTCGACTGGCGGGTGAGTTCTTCGTTCGCCACGACGCCTACTGCGGCTCCCTTACGACGGCCCGTTCCGGCCTGCCCCCGGTCGGGATGCCCTCGCCCTCGTTAGGGCCCCTACCCTTTCCGACGGCCCGTTCCATGGCCCGGCCCTCACCTGCAACCCCGCCCTCCTCGGCCCCTATGGTGCTTCCTCCCAGACGCGGGGATTGTGCCATGTTTGAATTCTGGGGGGGGGCTTGTGTGGTGACCACTGTATAATGTCATAATTCAATCTAGGAACTACATGGTGGTATGGTTCCGCACGGACACATTAGTTGGTACCTCTTGTGTATATACTGTGTCCTCCTCCTTTTCTCTCTCTCTTGGCTACTCGGACTGCAAGCCAGCAACATGTCCTTTTCTGCTCCGCTATAAAGTTCACTTTTGCACTTCCATTGCACCGCCTCCGACTCCATATATCTCGGCACTACAGGACTAACGTTTATAATAAATACATTTGTATTTATTTTAAGATATTTTCATACAATCATACGTATTGGGATCATTTGTATTAATGTGGACCGGAGGGAGAGGGTGACGAGCATACATTTCACTTTCCTTTTTTATTTCAATTCCAACTTTGGTCATGAAGAATATGTTTCTCTGTTGTCCACGTTCATAAAGCAACAGCATCAGAGCACGGTGCAGAGTCTCTAGATGAGTTTACAGTAGTCCCTCGTTCTTATTAAACATCCATGTAGTCGGTTGTATAGAAAACTGTAGTTTCCATAGTTCCCCCACAGCAGCAGACGCACATTCATGACGTCCGCTGGCGCATCATAAACACGTCGGATAGTGAAAGTGCATTCGGATTCTCTAAAGTACGGCAGACTCTTCTCCTAAGTCCTTTTGAATTCTCCTATCCACTATCTCTTAACCCCGTGACGTTTCACTCAGAGGTCAATGAATAGGAGATAGGGTTAGAACTTAGGAGCTGATTTTTAAACTGTCCGAACGCAACCAGTGCCTCACCAGCCATGAACGTCACCGCACGTCACTGGATTATGGGAACAAAGTAAGAACAAAAATAGTTCTTCAAACTTTTATATATTAGCATTTCCTTTCTTTCCTAAATATATTTTTTTCTTCATGATATTAAATCGTATATGTTTTTAAACAGATACCTGGACAAAGTCCTCGTCCTGAACTGATCACCAAAGTTAATTTCCCTCTGAAAGACATCCTGACTCCATCTGCTGGAGAATACATGACATAGCAGCATTTCCTGCTGTTGATCAATCATCCTGTGACAGAGGGCAGAGAAAACGAAAGAGGATTTTGACATTGTTGAAAAGAGCGGAGACGCCATTACAGGGTGTGAGATCTCTGCTGGGAGACACGTTTGGAGGATTTGAAACACTCAAGAGAAAGGACATACCTTAGTGAGTTTTGTTTTAAAAAGACAACAGAGAACGAGACAAATGGCTGAGAAAAACCCTCTTCTTGAAAGTTTCCTGAGCTGCCATGTGTGTTCAGAGACGTTCAGAGATCCTGTGTCTCTGGGCTGCAACCACAGCTTCTGTTCGAGCTGCCTGCAGACATTCTGGGAACAAAGTAAGAACAAAAACTGCCCTATTTGTAAAAGAAAATCTTCAAAAGATCTTGTGGTGAACTTTGCACTAAAGGAGCTGGCTGACTCCTTTGCTGAGAGACAGAAAGCTGGATCATCTGAGACAGAGAAAGGAGAGAAGAAGGTGGAGGTGGTGTGTAGTAAACATCAAGAAGAGCCTAAATTGTTCTGTAAGGATGAAGAGAGAGCTGTGTGTCCTGTATGTGACCTTTCTCTCCACCAGAGTCACAAGGTGGTTCCTGTAGAACAAGCAGTCAGTGAGCTGAAGGACCTGCTGACATCTGACTTAGAGTCTCTGCAGGACAAGAGGGACAAATACAAAGGAGTGGAGACAACATACAATAAAGTGATTCAAGGTTCCAAGAAGCAGCTGCTGTCCACAGAGAGGCAGATCAGAGCAGAGTTCATCAAGCTCCATAGGTTCCTGACAGAGGAAGAGAAGACCAGACTGGCAGCTCTGAGGGAGGAAGAGGAGCAGAAAGGGAAGACTATCAGCAGAGAGATGAAGAGCATCCAGGAGCACATCTCCTCTCTGTCACACAGTATCTCTGCTGTTGAAGAAGAGCTGCAGAAACACAACGTGCCCTTCCTCAGCAGTTATAAAGCCACTCAGAGCAGAGCCAGAGTCCAGAGCTCACTGTCAGTCCCACAGCTGCTCCCAGGAGCGCTGATAGATGTGGCCAAACACCTGGGCAACCTGTCCTTCAGAGTCTGGGAGAAGATGAAGGACCAGGTCCACTTCAGTCCCGTCATTCTGGACCCAAACACTGCAAACCGCTGGCTCTCTCTGTCTGACGATCTGACCAGTGTGAGACGTGGAGGCAAATATCAGCAGATTCCTGATAATCCAGAGAGATTCACTCACGGTGCTGATGTTCTGGGCTCTGAGGGCTTCAGCTCAGGGCGACACAGCTGGGAGGTGGAGGTGGGAGATCATCCTGACTGGTATATAGGTTTGACTAAAGAGTCAGTTGACAGGAAGGGAAAGGTATTTGCCTCACCAGAATATGGAATCTGGTGTGTAAAACATAGCCGTGGAAAATACACTAATGGTGCTGGTGAGACTCTCAGAGTGGAGAAGAATCTCCAGAGGATCAGAGTCCAGCTGGACTATGACAGGGGGGAGGTCTCCTTCTACGACCCTGAAGACACGACTCCCATCTACACTTACGGAGACACTTTCACTGAGGAACTCTTCCCATATTTCAGTATTGGAAAAGCTGGTGATGCTAAAACTGCTGATATCAAAATCTGTCAAACTGAGGTTCCTCTGTGATGCTCAGGAGTGTTAGTTCAGACTTTATTCTGACTTCACTGTCCGTCTAGATCTCTTTGAAATAATCAGGATAAGAAACAGATGACCATCAGATCATAATTTTAGCCTGCAAGATTTCTAAATGTTCTGAAAATGTGATCATGTTCTAATTACAGCTTTAAACATTATATTCAAAGTCTCAGTGTAACAAAACAAATTGATTGTTTATATTTTGTTATACGTTTTTATTGTGTGTTTATAATTTTCTTTTAACTCACTGACATTTTTTTTGAATCTGAAAATCATTTTTAAATACATTGAGGCATGATTGATGAATGCTCAACATTTTAATCCAACATCTTTAAATAAATAAATAGATGATCTGTTTTTCTTTTTAATCAATGTCCTGAAAATGTTTGTGTTTTTTTAATTCTAATAAAAACTAACAAATCAAAGCTGTCAATTCTCCTTTTTTAACATCTTGTTTCTAGTCAAACGTCATTTTTATAGCAGTATAAGATAATATAACAATGTAAGATATTTTTAGGACTCTTGATTAATTATTTTTAGATATGGGTTGTTGTTTTACTCCCAGGAGTAATTGAAGTTGAGTATTTCTGTACTGTATATATGAACAATAACATTTGTGGCAATTGAAAATGTCCATTTTATTATTAACCTAAAGGGAATTATAGCTGTACAATTAAGTTTTATTCAGAAATATGTCTATAAGCTTGATTCCTGTTTCTTCAGGTACATCAACAAACCTTTACAATAATAATTTAAAAAAAATCACCTTAATGATCTAATCTCTTATTCAATGCATTGCATCCCTCCATGAATCTGTTTTTCGCTTTACATTAATGGACAGCCAAACTCTTGAAATCTATGTCTCCTTGTGTGAAGTCATGTGACGGAGGAACCTGCTGTCAGCAAAGAAGCTCCCACCCTGATGAAGGAGAGTCAGCAGAAAACATGTGAGGGGTAAAGCATGGCATACTGGAGCTGTGCAACGGGTTTGATTTGATGGAGCTGTTTTGATTCTCTCTTAGAAACAGTCAGGAGTCTCATTTACCTTTCTCCAACTCCACTGCAGCATTATAACATATACAAAGTAGATTCAAAACAAAAAAGAGGAATGTATTACATACTTTCCTGCAAAACACACATGTATTCACTTTGATACTTTGTCTTGAGTTAGTTAAAACCTGTTGATCCAGTTGTTGATCAGCTGTGTGATTTAAAGCTGTAATAAACCAGCCTCATTGAAGGGGGCATCACTGAGGGTTTATAAGTCTATGGTTTATACACACAGACGCATGACTGTCTGAATGATTTGCTCTGGAGGAGAGTTTTCACTAAGGATGTACTACTTTCACTAATACATGTATTAGCTGTGTAACCTACTGAGTGCACTTTTAAGAACATGTGCAACATGTGAACCACATCATAATATGTGATTGCATGGTCACGTTTCACTTCCTGTGAACACCACAAGATGAAGACAAAGTCAAGATTTGACATTACTCTCTCGTTCAATTACCCTAGCGGGCCCTCTGTGAATTTACAGCAGCACCACCAATCAGCTCCTGTCTTCACAGTAACTTGCAGAGACGGCTAAAGGAGCTTCTTTCATGTAACCCTTCACATTCAATCAAAAACTGAATAGGCAGATTCGAAGGATTTATTTCTTTGGAAATTTTATTTTAAATACAATTAAATCAAGTTATTTTGGTAAAATTAATGAAAAATATAACTACAAATATTTTAAAAGAAATATATAAACACATTTTTTTAATGTTTTTGAATATTATTTTGTAGAATATCTTAGGAGGGGCCCTGACGGCTCGCCACTGGCTCTGACACAGCTGCAGCATTCTTGTTGTGAAATAATTCATGTTGTTTGCATCATTTGTAACATGGTGGAGGGCGATTGTAGTGATGGGACTCTGCGTTGATGTAGCAGCTGGTTTAGGTCCGGATCTCTGGGATGTTGTGACCTCTGAGTGGAGCTGCTGGGTGAAGATCTTCATGTTGACCCAGCGGTTTGACCCAGGAGAGCGGAGCAGCCGGTGTCAGCGGTCTCACCTGGGTCCTCCTGAGGTGAAGCTGGAACCATAAAACAAGGAGGAGGTTCAGTGGAGACAGGTTTCATCAGGAGGGTTTCATGTTTCCTTTTGATGTTCTGCTGCTGATGCAAAATAGTTCACTGTTAAAATGTGAGATTAACGATGGATGGACCTGTTGGTCTGTTTAAGCTGCTCTTCATGAATCATCCACCAGAGGGTAGAGTGTTAGACTGACTGCTAGTTTCCTCTGTCGCTTTAAATAACTGAATAAGGTCACATCAGGTGAGGTGAGTTGGTGTGAGGTTGAAAAGTTTCCCCATGTTTGTTCCTAATGTTAAATATATTGGTTAATTACAGTTATCATGTCACCCAGGACTAAAGCAAACACGATTATACATCTATTTTTTTTCTAGGATATTTTAGATCATAATAAATGGCTGATCTTTATAATAACTTGACCATTTTTGTATTTCTTGATATCTTTAATAATAACTTATTAATAATGTATTTTTTAACCGTGTCAGTAGATTGTATTTGAAAGGAACATGAAGATGGCAGGCAGTATAAAGTTTGAGGAAACTCATGTGACAGTGGCTGAAAGAAAATGATGTCAAACTGGTTTGACTGATCAGCCTGTTGATATGTTCCACCCTCCTTCAACTAAAATACAACAAACCATTTCCTTGTTGGTTGGATTTTATGAGCAATTTCATTTTGATAATATAAAACAACAAGAAAGATCACCTTTATAAAAATTTATATATTGAACCCCTTGCTCCTCTTCACACAGATACCTGGACAAAGTCATCGTCCTGAACTGAATACCAAATACATCTGAAAGACATCCTGACTCTATCTGCTGGTGAATAAATGACACAACTGCATTCCTGCTGTTGATCAATCATCCTGTGACAGAGGAGAGAGAAAACCAAAGACTGTATAAAGGAGGGAACCAAAGAAGATTTAGAGATAGGTGAAGACGCCATCAGAGGAGGTGAGATCTCTGCTGGGAAACACACACTTGGAGTGAATAAAGAAGAGAAGTGGAGAGACTGTGAGTTGGTGAGTCCTGCAAATATATATATTTTTGAACTGCATCAACAGATTTGAATTGAAATAAACAATATTATTTCATGCAGGATAGAGGTTAATCAAGTACTGTAATGTTAATTACTTTAAATGAGACAAACTTGTTTCCTCCAGTAATCTGTTATGAAAGGAATCCACTCCCATATGTTCATGGACTTCAACAAGTCTTGTATTTCCTCTGCAGAGATACATCAGTGAATCATCAGTGTGTGCTTCTGTACATGTTGAATACCTGCACTCTGTCTCTCTTTACACGTTGTAGTTATGAAGTTGAATGAAGCGTCTGGATTCAGTGATGATCATTCATGTTGTCCAGTGCAAAGCTGTTGTAAAGCAGATACACAGGCTGTGCAGCTTTAGTCTCACAGCTGGAAGATGTATTAGTACATGTTGAGTGAGTGACAGGCCGTACACTGACTGTTGGGCAGTGTGTCGAGGACAAAGTTCACACGGCGGTTCAGAGGTATTTGATCTGAGTATTTTATTGGAGCTCCTCGTCACGTTGAAGGTTTATGGAAAGTGTTCCTGTCTAACAACTTCTGTGCATGTCTGAACTACTCTCTCTCTCTGTGTGCTGCTCTTGTGTCTAATATTGTGTAACTTTGTTTTTTGTGCACTCAAGTTACTGCTACAATAATCCTACATAAACAAAGTGATTTAATAGTATTTTCAGGAGAGATGTTATTTCTTTTTGAGGCTGAAAACAAAAACTAAGATAATTTAAATACATTTAACTTTCATATCCTGTTGTTTAAAAACCCTTCACTCTCCTATTTATACATTCTAAATATATGTAAGACATTATCTGAAAATGTATTGTTTCAAAAACAAATGATCATTATATATTTTGCAGCTGTTTGTCTCTAAAAAGGAAATCCAAAAAGTGTTGAAATGAACTCATCATAATAATAATAATAGCTTGGATTTATATAGCGCCTTTCATGAGACCCAAGGTCGCTTTACAAAGAAGAACAGGAGTAGAAACAAACATAACAAAACAAAAGGCAGTCAGACAAACAAAACAACAAATAGATTAGGGGCCAAAAGCCTTAGCAAACAGATGGGACTTGAGGGCCCTTTTGAAGGCGTCAAACGTTGGGGCTGCCACACTGAAGGCTCTGTCCCCGAAGGTTCGCAGTTTGGTGCGGGGGGTGGTAAGCAGGCCAGAGTCTGAAGACCACAGGTTCCGGGGTGGGGCATGTGGGTGAAGGATGTCCGATAAGTACTGGGGGGCAAGGGCATGGAGGGACTTGTAGGTGAGGAGGAGGACTTTGTAGGATATGCAGGACTTGACCGGCAACCAGTGGAGGTGGATGAGGGTGGGAGTGATGTGCTGCCATGGCTTTGTGTGTGTGAGTACCCTAGCAGCACAGTTTTGAACATACTGGAGCCTGTCCGGGGTTTTGTTGGGGACCCCGAACAGGACACCATTGCAGTAGTCCAAGCGGGGGGTGACAAAAGCATGATATATGATCCTTAATACCAATGAAAGGGTGAAGATATGATCATATGAATAAATGGGAGTGAAAAAGTGTCAGGAAGAAAAAAAAAATGCACTTGAGTTGGTAGAATGTATGTAGATATTAGGTGTTGGGGAAATATTTTCCAAGGCCCATAACTTTGACCCAGTTTATCAACTGTCCTGACTGAGCACAGGCACCTGTAACCTTGGCTGCTGTGCTCTCAGTGTTCTGTCTCCCTGTTCCTGCCTGTTGGATCAGCTGATGGAGGGGTTATGGTTCTATCTTGTTCTGCACAATGTTGATTATTCTCAGAACTAGCTAAATACATCTGGGGTAGAGTTCTTCAGGATTGACGTGGCAACTCTCCCGTGAAGTCAGACCCTCTGGCTCTTGACATCAAAGCTCCTGCTCTTCCCGTGTCTCCTTCCTGAGTCGGTGACTCCCACTGCATTGCTGCTACACAGAAGTTTCCTCCACATTAGGATTATACATTTAGAGAGTGTTTATCTTTACTCCTTGATAAACTTGATAATATGAACACAGAGAGACAGACGTGTTGTCAGAACATGTTTCCTGTTAGTGACTGAAAAATAAAACCATGTGAAACTGGTTTAGTGTCGCTCAGCCTGTTGAAATGTTGAGTCCTCACTGGAGGACAAAGGCACGATCCTCTCCTTCTCTGTGGCATTTTATGAGCTTTTTAATAATTGACTAAGTGGATAAAGCTTAAAGGAGCAGTTTGTTTATTGAGCTGTCCCATAGACTAAGTCTGACTCCTGCAGGGGCCGGAGTTTGAAACCTGACAAAAGAAGTCTGTCTGCTGCAAGTCGCCCCCCTCTCCCTTTCTTTCATTAAATACATGCAAAAAGCAGAAATAAATGATCTTTAACATATTCTTTATTAATTATTTTATCTTTTGAGTACGTCCTCAAACGGATAAACAAGTCATAAAGATGTCAGACAGGATAAAAGTATAAGTTGAGGGGTTTTGCAATGAAAACAAAGAACGTAACAAGACACCTACAACGTGACTGTGCTCTTCCAGACTGTTATGTTTGTGTGACTCTAAACATAAATACTGTATACTCCAACTCTTATGGAGAATCATAACGCTTACAATCACAAGAGAGTAAGGCAAGGCAAGTTTATTTATATAGCACTTTTCAACACAAGGCAATTCAAAGTGCTTTACAAAAAATGAAAGACATTAAGAAAATGGCATTTAAAATCAGTCTTTAAAAAGAAAAGATAATAAAATAAACATTAAAAGAAGAAATACATTGATAAAAGTTACAGTGCAGAGTGAGATATGAATAGTTCAATTAAAAGCAGCGACAAAAAGAAAAGTCTTCAGCCTGGATTTAAAAGTAGTCAGAGTTGCAGCGGACCTGCAGGTTTCTGGGAGTTTGTTCCAGATATTTGGAGCATAATAACTGAACGCTGCTTTACCATGTTTAGTTCTGACTCTGGGGACAGAAAGCTGACCAGTCCCTGAAGACCTGAGAGATCTGGATGGTTCATCATTTAGCAGGAGGACAGAAATGTATTTTGGGCCTAAACCATTCAAAGCTTTATAAACCAGCAGCAGTATTTTGAAATCTATTCTTTGACACACAGGAAGCCAGTGTAAAGACTTCAGAACAGGAGTGATGTGATCCACTTTCTTAGTGTTAGTGAGGACTCGAGCAGCTGCGTTCTGAATCAGCTGCAGCTTCCGAATAGATTTTTTAGTGAGACCTGTGAAGACACCATTGCAGTAGTCGAGTCTACTGAAGATAAAAGCATGGACAAGTTTTTCCAAATCCTGCTGCGACATTAGTCTTTTAATCCTAGATATGTTCTTTAGGTGATAGTAGGCTGATTTAGTAACTGTTTTAATGTGACTGTTGAAACTCAGGTCAGAGTCCATGACTACACCTAGATTTCTGGCTTTATCTGTTGTTTTGAACATTGCAGACTGAAGCTCAGCGCTAACTTTTATACGTTCTGCCTTGGCTCCAAAAACCATTACCTCAGTTTTATCTTTGTTTAATTCGAGAAAGTTCTGACACATCCAGTCATTGATTTGTTCAATGCACTTACTCAGTGTTTGAATTGGAGCATAGTCTCCTGGTGAAACTGTTACGTACATTTGTGTGTCATCTGCATAGCTATGGTAACTTATTTTGTTGTTTTTCATTATCTGAGCCAGTGGTAGCATGTAGATGTTAAAGAGAAGAGGCCCCAAGATGGAGCCTTGAGGAACCCCACATGTCATATTTGTCAACTCAGATGTGTATTTACCTATAGAAACAAAGTTGTTTCTGTCCTTTAAGTAGGATTCAAACCAATTTAGGACTGTTTCCGAAAGTCCCACCCAGTTTTCCAGTCGGTCTAGTAATATGCTGTGGTCAACAGTGTCAAACGCAGCACTGAGATCTAATAATACTAACACTGAAGTTCTGCCACTGTCTGTGTTTAGGTGGATGTCATTAAAGACCTTTACAAGAGCAGTCTCAGTGCTGTGGTTTGGACGAAAGCCTGACTGGAACACATCGAAACAGTCATTTAATTGCAAAAAATTACTCAACTGTTGAAAAACAACTTTTTCAATGATTTTACCTAGAAATGGGAGGTTTGATATGGGCCTATAATTGTTCATTACTGAAGCATCTAGATTATTCTTTTTTAAGAGCGGTTTAATGACTGCAGTTTTCAGGGCCTGTGGAAAAATACCTGAGTGAAGAGATTTGTTTACTATATGAAGTAGATCTGAGGCCATGCAAGGAAAAACATCTTTGAAAAAATCCCGTTGGAATAATATCAAGGCAGCAGGAGGAGGATTTCAGAAGTTGTATAATGTCCTCTAGGGTTTTATCATTAATCTGATGGAATTGTGTCATGGTGTTTGAATTGATATTAGGTGGACACAGAGACAAAACATTTGCTGTTCCTGATGCAGAGGCACTGACTGCTTGTCTGATTTTCTGAATTTTGTCAGTGAAAAAGGAGGCAAAATCATTGCATGCCCTGGTGGATAGAAATTCAGAGGCTACTGACACTGGGGGGATAGTTAGTCTGTCGACGGTAGCAAACAAGGCACGTGCGTTGTTTTTGTTTTTCGTAATGATGTCAGAGAAGAAAGACTGTCGTGCGTTTTTCAATTCCAAATTATAAAGGCCAAGTCTCTCTTTATAGATTTCAAAGTGAACCTGGAGATTTGTTTTTCGCCACCTACGTTCAGCTTTTCGACACTCTCTTTTTTCTGTTTTCACGGTCATGGCCTTTCTCCATGGAGATATTTTCTTGCCAGACACTTCCTTTACCTTAGTTGGAGCAATGGCATCTATAATATTTTTAATTTTTTAATTAAAATGATCTACTAGCTCATTTACTGAGATGTTAGCAGGGGCAAGTGTGGAAGAAAAATTCTGAGTAAACATTTCCCTAGTGTTTTCAGTTAAATATCGCTTTGTGGTTACCTCTTTTTTAACATTTTTGTGAACAGAAATAGAGCTCTCAAAGAAAACACAGGAATGATCAGAGAGCGCAACATCAGTCACCACAACCTTAGAGATATTCAGACCCTTTGAGATAATTAAGTCCAGAGTGTGCCCCTTATTGTGCGTGGGCTCCGTCACATGCTGAGTCAGTCCATGGCTATCAAGAACACAAAACAGTTCTTTTGCCCCTCTGTCCTGAGGGTTGTCAACATGGATGTTAAAATCACCAACAATGACTAGACGTCAAAGTCAATACACACTATAGACAGCAGTTCAGTAAAGTCATCATAAAAGCTTGCACAGTATTTGGGTGGTCTATAGATATTTAGGAACAGAGCTCGAGAGGAGCATTTCAGCTGAAGGGCCACATATTCAAAAGAAGCAAAGTTCCCATAAGATGTCTTCCTGCATTGAAGAGAATCATTGAACAGAATAGCAACTCCACACCCTTTCTTATGCATTCTTTCCTGACTCATAAAACCAAAGTTGGGAGGGGTTGATTCGATAAGAACACCTGCACTGTTATTTTGTTCAATCCAAGTTTCTGTTAAAAACATAAAATCGAGATTGTGCTCAGTGATAAAATCATCGATTAAAAATGTTTTTCCTGCCAAAGACCTGACATTTAATAAAGCTAGTTTAAGTTTGTTAAACACACTATCAGTCATGTTTTTTGTAACAAGCTGTGGCTGACATGGAATCACTGCTAAATTAGATAAACTCACACAAACGTTTGAGCGCTTCCTGTATCTAAAATGATTCACCGCTCTTAATCTATTACCTATCAACACAGATATCGGCAAAGCTATAGGCAGGCAGGGCCCCAGCATGTCCTGGAAAGAGTTGAGAGTGCCATACGCCCTTGAGCCTGGACCCAGCACACATCAGTAAGAGTGTGTTGCATTTTGTACACACACATCCTTATCAGGCTTCGGAGACTGCAGATGCTTTCTTGAAGGGAGGGGAGGTGGTTGACGTAGGCTCGGTGATGAAGACGGGGGAGATGGTGCGCGTCTTCGCGGTGATTTTGGTGGGCGTCGTTGAGGAGCGGGGGTAAAGGACATGCTGCCAGCCCTGCGTATCGCCTTAGTTTGGTTATTGAACTCCAGGAAGGAATCGGTGCCAACCCTCTGTATCGCCTTCATGTGTTCAAAGGCGTTGTCAGGGGGGGGGGGGGCAGTGGAGACTCCTCCATGTGTCTCATAGGTCTCCCATAATCAGAACATTCCTCAGGCGGGTGCAGTGATAATTCTTCAGGGTTTTCTGCGCGATGTGTTGTGTCTTTCTCCTGTTTTGATTCCTCTTGTTGCTTGTCCTTGGCAGGGAGGGAACAGATTGATGACGCAGGCAGTTGAAAATGTTAGAGATAAACAATTTCACTCCTGACTTGTTCAGGCAAACTCCATTTGCCTTGAAAAGATGTCTGCGATCCCAGAAAAAGTTAAAATTGTCAATAAAATGGACAGAATGGTCAGTACAGGCATTGGAAAGCCAGGTGTTCAGTGCAAACAATCTGCTGAATCTCTCCACTCCTCTTCTGACTGGCGGTAGAGGGCCACTGATGAACACCTCCGCATTTAGAGAGCTGACAGTTTCCAACAAACATTTAAAGTCTTCTTTCAGCACTTCTGACTCTTGTTTCACAACATCATTTGTTCCAATGTGTAGTACCACATTCTTCACAGTTGGATGTTCAGCCCCAATATGCAGGATCTTCTCAGCCAAGTCAGAGACCATATCCTTGGGAAAACAGAGTACTTTGGTGTTGTTCTTATTACACAGACCTTTTACATCTCTCACAGCAGAGTCACCCACAATCAGAGTTTCAGGCCCAGTCGTTAGCTTTCCCTCTAGCCTTTTACTTTTGGAGAAGCTATTGGTCCTTACCCTGCTATGTGAAGAGGACAGGTTATCCAGGTCATCAGAAAGAGATCTCCGGTTCTCGGTCAGTGGAGCGTATCTGTTCTGGATTGGCACACTTGGTGGTTTAGGAGGATTGTTTGTAATTCTCCCTTTAGCAGCTGTCCACTGCGGTTTCCTGGTTGGAACAGGGGTTGAAGAGGCGCTCTTCCTGGGTGATAACAATGCAGGCCAGCCGGTCGCATCACAGATTTCAGAGCCCTGGGCTCTGCCTGTTATCCGTCCTCCCAAATCCCATGGAAATGATTTACTCTTCGGCTTTGCACCCAGAGAGTTCCAGGGAGGACTACCACTTGTAGATTTATTACCCAGTACACAGGCCCCCTGTTCCTTGGAATCCTTGTAGCTGCTAACTAGCTGTGAGTTAGCATACCCTTCTCCATTATTTTGCAACACTGGTAAAGTGGTGTCATTCCCACGACATAGTCCATTCACTTCCACGTTAACTTCCAACCGTTGCATTTTCATTTCCAACACATCGATATTCTGTATAAGTTTGTGGAAGTCATCTGTAGAGAACGGAGGCATTTTGCTACCAACTAGCATGCAGTAGCCTACCAGGCTTTAGCTGTTGCTAGGTCACGCTACTGTAAGACTGAGGTCGTCGTAAAAATGTTGAAATATGGCTGAAACCCTCCGTCTATTTACGAAGATGAACTGTCCCAGTGATAAGTTAATGTCCAGGAGCCGCTGCTCGAAGTTTTCAGAGAATAAGAATAGGAAAATCAGCATAAAAAGTAAGCAGAGGCAGGAGCAAGCAGAAAAGCGTCTGCACTGTAAGAAAGATAACACAGTTCAACAACTCATGATAGTGTTGTCGCCACAGTTCTGCGATGTTGCCTGACCCACACACTCCTTCAATGGAAGAGGGTGAGGGAGTCTTACAGCTGTTTATGACTTTGACCTCTTTCCAGAAATCATAGCAACTATTGTTGCGCAGCTTTCTGGCAAGTGAGTCAGCCCTCATTGTGTCCTCATTTATTTTAATGAAGCGGACAGCATACTTATATTTGGCGTTAGTGTTTAAGATTGAACACCGGTCAGATGATCATAAAGAAGAAACAAATGGGTTAAAAACATGTTTGAGTCAGAACTTGAAAGTCTTCCAGATCCCGAAGTTCATCTTTCCGATATATCTGCTGGTAATAAAACAGATGACTGCATTTATAACTATCAATGATCAACTAGTGAAAGAGGTTAGAGGGATTGAATGTCATTCTGACATTGTTGAAGAGAGCCTCGACACCAGTACACTGCGGGAGATCTCATCGACATTTAGAGGCAAGCCGAGGGGAAGAAAAAGTTGGTGAGTGATCATTTTGAAACACCAAAGGCCACCTGAAACACCTGAGCTGCCATGTGTGTTCAGAGACTCTCAGAGATCCTGTGTCTCTGAGCTGCAAC
The DNA here is from genome assembly GCA_902827135.1 of Harpagifer antarcticus. Classification (NCBI taxonomy): domain Eukaryota; kingdom Metazoa; phylum Chordata; class Actinopteri; order Perciformes; family Harpagiferidae; genus Harpagifer; species Harpagifer antarcticus. The sequence continues at coordinate 4,058,309 of CADEHL010001000.1, read as the reverse complement.
CACAGCTTCTGTTCGAGCTGCCTGCAGAAACTCTGGGAACAAAGTAAGAACAAAAACAGTTCTTCAAACTTTTATATATGAGCATTTCCTTTCTTTCCTATGTTGTTGTTTTTTTTTTCATGGTATTACATTTTATGTGTTTTTATTCCAACAGATACCTGGACAAAGTCCTCGTCCTGAACTGATCACCAAAGTTCATTTCCCTCTGAAAGACATCCTGACTCCATCAGCTGGAGAATACATGACATAGCAGCATTTCCTGCTGTTGATCAATCATCCTGTGACAGAGGGCAGAGAAAACCAAAGAGGATTTTGACATTGTTGAAAAGAGCGGAGACGCCATTACAGGGTGTGAGATCTCTGCTGGGAGACACGTTTGAAGGATTTGAAACACTCAAGAGAAAGGACATACCTTAATGAGTTTAGCTTTTAAAAGACAACAGTGACCAAGACAAATGGCTGAGAAAATTCTACTTGAAAGTTTCCTGAGCTGCCATGTGTGTTCAGAGACGTTCAGAGATCCTGTGTCTCTGGGCTGCAACCACAGCTTCTGTTCGAGCTGCCTGCAGACATTCTGGGAACAAAGTAAGAACAAAAACTGCCCTATTTGTAAAAGAAAGTCCTCAAAAGAAGAACCGTGGACAAATTTTACACTAAAGGAGCTGGCTGACTCCTTTGCTGAGAGACAGAAAGCTGGATCATCTGAGACAGAGAAAGGAGAGAAGAAGGTGGAGGTGGTGTGTAGTAAACATCAAGAAGAGTCTAAATTGTTCTGTAAGGATGAAGAGAGAGCTGTGTGTCCTGTCTGTGAGTTTTCTCTCCACCAGAGTCACAAGGTGGTTCCTGTAGAACAAGCAATCAGTGAGCTGAAGGACCTGCTGACATCTGACTTAGAGTCTCTGCAGGACAAGAGGGACAAATACAAAGGAGTGGAGACAACATACAATGAAGTGATTCAAGGTTCCAAGAAGCAGCTGCTGTCCACAGAGAGGCAGATCAGAGCAGAGTTCATCAAGCTCCATAGGTTCCTGAAAGAGGAAGAGGAGACCAGACTGGCAGCTCTGAGGGAGGAAGAGGAGCAGAAAGGGAAGACTATCAGCAGAGAGATGAAGAGCATCCAGGAGCACATCTCCTCTCTGTCACACAGTATCTCTGCTGTTGAAGAAGAGCTGCAGAAACACAACGTGCCCTTCCTCAGCAGTTATAAAGCCACTCAGAGCAGAGCCAGAGTCCAGAGCTCACTGTCAGACCCACAGCTGCTCCCAGGAGCGCTGATAGATGTGGCCAAACACCTGGGCAACCTGTCCTTCAGAGTCTGGGAGAAGATGAAGGACCAGGTCCACTTCAGTCCCGTCATTCTGGACCCAAACACTGCATACAGGTGGCTCTCTCTGTCTGACGATCTGACCAGTGTGAGACGTGGAGACAAATATCAGCAGCTTCCTGATAATCCAGAGAGATACACTCACGGTGCTGATGTTCTGGGCTCTGAGGGCTTCAGCTCAGGGAGACACAGCTGGGAGGTGGAGGTGGGAGATCATCCTTCCTGGAATATAGGTTTGACTAAAGAGTCAATTGACAGGAAGGGAGAGATATTTGCTTCACCAGAATATGGAATCTGGTGTGTAAAACATAGCCGTGGAAAATACACTAATGGTGCTGGTGAGACTCTCAGAGTGGAGAAGAATCTCCAGAGGATCAGAGTCCAGCTGGACTATGACAGGGGGGAGGTGTCCTTCTACGACCCTGAAGACATGACTCATATCTACACTCACACAGACACTTTCACTGAGGAACTCTTCCCATATTTCAGTATTGGAAAAGCTGGTGATGCTAAAACTGCTGATATCAAAATATATCAAACTGAGGTTCCTCTGTGATGCTCAGGAGTCTTCGTTCAGACTTTATTCTGACTTCACTGTCCGTCTAGATCGCTTTGAAATAATCAGGATAAGAAACAGATGACCATCAGATCATAATTTTAGCCTGCAAGATTTCTAAATGTTCTGAAAATGTGATCATGTTTTAATTACAGCTTTAAACATTATATTCAAAGTCTCAGTGTGTTTATAATTTTCATTTAACTCACTGACATTCTTTTGAATCTGAAAATCGTTTTTAAATACATTGAGGCAGTGTTGTAGTCAAGTCACCAATTCACGAGTCCAAGTCACTCTCGAGTCCCCACTCTTCGAGTCCGAGTCACCTAGGGAGAGTCGGAGTCGAGTCCGAGTCCAAGTCCGAGTCACCCAAGGAGTGTCCGAGTCGAGTCCGAGTCATCATTACCTGTGTTCGAGTCCGAGTCCAAGTCCGAGTCACCCAAGGAGTGTTCAAGTCGAGTCCGAGTCACCATTACCTGTGTTCGAGTCCAAGTCCAAGTCACCCAAGAAGAGTCCAAGTCAAGTCCGAGTCACAAGTCTTCATGTATTAATCTTAGTGGATATATGTGTTGAAATGTAGCTGTAGCTCCTCTACATTTCTTTTATCCTGTCATGGTATACTAATGTGTCTATTGAACTGCTGTGAAGCGAGTGTGGCTACAATTGTTGTATTAAAAAAGGTGCTATACAAATATAAAGCTTATTACTCATAATAATAATAATAATTATTATTATTATTATCATCATCATCATCAAGGTTGAGTCCAGTTCCAATATTGTCTCCAGTGCTCCGTTCTGGCATCTTCAAATAGCTGCTTTACAAATGAAAATGGTATACATTAAACACAATGACACAATGTCACAATTGAACTTATTTAATGGTTTGAAAACCCACAGAAACTGAAAATACATTATTAAGAACAATAGAACATGAGAAAGCATGCAGGGCTTTCTACGCAATATAAGTAACATTTTCATTCAATTTCCAATTTGAATCTGGCTCCAATTCCTCTCTATGTTAGTGAAGTGATGGGGTCCCCTCTCCTACCATAATGTGGCGCTATTGGACAGACACCCAGTTGAAATTATGCATTTAGAATACTTAAAAAGCATCTTACAGGTGTACGGAAAACCACAAACAACACCAGCAGAGCCGAATGAGGCCAATTCCAATAGAGTGCCACAGTGACGCATCCTAAAACCCGGAAGTAAACTTCTTCCGGTTCCTTCGTCAAAGAAGCAATGCATTTTCTCCATAGGATTTTGGAAAATAGCTCGAAATCAGGTCTGTGGTTGAGACACATTTAAGAGACAGATCACGTGGAGATTATCCAAAACGTGATCTGTCTCTTAAATGTGTGTCAACCACAGACCTGATTTCGAGCTATTTTCCAAAATCCTATGGAGAAATTGCATTGCTTCTTTGTCGAAGGAACCCATGCGCAGCTTACTTCCGGGTTTTAGGACGCGTCACTGTGCCACTCTAGTCTGGCAGGGAACTTTAGTCTGGCATAACAATATGTTTTTAGCTGCTAGCATCAGGAGCAGATGAGCACCCACTCAGGCACACACACTTAAACATCCTTGTTGCATTTTAAAAGCATCAGATTTGACAACATCGAACAACTCAACCTTGCACGGTGAGCAGGGATGGTGAATACCTGTGTGGCAACCTGATGGAGGACAGGGAACTGGGATTTATTTTGTTGCCAAAACTTGAAGCATGGGTCTGAGGCCTGGTTGTCGATCAAGTCGAGGTATGCAGTCAGCTGAGCCTGGACAGACCGACTGTGGGTGGAGGAGAGAGTCTTGCTGTAGTGGGAGAACATTCTCAGCTTCCTCTGAGGAGCTTCAGGAGCAGGAGGAGACACTGGAACATCACCTTGTTCTGGTCCTGCTGTTGAGATCATTTGCTTCTCACCCTCTGCCTTGATACAATCTGAAATGAGAGGGTATACTTTTGTGAATAAGTCTGCTACTGATCTTATTATTTTGTTTGTGATACCATTTATAGATTATGTTAATTTGTTTTACTTGAAGAGGCTAATGTGTAAAAATTGCCTTATAATTGGGTAATTCTTTCCATAAGGATTGAGTATTCTTATTTTGGCTACACACACCCCAATATCTACAAACAGATAAACCAGTTCTAGACATTCATGTACACATATAACTATAATTAATAATGGCTAGTATAAGTTAGAGCCTGCTACATATATAACAAGTGAACATGTCTCACCAATGATCTGAGTCATTAGCTGATCTTTGTCATCACTGTCCAGCTGCACATCATGTTTTAGCCACTGGAAACCAAACGATGGGTCCAACACTGATGCTATGAAGTAGGCAGTCATGAAAGGACATTTGGTGGGACCTCTTCCTTCAGCTGGCTCGCATCCTGGCATCTTCACTGCTTGGAAGATCTCTGTGAACCTTGTTTTCAAGGAGCTTTTTGTGCCTAGGGGAAGAAAGAATACACACTTCAGCTTCTTGATGCCAAATAATTTCAAAAAATCTTTCTTATTGCTAAATAAATTGTATGGTTAAAATTAGGGCTACCCCAACTACTAATCCTCAACCATTGCAAACTAGTTGTGGCATGTTTATGATAATAATTTAAATACATTTTTGGACCATCCAAATATGGTTTGAGTTCAAGGATTGAGAAACAATGTTAAAAGTAACATTGTTATCAGTGTGCTATATAACAGTGACATAAAAACCATAATCCTGAGCCTTAAAAAATTGAATGTTCAAGCACAAACCAAGCAAGCCACTAATGGCACAAAGGGATATTTCATCGTTTATTTAGCAGAGACAATGCACATCAATGAACACTTAAAACAATAACATGTGTCAAGTGTAAATATGTAATATGATTCTAAATGTGTTGCAATGAACGAATATTTTGTTAATTTATTTCAACACATTCGGCAAAACATCACAACACAAAGCGAAGATAATAAATATAATATCACAATGTCCAACAACCAATAAGTGAACGTTTAAATTATATCAATAAAGATTAAGCCCCAGAAAGCACATTGCTACTTGACAACATTCTGTATGTTAAGTAGCCATGTGCTTTCATGTTATACTTATTGATTTGATCACATTACTCTGATGATAGTGTTCATTACAGCCTACCTATATATATATACAGGACTGTCTCAGAAAATTAGAATATTGTGATAAAGTTCTTTATTTTCTGTAATGCAATTAAAAAAACAAAAATGTCATACATTCTGGATTCATTACAAATCAACTGAAATATTGCAAGCCTTTTATTATTTTAATATTGCTGATTATGGCATACAGCTTAAGAAAACTCAAAAATCCTATTTCAAAAAATTAGAATAGTTCCTCAGACCAAGTAAAAAAAAAAGATTTATAACAGCAAAACACAATCAAACATTTGAAAATGTCCATTAATGCACTCAGTACTTGGTTGGGAATCCTTTTGCACGGATTACTGCATCAATGCGGCGTGGCATGGAGGCAATCAGCCTGTGGCATTGCTGAGGTGTTATGGATGCCCAGGATGCTTCAATAGCGGCCTTTAGCTCATTAGCATTGTTGGGTCTGGTGTCTTTCAGCTTCTTCTTCACAATACCCCACATATTCTCTATGGGGCTCAGGTCAGGGAAATTTGCAGGCCAATCGAGGACAGTAATGCCATGGTCAGTACACCAGTTACTGGTGGTTTTGGCACTGTGGGCAGGTGCCAGATCATGCTGGAAAATGAATTCCTCATCTCCATAGAGCTTTTCAGCAGACGGAAGCATGTAGTGCTCTAAAATCTCTTGGTACACAGCTGCATTTACTCTGGGCTTGATGAAACACAGTGGACCAACACCAGCAGCTGACATGGCTCCCCAAACCATCGCTGACTGTGGGAACTTCACACTGGATTTCAAGCAACTTGGATTTTGCTCCTCTCCAGCCTTTCTCCAGACTCTGGCGCCTTGACTTCCAAATGAAATACAAAACTTGCTTTCGTCTGAAAAGAGGACTTTGGACCACTGTGCAACTGTCCAGTGCTTCTTTTCCTTAGCCCAAGTCAGACGCCTCTTCCGTTGTCTTGAGTTCAGAAGTGGCTTGACCATGGGAATACGGCTATTGTAGCCCATTTCCCGGATACGTCTGTGAAGAGTGACTTTTGATACCTGGACTCCAGCTTCAGTCCACTGTCTTTGAAGCTCCCCCAAATTCTGGAAGCGACTCTTCTTCACAATGCTGTTAAGGCTGCGGTCATCTCTCTTGGTTGTGCAGCATTTCCTGCCACATTTGCCCCTTCCAACAGACTTTTTGTGGATGTGCTTTGAAACTGCACTCTGTGAACAGCTTGCTCTTTGAGAAATTTCTTTTTGTGTCTTACCCTCCTGATGGAGGGTGTCAATGACGGTCCTCTGGACAGCAGTCAGATCAGCAGTCTTCCCCATACTTGTGATTTAGTTTACTGAACCAAGCTGAGTGTTTTTCAAGGCTCAGGAAACCCTTGCAGGTGTTTCGAGTTAATTAGACGATTCAAGTGATTCGTTGAACACCCTACTAGTATACTTTTTCATGATATTCTAATATTTAGAGATAGGATATTTGAGTTTTCTTAAGCTGTATGCCATAATCAGCAATATTAAAATAATAAAAGGCTTGCAATATTTCAGTTGATTTGTAATGAATCCAGAATGTATGACATTTTTGTTTTTTTAATTGCATTACAGAAAATAAAGAACTTTATCACAATATTCTAATTTTCTGAGACAGTCCTGTATATATGAACTCCATCCTTAGAGTAATGTGTTATGGAGCCTCCGTGACGGAGATCATTTTCAGTCTCTAATTTTCACGTTCATTGTAGGCTAGGGCTAGGCTACTCATCATCTGCAGTATCACCAAGGACATGTATAGCTTTTAACAGTATCTATCTAGACAATAAAACTGCACTTGGTCCCTAGGATGTGATATCAACCACTACCTCCATCTAACCCGACATCTTAAAACCTTTGTGGAGTCAATTTAGTGGCTAACGTTAACGTGGGTTAGCAAGCTAACAATAGCATTTCTACTTACTTTTCTGGGTGCCGCCCATAGACTGTATATATAAATGGACGTAGGGTCCGTGACGTCACCCATAGGATTCTGCAGAGTTGCCGTGAAGCCCTAAGTAGGCGGAGTCGGCTACTAACGGCTCGACAGTGACGTCAGAGTCTAACTCCCGCCTTCTCCGGCCTGCTCCAAATAAGGGCAAAGAGGCGGAGCTGAGGCGGGACAGGGCGGGACCTGCTGCCAACGAGCGTGACGTTCCAGACCTAGCTCAGGCTAAGAAGCTAAGCTAACATGCTCTCAGTATTAAGCTAACAACCTATGCTAACAACACAACGTTACAACGTTGACTAAATCATCCACAATTGGATTGTTCAAATGTGTACTGTGAAGGATATCATAAAGCCTTAATGCAATCGAATGTAAAACATGATTGATGAAAGTAGTAACAGGAGGGTTAATGCCATATTCACATAGTAACGAACAACTTTTACAAATATTTCTATATAGTCTGTGTTGGTAAATATCATCTAGGTTGCACATTTCCTGCTGAAATACATGCATACCAAGTCACTGCGTGGCACTTTGGTTTTTGATAAAACAGTGTAGTTCCACTATATACGTTACATTCATAATCAAACGAGACAATCTGCAAGATAATTAGCTATTTGGTATTATTCTTAATGCTTGCCATTCACACGTTAATAAAATAAGTACCGATACATAGCAGAATAATTGTGGCGGTGTTCAGCTTAATAAACCTTGCTCAACATCATTTATTTAGCTAATACTACAGCGGGCAACAGGCGAACCAAGTCCGCGTTTCGATGCATTCCTTGATCTCCAGTTATAACGCCGGACTCCGCCGCTGGCCGAAGCTAACGGAGCCCCAGGGGGCTAGCTACGGCCGCCGGGACCTATGGCCGGGACGCGCTAGCGAGCTAGCCCCCTGCAGCCCCGTTAGCTTCGGCGGCGTGGACTACGGCGGGCCCACTGGGATAATTGGGTCCCCTTTTCACATTTGCTCCCGTTTAGCATTATGGGCGTCATAGCCATATAGTATAAAAGTCTTACCCAACAAGCTAAGCTAACAGGCACACAAACACCTGCTAACGGGGTTAACATGTATAATATTATCATTTTACTCACCGAAAAAAGCTGAAAGTAGACTTCTTGGAAGTTCTGTTAGTACATTCAAGCGCACAGCACGACATTTTAATTATCTGGTATTTGTAACAATATTCCCTAACAGGCACGATCACCACGAACACAGCTAAAGGGTCAAGTACAGTACTATGACTAACTAACGTTGTAGCCTCTATGGTTGTAGCCTAGCAGAGTGGACAAGTTGCTGTTAGCTGACAGTGAGGCACGTATCTGTCAATCAACGTGACCACGCCCTAATGTGTGCACTGTAGTGCCGGGAGATATGGGAGTCGGAGGCGGTGCATCGAAGGTGCAAAAGGGTACTTTATTGGAGAGTAGAAAAGGACATGTTGTCGGGTCGCAGCCCGGGTCGACAAGAGAAAGAGCCGGGAGGGCACACAACATATATAGAATATGAACACATATGTCCGTGCGGAAACAATACCCCCAACTCGTAGTTCCGTGATTGAATTATGTCTCAGTGGTAAAATAGGTGGTCACCACACAAGCCCCCCCAGAATTCAACCATGGACACTATCTCCGTGTCCGGGAGGAAGCACCACAGGGGCCGAGGAGGGTGGGGCCGGGCCATGGGACGGGCCGTCGGAAGGGGGCCGCAGGAGAGGGCAGGGGCTTTAACGAGGGCGAGGGCATCCTCACCGGGGGTGGGAGACGGGCCGGAACGGGGCCGCAGTAGGCTGCGACGTGGGGGACGGCGTGAATATCCCGGTGGTCCCCAGCAGGGAGGAGCGCTGCCCGGCCGCAGGCGAGGGCACAACGGCAGCGGGCACAAAGTCCTCGGGGGGAAAGAACCGGGTCCCCGGGGGGCAGGAGCAGCATCCCCGGGAGGAAGGAGCCGGGTCCCCGGGGGGCAGGAGCAGGGTCCCCGGGGGGCAGGAGCAGCATCCCCGGGAGGAAGGAGCCGTGGACAGGGGAGAGGCCAGGCAGGGTCCCGGAGCGCGCCACCTACGGGCCGATGAAGGCATGGGGACGTCCGAAACCGCCGAGGCGAAGGAAAAGGCCAGACAGGCTCCGGAGCGCGCCACCCACGGGCCGATGAAGGCATGGGAACGTCCGAAACCGTCGAGGCGAGACGAGGTCCAGGAGTGCACCACCCAGGCGTCGATGAACGTGAGTGGCGTCTGGAACCGCCGTCGAGGTGGTGAAACAGGTGAGAGTGTCCACACGAGGCCGACCAGACATGGTCGAACCTCCTCTCAGGCACCAGAAAAAGCTCAAAAAGGGCCGTACTGTCCACGGTCAAAAACAGGTGGGCGAAATAGTGAGAGGATTCACACGAGGCCAACCAGACATGGTCAAACCTCCTCTCAGGCACCAGAAAAAAAACTCAAAAAGGTCGATAGCCGTTAGCAGCTAGCCGTTAGCAGCTAGCCGTTAGCTGAGGCCGTTAGCTGGCAGCCATCGGTAGCTGCTAGCCGTCGTTAGCCCCACGTGGATAGCTGCTAGTCGTCGCCAGCTAGCGCCGCTGGGACGTGCAGCCGCACGCCCCGAAGAAACAGCCCCATGAGGTAGCAATGGGGTTGCTGGTCGACCCAGCAGGTCGTGCATCGTCCCCCCCGATGCGGGAACGGCGAGCAACGTCTCCAGCCTTCTGCGGAGCACGCCTCAGTCCGCGTGCCGGTGGCAGCCACGGACATCTCCAAAAAATCCCCGGCATTTCGAGAAAGGAACCTGAGTTCCTTTTGCCGTGTTCGGCTTCGTCCCGGAAACTTCCCAAGACGTGTCAGAGTCACCAGTGTAGTGCCGGGAGATATGGGAGTCGGAGGCGGTGCATCGAAGGTGCAAAAGGGTACTTTATTGGAGAGTAGAAAAGGACATGTTGTCGGGTCGCAGCCCGGGTCGACAAGAGAAAGAGCCGGGAGGGCACACAACATATATAGAATATGAACACATATGTCCGTGCGGAAACAATACCCCCAACTCGTAGTTCCGTGATTGAATTATGTCCCAGTGGTAAAATAGGTGGTCACCACAGCACAAACTTTAAGACCTAATATAAATAAAAGGGTCGCGTTAGAAAACAATTCACTCACAGATCCATAATCATGAAGGTGGAATCTAACTATATCGATAATAAAAATGTATGGAGCCAGGGGTAGAAACATGTTTTTTTCTGCTGTAAAGTTGGGCATTTTAACATGGGGGTCAATGGAAATTGCTCCTTTCTGCAGCCATCGCCTATCGGCCAATATATGAACTGCAGTGTGTGGCACTTCCGTATTGGCTTCACGGCTCTACCCCACAGTTTGCCGCTTGGTGCCGCCGTGAAAGGTGTCGATTGAAATTCGACGTTGTCCCAGTCTTCTCTTCTATCCTCTGTCCACATAATGTGCATTTTGCGCTGCTCTTTCCCAATATGGAAACAAAATCTTTAAAAGCATACAGCACGTTGCTGGGTGTGTCTCTGGACATCTTTAGACTGGTATAGCAGCGGGGGCGCGCCCAGTACGTGAACTCGCCTCGCAGGTGCACACGCCAGGACACAGAGGACATCAGACTCCAGAGAAAACTTGCTCGAGTCCGAGTCCAAGTCATCGTGCGTGAGAATTCACGAGTCCGAGTCCGAGTCATCCCAAGGAGTGCCCGAGCCGAGTCCGAGTCCAAGTCCAAGTCATCGTGCGTGAGAATTCACGAGTCCGAGTCCGAGTCGCGTCAATCAGTGCGCGAGTCCGAGTCAAGTCACGAGTCCCGAAAATCAGCACTCGAGTCCGACTCGAGTCCGAGTCCAGGACTCGAGTACTCCATCTCTGCATTGAGGCATGATTGATGAATGCTCAACATTTTAATCCAACATCTTTAAATAAATAAATAGATGATCTGTTTTTCTTTTTAATCAATGTCCTGAAAATGTTTGTGTTTTTTTAATTCTAATAAAAACTAACAAATCAAAGCTGTCAATTCTCCTTTTTTTAACATCTTGTTTCTAGTCAAACGTCATTTTTATAGCAGTATAAGATAATATAACAATGTAAGATATTTTTAGGACTCTTCATTAATTATTTTTAGATATGGGTTGTTGTTTTACTCCCAGGAGTAATTGAAGTTGAGTATTTCCGTACTGTATATATGAACAATAACATTTGTGGCAATTGAAAATGTCCATTTTATTATTAACCTAAAGGGAATTATAGCTGTACAATTAAGTTTTATTCAGAAATATGTCTATAAGCTTGATTCCTGTTTCTTCCGGTACATCAACAAACCTTTACAATAATAATAATTTAAAAAAAATCTTAACATCATCTTAATTAATTTTAAATAATTCCTTAATGATCTAATCTCTTATTCAATGCATTGCATTCCTCCATGAATCTCTTTTTCGCTTTACATTGATGGACAGCCAAACTCTTGAAATCTATGTCTCCTTGTGTGAAGTCATGTGACGGATGAACCTGCTGTCAGCAAAGAAGCTCCCACCCTGATGAAGGAGAGTCAGCAGAAAACATGTGAGGGGTAAAGCATGGCATACTGGAGCTGTGCAACGGGTTTGATTTGATGGAGCTGTTTTGATTCTCTCTTAGAAACAGTCAGGAGTCTCATTTACCTTTCTCCAACTCCACTGCAGCATTATAATATATACAAAGTAGATTCAAAACAAAAAAGAGGAATGCATTACATACTTTCCTGCAAAACACACATGTATTCACTTTGATACTTTGTCTTGAGTTAGTTAACACCTGCTGATCCAGTTGTTGATCAGCTGTGTGATTTAAAGCTGTAATAAAACAGCCTCATTAGTTAGCATACTTCCCACCTCTGGTCAATAATGATAGATCTTAATGTCAATAAGTTGTCAATATTTACTTATACATTCGGTCTATATGTTGTAAATGTGTTATCTCTTCGATTTACACACGGCATCTATTGCACGTCTGTCCGTCCTGGGAGAGGGATCCCTCCTCTGTTGCTCTCCCTGAGGTTTCTCCCATGTTCCCTTTAAACTGTGGGTTTTCTCTGGAAGTTTTTCCTTGTACGATGTGAGGGTCTAAGGACAGAGGGTCTAAGGACAGAGGGTCTAAGGACAGAGTGTCGGTTTTCTCATACTGATATTCTGAACAATCTGTGCTGTTGTATTTGCTGTAAAGTGTCTCTACTGTAGGCTATTTTTATTATATGTACAGCACTTTGGCTCGACCAAAAATCGTTTATAAATGTGCTATATAAATAAAACTTGATTTGATTTATAATATATCTTGAGTGTTATCATAAAAATAGCTCCTTTATTTATTTTAACAAACCACGTTCTCCAAGTAAAATCTAATAGAAATGTATAATCTTTTTGAAAAATAGAGATCGCACATCAGTCCTGTGTACAGATCAGTTCGATAAAGTCATGCCTAAACAGCGACATTTTACACGATAAATACGGGTTTAAACCATAGACGGTACCGTGTGTAGGTTGTCATGCTAGCTTGACATGCAGTAGCAAGCAGATGCGCACCTTGGGCCCTTCTCACTTCTCTTATTTTTCATTTCCTCGCTTTTTTTTTTCTGCGCCATCTTGAGTAGCGTCCCAATGGCCTTATTTTTGCCGGAGGACCGAGGAGCGATAATGGAGGAGCTATAACCGAGGAACCACCAGACCATCCTTCGATTAAATCCTCAGACACTCGCCCCGCCCCCTTACTGTGTATCGCTCACTGATTGGACGATGCAGTGCATGCACTGATCTGATGCTTCTTGACATGAGAGCCGTTTCCCAGCGGAGTGAAGAAAAGACATGAAACTCACGAGAGTCACTCCTCAGTTTATACCGTGTTTTGTTTCAATTCATGTTTCATTTAGTTACAAATATGTGATATATCTGAACAACAAAGTGGTCAAAAATCATTTTATTCATTTTTTGGAAACTTTTCATGATCGCTTTTTTCGTTTTACATTTTCATTTATTGTCATTTCCATTCAGTCAGTCATTAAGTGCTATTAAAATGTTAATGTGCTACATATCCACACAAACAAACAAAGTGTGCAATCCAATGAATATTAATCTAACTGGGTTTTGATAACATATCTCTTTTTCTTCTCTGAATTATTTTATTTATTTTGTGCACTCTAATCAATATTAATCAAACTATTGTTCGTTTATACATTTTAAGAATGGCGTTTATCTTTTTTGAGAATGAGTTCTTATTTTATTTAATGTATTTGCTAAAAGTAGCAACACTGAGAAGGGAAGAGTATATAAGTACATTTACTGAGGTGCTGTACTTTCATGCATCTTGAACCTCACATTGTACTTTTGAATCCACTACATTTTATTGACAGTATTAGTTATTTTGCAGATTCAGGTTAATAAAAATAAGTCAAGGAGTAAATTGTGATTTATAGATTAAACTACTCAGCAGTACACTAAATGAGGTCCACCTTTACCAGCTGCAATATTAGTTATGCTTGCACAATAATGCACTAGTTATAATTAGGTAGTATGTAAATCAAAGTATACTTAAGTAGAGTACTTGCAAATGTTGTAAATCTCAAGATGAAGTACGCCATCGTGTGGCGCAGCAAGCTCAAGTCAGCAAGAAGAAACAGCAGCCTCACACAGATCCCATGGTACACATATCATTATCATGACTTCTAGTTAAGTATTGATGTAGCAGTATTTACTCCAGAATCTAAAATGAGTTATTGTTATTGATGACTTTACTTTCACATTTTTTAGTATTTTCATCACTGAATATCTTTTTTCAAATGTTTAGTGTATAATTCTCAGAAAAGTGTGAAAATGCATTCATTTGCATCACTTCCTATTATTTGTGTGGTTAAAGTGATTCCTTCCCCACAATCTTTCTGTCGAGTACCAAACAATCTGTAGCTTAGAACGAAAGCCTGAAATGTTTTTTAAAACATCAGCTTAGAGTTTGAGTAATTGATTGTTAGGGCTGCAAATAACAATTATTTTCATTATTGATTAATGTGATTTTTTTTCTAGAATAACCGATAAATCATTTAGTCTTTCAAATCTCATTAATGATTGAAAAATCTCAATATTGATTATTGCTCTGCTGCTTGAATAGTTAAAAATTGATGTATTACGTGCAACAATTTGAGAAGTATTCCCCTTATTTAACACAAATCCAATCTCCAACATACTTGGAATTACACCGAGGCCGCATCCTTGGTTTGGGGGAAATTTCGAGGCTGCACATGGGTAGACTTTGCGTCCTTAAAATCCCCACAATGCTTTGCGCACGGACCAATTTCAAAAACCCTTGCGGATAATGGCTGAACCGACGCAGCACACATTGAAATGTAAGTATCTGATGGCGTAGAACATGTGTTGGTAAATATGTTACTTTGTTACATTTGTTATCACCAAAAGCAAGTTCATAATTAGATAGACATCGTGATGTATTCATTTTCGGTACAGTTTATGTTGAAACCGTTAGAGAGAGTGGCACACGTGTTAGCCTGTTCCATTCTTCTTCGTTTTCCGAAGCCGTGGCTTGGAAGCATACTTGCTTCGTTTCTGAAGGAAGTGACTTGGAAGTACGTGACTACCAAGCCGCTGAGGAGCTGCAGAGGAGGAAAAGGGAACAGCAAAGGAAAGTATCTGCAAGTTAAGACAGTTATTTACCAATCTTCACTGATTTGAGTATAGAGAGGCGAAGTCACGCCCATCTACTTCCGGCCCATGGGACCCCGGAAGCGAAAAATAATACATTGAATTCAATGGAGAGAGAAAACGTATCTTTTGATCCCGTTTGAATTGTGCCACGAACTACACATATGATGTTTGTCAATCTTAAACAATCATTTCCATGTAAAAAAAGTCACATTTTGTCGTAAAACTGCTGAAATATAAGACTATGAAAAATACGCGACTACAAAGACTACAAATCCCAAATCCCATTCTGGGTCGCGTAAGTGATGTCATAATGCTCCAAGACTGGTAGCGACTCGCAATTAAAGCAAAGAAGAAGAAGAAGAAACTGGTTTATTCCCTCCAATAAATATAAGAGATTGCTCCAATAAATTCACTTTCACAAGATGCCTGTGTGCTTTGAACCAGGTTGTAATCACAAAGTGATCACACCACTTGCTCGTTCTATCGCTTCCCGTCTGATGAAAGGACCAGGAGTCGCTGGACCAAACATATCAGGTAATACACATGTTTTGCATGAACCATAGTCAAGTTAGCTACCTAGCTAGTAGCGAGCACGTTAGTTAGCATCACATTACTTAGCCTTGTCATTTGTATTAGCCTTAACATGACGTAAACCAACATGTTAAACAGTAAGGGTAGTCATGATGGTAAGTATTTTGTGAAACATTTGAAGAGTAGCCTATCGCCCCCTCCACCAGGTGCTAAGGGGGCGGGAGGTAGGCTAACGCCACATTAGCATCGTGATCTTTTCTACTTAATGCTATCTGCACAAATGGTTAACATTGAACATTAAAAGATCAGGCAGTTCAGGGAGAGTCGAAGGCAGGCAG
This sequence comes from Harpagifer antarcticus, assembly GCA_902827135.1. Taxonomy (NCBI): domain Eukaryota; kingdom Metazoa; phylum Chordata; class Actinopteri; order Perciformes; family Harpagiferidae; genus Harpagifer; species Harpagifer antarcticus. Next base: position 4,042,782 of record CADEHL010001000.1, on the reverse strand, counting down.
CTTTGCATGACATTCTTCTGGACGTGTTTCATTATGATGATAGAGAGGGTGAGTCAATCTGTTTGTTGGAAAGACAGTAGTTGAGTGATTACTGAGAGATAATTATTATAATATAATATAAAGTGTTGTTACTTTAAAGTGTTGTTACTGACCTTTTTCTCTTTTATTTTCTTCACCTCACCTGTAACTGCTGAGACCCTGAGGAACATGCACACTGGACTGACCTGCTCTGACAACCTGATTTCCACTGTACGTAATAGATTTGGTTATGGTATATTATTTATATACATCAAAGGCACAATGCACCCCCCAGAGACACACATGTATTGAGTGTGATATTTTGCATAGGTCATGTGAAATCATCTTTACACACTAGAAAACTGTAGGAGCGGCAATTTGTTTTGAAAATTGAATTTTTAATATCTGATAATAAAGTTGATCTGTTTTCTTCTTCTCTCTTCCCAGCTCCATCCATCACCGTGCTCTGTTCCTGCAGGTCCTGCTTGCTAATCAATGCTTATATGTTTTTACACAATTACAAATAAAGTCAATGTATTGTATCACATGAAGTTGTGCTTCATTCTGAGTCAATCATAAAATCATTCTGCCTTCAACTGCAAAATGACTGTGGACTGCACCGACATCCATGTAGCTCCCCCCAGTAAGATGAACCAAGCAAAGAGGGTCACCATCATGCCCAAGGACATCCAGCTGAGAGAGGGCTTAGACTGACCTGAGACCAGCACACCCAAACACAACGGCTCTTTGAAGAGCCACCTACAGTTTCAAAGAGTTGCAATCCTACGCTATTATAATGATTAAACTGGTTCATGCATCACTTAGTTTACTGAACCGTGATGAATGAAAGAAACTAGTGAGGTAGTGGTTTACTGAAGTTACAAAGACATTAATATATGAGTGACAGCTCAGTGTAAACACACGCTTCTGTCAATTATGGATCATTCAAACTATTTATATAAAAATATGTAATAAAGTTCTAAAACAAGTATTCGGTATATTCCTTGATAGCTTTTGGAGAAGGTTGTTTTTAAGTTTACTAAAATCTATCGTTTCAACTGTTTCACTTTATAAAAAGGGAACAGGTGAGTAGAGCATCATTGAGTTTCTTATTCTGTCAGTAAATTATCCAAATGAATGTTTTTCATTATTTTAGTCAACCCTAAACAAATTGATTGTACCTTTTAATAATGACCTTACATGGTCGGCAAAGTTAAATTAACTTCAGAAAATCAAATCTGTTCTGAGAAAAAACTAATAAATGTTTAAAGATAGGAACTTGCCATCCCACTGAAAAACAGTCCGTAGAGATTTAAAGGCGTAGTTGTAGTTCAGTCCAACGTTTCATTTGGATTCATTTCTCCAACAGGCAACTATTTTCATAAAGAATATATATATTTTTCAAAGTCAACTTTATTGTCAATCTTACTCAGTTTGTGTTTATAGACAGAGAGATCAAAAAGACGTTTAAATAAAATTATACAATTTACAGATATGTATACAAATATATATATCCTATATACACCATCATGTATAATGATGGTGTATGATGTAGAAGGAAGTGTGGTAGATAACAAGTAAATATAGAGTTACATACAGATCCATGTTACACCAAAAGATGGAATAACTAAGAAGCACGCAGTATAATAATAATTACATGCAACAATTAAATAACTGCTCAGCATCTCCACCACAATCTGCTGTGTCCTGTTTTCCTCCCCTCGGCATCACACCCCATCACACATAGGAAACACAACGCAGAGTCCGAGGGTGTTAAGAGTATGTTTATTTAAATGTCCTCCTCTCTACTGGCCAACACAGGGAGCATATGCTGGAGGAGGAGATTTCCATGCCATGCAGGGTCTTTGGGGATGGGGATGATGATCGCCTCTTTCGTGGTCCACACAACAAAGTAGCAGAGACTCCGGTCTGTGATGTGCAGCTGCCCTTGGACCTGGTGCCAGTATGGGTGATTCTCCTTGAGAATATATGACCCACCCTCCTCACGGAGACAGAAGGATGGTAACTGGACAGCCTCCACGATGGTCATGTTCCTCTGGCTGTGTGGACACTTCACCTCCAGCAGGGCAGATGGCTGCACAAGTCCATCGGGTGATGCTCCCAAAACACCGACTCACTCACAAAGAGACCAGTTTCGAACACTGTCACTTGATAGGCCTGCACAAAGGCCTTCACCCCTTCGGCCTCGTTTACAACCCCCCAGTTGACAGTTAGCGATGTCTCTGGCCAGTGGGTTGTATGTCTCCTCTCGCTGTTGGTAAAGTTGAGACACCGGCTGGACTACTTTGGAAGTGCCAGGCTTCCTCCACTAGCACTCAACATCTGTGGAGCTGATCTGCCACTTGGCAAATATTGCCAATGCTGCAGCGTGGCTGCATTTGTACATCCCCCGTGCACAATCACAGACAGCGCTCTGCATCGCGCCATCCTCTCCCATGCAGATCTGTAAAAATAAAGTAAGTACCATTTATTAGCATGCTATAATAGATTGAATGAGCAATAATACAAGGATGGTCCGCATCTGGGGGGGGGGGAGGGTTTATTTTTCCATAGTTTTGTCCTCTTGTCTGATTGTTGTATTAGTTGTGATTGTACATTGTATTTTTCTAAATGTGTATACATTTTTGAAAAACATTTGATCAACAATAAAAAAGGATTTGGTCAGGATCTAGACTCAGTGTGTAGTTTATTAATTAATGCTCTCTACATTAGGAACACACATACCAGTGCACCAGAGGGAGTCACACACATACCAGTGCACCAGAGGGAGTCACACACAGCTGTGCCTAGATAACCAAAATCCTTGAATCTACACACAGCAAATAAACTCAAATGACACAACGAGATGTAGAAGGAGATCACACATACAGTATAGTTGATATAAAACTGGCCGCTTCAATCTGAAGAGCAACTAAAACAAGACACGGGAGTGTACCTTGTTCTTGTGAACACTAATGTTATCCACAGCATCCACAGAGACCACGAAGTTCTTAAGGAGAAAACTAGTTACTAAAACAAAACACGTTAGTGTACCTTGTTAGCTAATGTTAGCTAGCTGACATTAACGTTACACATTGCACTCATATTACTCACCGAAACCTTGTAAAGCCGGTCCCGCTGCTCTTACAGAACCGACGAACTCCCCTTTCGTGTATATACAGCTCTCAACATGCCCAGACTTGGAGTGATGTTCACCTCGTTTTATACTTTTCGCCTCATTCTGAAAGAAACAGGTGAACTTTGCTAACGTGACGGCCGTCTTTGTGATGGTGACGCGTATTGTGCGAGACCAGAGACCTGTAGTTCACTGAGCGGTTTCACACAAACAAATGTGTAACTTCACAGTTTTACGACACATTTTAATTTTTTTGACTTTCAAAATGTTCTTTTAAATTGACAAACATCATATGTGTCATTCGTGGCACAATTCAGACGGGATCAAAAGATAACCTTTCTCTCTCCATTGACTTCAATGTATATTTTCCCGCTTCCGGGGTCCCATGGAGGCTCTCGGAAGGGGAGGGACTTCGCCTCTCTATGCTTATAGGTCGACAGGTTTTACTGCATATGTGAAAAGTTGTTTAAAGTCTTTTGTGGCTGTAGAGGAAGTCTGACTCTTATCACTTCCGTTTCACACCGTTGAGGTTCACAAGTGGCTTCGTGAATCTGATAAACAGTTGTTGTGACTCTGCAGGTTCATCGAGGCTCGGATGAAGGAGCGAGTGTCTCAGGAGAAGCTGGAGCCTCCTCCTCTCTGCTGCTGCGCATCGTCTTTCTGGGACTCCAGAATCATAACGCTTAAAACCACAAGGGAGTACAAGTAGAAATAAAACGTTGAGTTCAAAGGTACTGCAATAAAAAAGATGAACAGGGCTAAGATGAATGCTCAGTTCTGATTGGTCATCTGGACATTCTGCATGCAATAAGACCAAAGTCTAAAGATAGTGAGAGCTGTAAAGATTCAATTAATAAAAGCTCATCGAAACACACATTTGACTTTAATGTCATGAAGGTGATTAATTCAATTCAATTCAATCTTTATTTCAGACTCATGATCCATATCACATACAAAATGACAACATACACAACAATAAATAAGATTAAAAAGCCAAACAAAAAAACCAAATGAAAAACATGAAATCAGTCCAATGACAGCGAGCCACACGTGCTCACTGTCTGTAGAGGCTGTGAGGCTAATGTCTCCAAATCATGGAAGAGAACCGAGTAGAACTCTTCACAGGTTTAACTAAAATCGAGATAACATGATTGTCAGTCTGCTAGGCGACACATGAATTTGTTCATTAACTTTCTTAAAAGGGCTTGACAGGTAGGAGCCTCCAAGTTAACAAGCAGCTGGCTGCCACTGTGCCATCTTGGTACCCTCACCAGCAACCGTAAAGCATCATTGTATGCAACTTTTAGTTTGTGCATGCTGCTAGCCGTGTAGTTACTCCACAGGTGAGTCTTGTAGTTACTCCACAGGTGAGCCGTGTAGTTACTCCACAGGTGAGCCTTGTAGTTACTCCACAGGTGAGCCTTGTAGTTACTCCACAGGTGAGCCTTGTAGTTACTCCACAGGTGAGCCTTGTAGTTACTCCACAGGTGAGCCTTGTAGTTACTCCACAGGTGAGCCTTGTAGTTACTCCACAGGTGAGCCTTGTAGTTACTCCACAGGTGAGCCGTGTAGTTACTCCACAGGTGAGCCTTGTAGTTACTCCACAGGTGAGCCTTGTAGTTACTCCACAGGTGAGCCTTGTAGTTACTCCACAGGTGAGCCTTGTAGTTACTCCACAGGTGAGCCTTGTAGTTACTCCACAGGTGAGCCGTGTAGTTACTCCACAGGTGAGCCGTGTAGTTACTCCACAGGTGAGGCTTGTAGTTACTCCTCAGGTGAGCCTTGTAGTTACTCCACAGGTGAGCCTTGTAGTTACTCCACAGGTGAGCCTTGTAGTTACTCCACAGGTGAGCCTTGTAGTTACTCCACAGGTGAGCCTTGTAGTTACTCCACAGGTGAGCCGTGTAGTTACTCCACAGGTGAGCCTTGTAGTTACTCCACAGGTGAGCCTTGTAGTTATTCCACAGGTGAGCCGTGTAGTTACTCCACAGGTGAGCCTTGTAGTTACTCCTCAGGTGAGTCTTGTAGTTACTCCACAGGTGAGTCTTGTAGTTACTCCACAGGTGAGCCTTGTAGTTACTCCACAGGTGAGTCTTGTAGTTACTCCACAGGTGAGCCTTGTAGTTACTCCACAGGTGAGCCTTGTAGTTACTCCACAGGTGAGCCGTGTAGTTACTCCACAGGTGAGCCTTGTAGTTACTCCACAGGTGAGCCTTGTAGTTACTCCACAGGTGAGCCTTGTAGTTACTCCACAGGTGAGCCTTGTAGTTACTCCACAGGTGAGCCGTGTAGTTACTCCACAGGTGAGCCGTGTAGTTACTCCACAGGTGAGCCTTGTAGTTACTCCACAGGTGAGCCTTGTAGTTACTCCACAGGTGAGCCTTGTAGTTACTCCACAGGTGAGCCTTGTAGTTACTCCACAGGTGAGCCGTGTAGTTACTCCACAGGTGAGCCGTGTAGTTACTCCACAGGTGAGCTTTGTAGTTACTCCTCAGGTGAGCCTTGTAGTTACTCCACAGGTGAGCCTTGTAGTTACTCCACAGGTGAGCCTTGTAGTTACTCCACAGGTGAGCCTTGTAGTTACTCCACAGGTGAGCCTTGTAGTTACTCCACAGGTGAGCCGTGTAGTTACTCCACAGGTGAGCCGTGTAGTTACTCCACAGGTGAGCCGTGTAGTTACTCCACAGGTGAGCTTTGTAGTTACTCCTCAGGTGAGCCTTGTAGTTACTCCACAGGTGAGCCTTGTAGTTACTCACAGGTGAGCCTTGTAGTTACTCCACAGGTGAGCCTTGTAGTTACTCCACAGGTGAGCCTTGTAGTTACTCCACAGGTGAGCCGTGTAGTTACTCCACAGGTGAGCCTTGTAGTTACTCCACAGGTGAGCCTTGTAGTTATTCCACAGGTGAGCCGTGTAGTTACTCCACAGGTGAGCCGTGTAGTTACTCCACAGGTGAGCTTTGTAGTTACTCCTCAGGTGAGCCTTGTAGTTACTCCACAGGTGAGCCTTGTAGTTACTCCACAGGTGAGCCTTGTAGTTACTCCACAGGTGAGCCTTGTAGTTACTCCACAGGTGAGCCTTGTAGTTACTCCACAGGTGAGCCGTGTAGTTACTCCACAGGTGAGCCTTGTAGTTACTCCACAGGTGAGCCTTGTAGTTATTCCACAGGTGAGCCGTGTAGTTACTCCACAGGTGAGCCTTGTAGTTACTCCTCAGGTGAGTCTTGTAGTTACTCCACAGGTGAGTCTTGTAGTTACTCCACAGGTGAGCCTTGTAGTTACTCCACAGGTGAGTCTTGTAGTTACTCCACAGGTGAGCCTTGTAGTTACTCCACAGGTGAGCCTTGTAGTTACTCCACAGGTGAGCCTTGTAGTTACTCCACAGGTGAGCCTTGTAGTTACTCCACAGGTGAGCCTTGTAGTTACTCCACAGGTGAGCCTTGTAGTTACTCCACAGGTGAGCCTTGTAGTTACTCCACAGGTGAGCCTTGTAGTTACTCCACAGGTGAGCCTTGTAGTTACTCCACAGGTGAGCCGTGTAGTTACTCCACAGGTGAGCCTTGTAGTTACTACCACAGGTGAGCCTTGTAGTTACTCCACAGGTGAGCCTTGTAGTTACTCCACAGGTGAGCCTTGTAGTTACTCCACAGGTGAGCCTTGTAGTTACTCCACAGGTGAGCCTTGTAGTTACTCCACAGGTGAGCCGTGTAGTTACTCCACAGGGTGAGCCGTGTAGTTACTCCACAGGTGAGCTTGTAGTTACTCCTCAGGTGAGCCTTGTAGTTACTCCACAGGTGAGCCTTGTAGTTACTCCACAGGTGAGCCTTGTAGTTACTCCACAGGTGAGCCTTGTAGTTACTCCACAGGTGAGCCTTGTAGTTACTCCACAGGTGAGCCGTGTAGTTACTCCACAGGTGAGCCTTGTAGTTACTCCACAGGTGAGCCTTGTAGTTACTCCACAGGTGAGCCTTGTAGTTACTCCTCAGGTGAGCCTTGTAGTTACTCCTCAGGTGAGCCTTGTAGTTACTCCACAGGTGAGCCTTGTAGTTACTCCACAGGTGAGCCGTGTAGTTACTCCACAGGTGAGTCTTGTAGTTACTCCACAGGTGAGTCTTGTAGTTACTCCACAGGTGAGCCTTGTAGTTACTCCACAGGTGAGTCTTGTAGTTACTCCACAGGTGAGCCTTGTAGTTACTCCACAGGTGAGCCTTGTAGTTACTCCTCAGGTGAGCCTTGTAGTTACTCCTCAGGTGAGCCTTGTAGTTACTCCACAGGTGAGCCTTGTAGTTACTCCACAGGTGAGCCTTGTAGTTACTCCACGGGTGAGCCTTGTAGTTACTCCACGGGTGAGCCTTGTAGTTGCTCCACAGGTGAGCCTTGTAGTTGCTCCACAGGTGAGCCTTGTAGTTACTCCACAGGTGAGCCGTGTAGTTACTCCACAGGTGAGCCTTGTAGTTACTCCACAGGTGAGCCTTGTAGTTACTCCACAGGTGAGCCTTGTAGTTACTCCACAGGTGAGCCTTGTAGTTACTCCACAGGTGAGCCTTGTAGTTACTCCACAGGTGAGCCTTGTAGTTACTCCACAGGTGAGCCTTGTAGTTACTCCACAGGTGAGCCGTGTAGTTACTCCACAGGTGAGCCTTGTAGTTACTCCACAGGTGAGCCTTGTAGTTACTCCACAGGTGAGCCTTGTAGTTACTCCACAGGTGAGCCGTGTAGTTACTCCACAGGTGAGCTTTGTAGTTACTCCTCAGGTGAGCCTTGTAGTTACTCCACAGGTGAGCCTTGTAGTTACTCCACAGGTGAGCCTTGTAGTTACTCCACAGGTGAGCCTTGTAGTTACTCCACAGGTGAGCCTTGTAGTTACTCCACAGGTGAGCCGTGTAGTTACTCCACAGGTGAGCCTTGTAGTTACTCCACAGGTGAGCCTTGTAGTTACTCCACAGGTGAGCCTTGTAGTTGCTCCACAGGTGAGCTGTGTAGTTACTCCTCAGGTGAGTCTTGTAGTTACTCCACAGGTGAGCCTTGTAGTTGCTCCACAGGTGAGCCGTGTAGTTACTCCACAGGTGAGCCGTGTAGTTACTCCACAGGTGAGTCTTGTAGTTACTCCACAGGTGAGCCTTGTAGTTACTCCACAGGTGAGTCTTGTAGTTACTCCACAGGTGAGCCTTGTAGTTACTCCACAGGTGAGCCTTGTAGTTACTCCTCAGGTGAGCCTTGTAGTTACTCCTCAGGTGAGCCTTGTAGTTACTCCACATGTGAGCCTTGTAGTTACTCCACAGGTGAGCCTTGTAGTTACTCCACAGGTGAGCCGTGTAGTTACTCCACAGGTGAGCCTTGTAGTTACTCCACAGGTGAGCCTTGTAGTTGCTCCACAGGTGAGCTGTGTAGTTACTCCACAGGTGAGCCTCGTAGTTACTCCACAGGTGAGCCTTGTAGTTACTCCACAGGTGAGCCTTGTAGTTACTCCACAGGTGAGCCTTGTAGTTGCTCCACAGGTGAGCTGTGTAGTTACTCCACAGGTGAGCCTCGTAGTTACTCCACAGGTGAGCCTTGTAGTTACTCCACAGGTGAGCCTTGTAGTTACTCCACAGGTGAGCCTTGTAGTTGCTCCACAGGTGAGCTGTGTAGTTACTCCACAGGTGAGCCTCGTAGTTACTCCACAGGTGAGCCTTGTAGTTACTCCACAGGTGAGCCGTGTAGTTACTCCACAGATGAGCCTTGTAGTTACTCCACATGTGAGCCTTGTAGTTACTCCACAGGTGAGCCTTGTAGTTACTCCACAGGTGAGCCGTGTAGTTACTCCACAGGTGAGCCTTGTAGTTACTCCACAGGTGAGCCTTGTAGTTGCTCCACAGGTGAGCTGTGTAGTTACTCCACAGGTGAGCCTCGTAGTTACTCCACAGGTGAGCCTTGTAGTTGCTCCACAGGTGAGCCTTGTAGTTGCTCCACAGGTGAGCCTTATAGTTACTCCACAGGTGAGCCGTGTAGTTACTCCACAGATGAGCCTTGTAGTTACTCCACATGTGAGCCTTGTAGTTACTCCACAGGTGAGCCTTGTAGTTACTCCACAGGTGAGCCGTGTAGTTACTCCACAGGTGAGCCTTGTAGTTACTCCACAGGTGAGCCTTGTAGTTGCTCCACAGGTGAGCTGTGTAGTTACTCCACAGGTGAGCCTCGTAGTTACTCCACAGGTGAGCCTTGTAGTTACTCCACAGGTGAGCCTTGTAGTTGCTCCACAGGTGAGCCTTGTAGTTGCTCCACAGGTGAGCCGTGTAGTTACTCCACAGATGAGCCTTGTAGTTACTCCACAGGTGAGCCTTGTAGTTACTCCACATGTGAGCCTTGTAGTTACTCCACAGGTGAGCCTTGTAGTTACTCCACAGGTGAGCCGTGTAGTTACTCCACAGGTGAGTCTTGTAGTTACTCCACAGGTGAGCCTTGTAGTTACTCCACAGGTGAGTCTTGTAGTTACTCCACAGGTGAGCCTTGTAGTTACTCCACAGGTGAGCCTTGTAGTTACTCCTCAGGTGAGCCTTGTAGTTACTCCTCAGGTGAGCCTTGTAGTTACTCCACAGGTGAGCCTTGTAGTTACTCACAGGTGAGCCTTGTAGTTACTCCACAGGTGAGCCTTGTAGTTACTCCACAGGTGAGCCTTGTAGTTGCTCCACAGGTGAGCCTTGTAGTTACTCCACAGGTGAGCCTTGTAGTTACTCCACAGGTGAGCCTTGTAGTTACTCCACAGGTGAGCCTTGTAGTTACTCCACAGGTGAGCCTTGTAGTTGCTCCACAGGTGAGCCTTGTAGTTACTCCACAGGTGAGCCTTGTAGTTACTCCACAGGTGAGCCTTGTAGTTACTCCACAGGTGAGCCGTTGTAGTTACTCCACAGGTGAGCCTTGTAGTTACTCCACAGGTGAGCCTTGTAGTTACTCCACAGGTGAGCCTTGTAGTTACTCCACAGGTGAGCCTTGTAGTTACTCCACAGGTGAGCCTTGTAGTTACTCCACAGGTGAGCCGTGTAGTTACTCCACAGGTGAGCTTTGTAGTTACTCCTCAGGTGAGCCTTGTAGTTACTCCACAGGTGAGCCTTGTAGTTACTCCACAGGTGAGCCTTGTAGTTACTCCACAGGTGAGCCGTGTAGTTACTCCACAGGTGAGCTTGTAGTTACTCCTCAGGTGAGCCTTGTAGTTACTCCACAGGTGAGCCTTGTAGTTACTCCACAGGTGAGCCTTGTAGTTACTCCACAGGTGAGCCTTGTAGTTGCTCCACAGGTGAGCTGTGTAGTTACTCCTCAGGTGAGTCTTGTAGTTACTCCACAGGTGAGCCTTGTAGTTGCTCCACAGGTGAGCCGTGTAGTTACTCCACAGGTGAGCCGTGTAGTTACTCCACAGGTGAGTCTTGTAGTTACTCCACAGGTGAGCCTTGTAGTTACTCCACAGGTGAGTCTTGTAGTTACTCCACAGGTGAGCCTTGTAGTTACTCCACAGGTGAGCCTTGTAGTTACTCCTCAGGTGAGCCTTGTAGTTACTCCTCAGGTGAGCCTTGTAGTTACTCCACAGGTGAGCCTTGTAGTTGCTCCACAGGTGAGCTGTGTAGTTACTCCACAGGTGAGCCTCGTAGTTACTCCACAGGTGAGCCTTGTAGTTACTCCACAGGTGAGCCTTGTAGTTACTCCACAGGTGAGCCTTGTAGTTGCTCCACAGGTGAGCTGTGTAGTTACTCCACAGGTGAGCCTCGTAGTTACTCCACAGGTGAGCCTCGTAGTTACTCCACAGGTGAGCCGTGTAGTTACTCCACAGATGAGCCTTGTAGTTACTCCACATGTGAGCCTTGTAGTTACTCCACAGGTGAGCCTTGTAGTTACTCCACAGGTGAGCCGTGTAGTTACTCCACAGGTGAGCCTTGTAGTTACTCCACAGGTGAGCCTTGTAGTTACTCCACAGGTGAGCCTTGTAGTTGCTCCACAGGTGAGCTGTGTAGTTACTCCACAGGTGAGCCTCGTAGTTACTCCACAGGTGAGCCTCGTAGTTGCTCCACAGGTGAGCCTTGTAGTTGCTCCACAGGTGAGCCTTGTAGTTACTCCACAGGTGAGCCGTGTAGTTACTCCACAGATGAGCCTTGTAGTTACTCCACATGTGAGCCTTGTAGTTACTCCACAGGTGAGCCTTGTAGTTACTCCACAGGTGAGCCGTGTAGTTACTCCACAGGTGAGCCTTGTAGTTACTCCACAGGTGAGCCTTGTAGTTGCTCCACAGGTGAGCTGTGTAGTTACTCCACAGGTGAGCCTCGTAGTTACTCCACAGGTGAGCCTTGTAGTTACTCCACAGGTGAGCCTTGTAGTTGCTCCACAGGTGAGCCTTGTAGTTGCTCCACAGGTGAGCCGTGTAGTTACTCCACAGATGAGCCGTGTAGTTACTCCACAGGTGAGCCTTGTAGTTACTCCACAGGTGAGCCTTGTAGTTACTCCACAGGTGAGCCTTGTAGTTACTCCACAGGTGAGCCGTGTAGTTACTCCACAGGTGAGCCTTGTAGTTACTCCACAGGTGAGCTGTGTAGTTACTCCACAGGTGAGCCTTGTAGTTACTCCACAGGTGAGCCTTGTAGTTACTCCACAGGTGAGCCTTGTAGTTACTCCACAGATGAGCCTTGTAGTTACTCCACAGGTGAGCCTTGTAGTTACTCCACAGGTGAGCCTTGTAGTTACTCCACAGGTGAGCCGTGTGCAATGGTGTACAGAAAGCTTTAAAAAGTGATACCTTGACATCTACAGAGCACTTGTGAAACTTACGCATTAATATGTTTGCCTGGGCATACAGTTTGCAGGGCTGTCTATGGATGTCTTGATCATCTGTGAGATCATCAGAGATATAATGACCAAGGAACTTCATCTCACTGCACACAAGAAGAATGTTGCTACTGAGAATACAATTAGGAAAGCCTTTGTATCCTCTTCGCACAATCCTGATGCTACTCTTCTTGGCGTTATACTTAATATTAAAACCAATGCCATACTGGGAACAAGTCCTCAGAAGCTGTTGTAAGCCAGCACTGCACGGGGAGAAGATGATTAAATCATCTGCGTACACAAGGTGGTTGACAACAGTATCACCGATGACACAGACAGTTTTACACAAGTTCAGTTTCCTACACAGATCATCCATGTACAGATGAAACAACAAAGGAGATCAAACCCCACCTTGCTTGACCCCATTACCAACATAAACATGTTCAGACACAGTATGGCCCCACTTCACCTGCATAGTCCGATGTGCATACCAGAAGGCTAAGATCCTTATTATGTACTTGGGTACCCCTCTTTGACACATTTAGTCAAATCATTTGAAATGATTGAGTCTATCAAATGCCCTGGAAGCATCAATAAAACACAGACACATGGTGGAATTTGACTTCTATATTTTGCTATAATGTCTGTTAAAGCAAAAATACACATATCTGTGCCGTGTTTTCTTTTAAAACCAAACTGGTTGTCAGCTGTGGTAATATACCTTTCCAGCCTATGCAACAGAATTCTCTCCAGCACTTTGGAGAGAATGCTAGCTAAAGCAATAGGTGTCAGGTTTGTGGGAAATAGGACCCAAGTGCAGTTTAAAGGACTAAAAAAGGTAAGGTAACACAAAGCGATAGGTCTGTAATTATCAATGCCATTAATCTTCCCAGCTTTATCCTTGATGGCACAAGTAGCACAGATAACATGGAAACTGGTAAGACACCATGATTAAGGAAACCAGTAAGACACAGAGCAAGAAGAGGAGCAAGCTTAAGACTGGCATATCTGAAGTGTTCGGCTGAGATGAGATCCGGGCCACAAGCGTTGTTATTTTCTAGATTCATTATAGTGTTGAAGACTTCCTCTGATCTAACTGTCACGTTTTCAGTGGAGTCAACCTTTTCAACCACCAATGCATCACTCTTAACACAGTTCAACAACTCATGATAGTGTTGTCGCCACAGTTCTGCGATGCTGCCTGACCCACACACTCCTTCAATGGAAGAGGGTGAGGGAGTCTTACAGCTGGTTATGACTTTGACCTCTTTCCAGAAACCATAGCAACTATTGCAGCTTTCTGGCAAGTGAGTCAGCCCTCATTGTGTCCTCGTTTATTTTAATGAAGCAGACAGCATACTTATATTTGGCGTTAGTGTTTAAGATTGAACACCGGTCAGATGATCATAAAGAAGAAACAAATGGGTTAAAAACATGTTTGAGTCAGAACTTGAAAGTCTTCCAGATTCCGAAGTTCATCTTTCCGATATATCTGCTGGTAATAAAAACAGATGACTGCATTTATAACTATCAATGATCAACTAGTGAAAGAGGTTAGAGGGATTGAAAGCTCATTCTGACATTGTTGAAGAGAGCCTCGACACCAGGACACTGCGGGAGATCTCATCGACATTTAGAGGCAAACCGAGGGGAAGAAAAAGTTGGTGAGTGATCATTTTGAAACACCAAAGGATAGCTGCTCTTTTTCCTGAGCTGCCATGTGTGTTCAGAGACTCTCAGAGATCCTGTGTCTCTGAGCTGCAACCACAGCTTCTGTTTGAGCTGCCTGCAGAAACTCTGGGAACAAAGTAAGAACAAAAACAGTTCTTCAAACTTGTATATATTAGCATTTCCTTTCTTTCCTATGTTGTTGTTTTTTTCATGGTATTAAATCTTATGTGTTTTTATTCCAACAGATACCTGGACAAAGTCCTGTCCTGAACTGATCACCAAAGTTCATTTCCCTCTGAAAGACATCCTGACTCCATCTGCTGGAGAATACATGACATAGCAGCATTTCCTGCTGTTGATCAATCATCCTGTGACAGAGGGCAGACAAAACCAAAGAGGATTTTGACATTGTTGAAAAGAGCAGAGACGCCATTACAGGGTGTGAGATCTCTGCTGGGAGACACGTTTGGAGGATTTGAAACACTCAAGAGAAAGGACATACCTTAGTGAGTTTTGCTTTAAAAAGACAACAGTGACCGAGACAAATGGCTGAGAAAATTCTACTTGAAAGTTTCCTGAGCTGCCATGTGTGTTCAGAGACGTTCAGAGATCCTGTGTCTCTGGGCTGCAACCACAGCTTCTGTTCAAGCTGCCTGCAGACATTCTGGGAACAAAGTAAGAACAAAAACTGCCCTATTTGTAAAAGAAAATCCTCAAAAGATGAACCTTGGGCAAATTTTACACTAAAGGAGCTGGCTGACTCCTTTGCTGAGAGACAGAAAGCTGGATCATCTGAGACAGAGAAAGGAGAGAAGAAGGTGGAGGTGGTGTGTAGTAAACATCAAGAAAAGTCTAAATTGTTCTGTAAGGATGAAGAGAGAGCTGTGTGTCCTGTCTGTGACCTTTCTCTCCACCAGAGTCACGAGGTGGTTCCTGTAGAACAAGCAGTCAGTGAGCTGAAGGACCTGCTGACATCTGACTTAGAGTCTCTGCAGGACAAGAGGGACAAATACAAAGGAGTGGAGACAACATACAATGAAGTGATTCAAGGTTCCAAGAAGCAGCTGCTGTCCACAGAGAGGCAGATCAGAGCAGAGTTCATCAAGCTCCATAGGTTCCTGACAGAGGAAGAGAAGACCAGACTGGCAGCTCTGAGGGAGGAAGAGGAGCAGAAAGGGAAGACTATCAGCAGAGAGATGAAGAGCATCCAGGAGCACATCTCCTCTCTGTCACACAGTATCTCTGCTGTTGAAGAAGAGCTGCAGAAACACAACGTGCCCTTCCTCAGCAGTTATAAAGCCACTCAGAGCAGAGCCAGAGTCCAGAGCTCACTGTCAGTCCCACAGCTGCTCCCAGGAGCGCTGATAGATGTGGCCAAACACCTGGGCAACCTGTCCTTCAGAGTCTGGGAGAAGATGAAGGACCAGGTCCACTTCAGTCCCGTCATTCTGGACCCAAACACTGCAAACAGCTGGCTCTCTCTGTCTGACGATCTGACCAGTGTGAGACAAGGAGACAAAGATCAGCAGCTTCCTGATAATCCAGAGAGATTCACTCACGGTGCTGATGTTCTGGGCTCTGAGGGCTTCAGCTCAGGGAGACACAGCTGGGAGGTGGAGGTGGGAGATCATCCTGACTGGGTTATAGGTTTGACTAAAGAGTCAGTTGACAGGAAGGGAAAGGTATTTGCCTCACCAGAATATGGAATCTGGTGTTTAAAACATCGCAGTGGAAAATACACTGCTGCTGGTGAGACTCTCAGAGTGAAGAAGAATCTCCAGAGGATCAGAGTCCAGCTGGACTATGACAGGGGGGAGGTCTCCTTCTACGACCCTGAAGACACGACTCCCATCTACACTTACGGAGACACTTTCACTGAGGAACTCTTCCCATATTTCAGTATTGGAAAAGCTGGTGATGCTAAAACTGCTGATATCAAAATCTGTCAAACTGAGGTTCCTCTGTGATGCTCAGGAGTGTTAGTTCAGACTTTATTCTGACTTCACTGTCCGTCTAGATCGCTTTGAAATAATCAGGATAAGAAACAGATGACCATCAGATCATAATTTTAGCCTGCAAGATTTCTAAATGTTCTGAACATGTGATCATGTTCTAATTACAGCTTTAAACATTATATTCAAAGTCTCAGTGTAACAAAACAAATTGATTGTTTATATTTTGTTATACGTTTTTATTGTGTGTTTATAATTTTCTTTTAACTCACTGACATTTTTTTGAATCTGAAAATCATTTTTAAATACATTGAGGCATGATTGATGAATGCTCAACATTTTAATCCAACATCTTTAAATAAATAAATAGATGATCTGTTTTTCTTTTTAATCAATGTCCTGAAAATGTTTGTGTTTTTTTAATTCTAATAAAAACTAACAAATCAAAGCTGTCAATTCTCCTTTTTTTAACATCTTGTTTCTAGTCAAACGTCATTTTTATAGCAGTATAAGATAATATAACAATGTAAGATATTTTTAGGACTCTTGATTAATTATTTTTAGATATGGGTTGTTGTTTTACTCCCAGGAGTAATTGAAGTTGAGTATTTCCGTACTGTATATATGAACAATAACATCTGTGGCAATTGAAAATGTCCATTTTATTATTAACCTAAAGGGAATTATAGCTGTACAATTAAGTTTTATTCAGAAATATGTCTATAAGCTTGATTCCTGTTTCTTCCGGTACATCAACAAACCTTTACAATAATAATAATTTTAAAAAAATCTTAACATCATCTTAATTAATTTTAAATAATTCCTTAATGATCTAATCTCTTATTCAATGCATTGCATCCCTCCATGAATCTCTTTTTCGCTTTACATTGATGGACAGCCAAACTCTTGAAATCTATGTCTCATTGTGTGAAGTCATGTGACGGAGGAACCTGCTGTCAGCAAAGAAGCTCCCACCCTGATGAAGGAGAGTCAGCAGAAAACATGTGAGGGGTAAAGCATGGCATACTGGAGCTGTGCAACGGGTTTGATTTGATGGAGCTGTTTTGATTCTCTCTTAGAAACAGTCAGGAGTCTCATTTACCTTTATCCAACTCCACTGCAGCATTATAACATATACAAAGTAGATTCAAAACAAAAAAGAGGAATGTATTACATACTTTCCTGCAAAACACACATGTATTCACTTTGATACTTTGTCTTGAGTTAGTTCAAACCTGCTGATCCGGTTGTTGATCAGCTGTGTGATTTAAAGCTGTAATAAACCAGCCTCATTGAAGGGGGCATCACTGAGGGTTTATAGTCTATGGTTTATACACACAGACGCATGACTGTCTGAATGATTTGCTCTGGAGGAGAGTTTTCACTAAGGATGTACTACTTTCACTAATACATGTATTAGCTGTGTAACCTACTGAGTGCACTTTTAAGAACATGTGCAACATGTGAACCACATCATAATATGTGATTGCATGGTCACGTTTCACTTCCCGTAAACACCACAAGATGAAGACAAAGTCAAGATTTGACATTACTCTCTCGTTCAATTACCCTAGCGGGCCCTCTGTGAATTTACAGCAGGACCACCAATCAGCTCCTGTCTTCACAGTAACTTGCAGAGACGGCTAAAGGAGCTTCTTTCATGTAACCCTTCACATTCAATCAAAAACTGAATAGGCAGATTCGAAGGATTTATTTCTTTGGAAATTTTATTTTAAATACAATTAAATCAAGTTATTTTGGTAAAACTAATGAAAAATATAACTACAAATATTTTAAAAGAAATATATAAACACATTTTTTTAATGTTTTTGAATATTATTTTGTAGAATATCTTAGGAGGGCCCTGACGGCTCGCCACTGGCTCTGACACAGCTGCAGCATTCTTGTTGTGAAATAATTCATGTTGTTTGCATCATTTGTAACATGGTGGAGGGCGATTGTAGTGATGGGACTCTGCGTTGATGTAGCATCTGGTTTAGGTCCGGATCTCTGGGATGTTGTGACCTCTGAGTGGAGCTGCTGGGTGAAGATCTTCATGTTGACCCAGCGGTTTGACCCAGGAGAGCGGAGCAGCCGGTGTCAGCGGTCTCACCTGGGTCCTCCTGAGGTGAAGCTGGAACCATAAAACAAGGAGGAGGTTCAGTGGAGACAGGTTTCATCAGGAGGGTTTCATGTTTCCTTTTGATGTTCTGCTGCTGATGCAAAATAGTTCACTGTTAAAATGTGAGATTAACGATGGATGGACCTGTTGGTCTGTTTAAGCTGCTCTTCATGAATCATCCACCAGAGGGTAGAGTGTTAGACTGACTGCTAGTTTCCTCTGTCGCTTTAAATAACTGAATAAGGTCACACCAGGTGAGCTGAGTTGGTGTGAGGTTGAAAAGTTTCCCCATGTTTGTTCCTAATGTTAAATATATTGGTTAATTACAGTTATCATGTCACCCAGGACTAAAGCAAACACGATTATACATTTTTTTTTTTTCTAGGATATTTTAGATCATAATAAATGGCTGATCTTTATAATAACTTGACCATTTTTGTATTTCTTGATATCTTTAATAATAACTTATTAATAATGTATTTTTTAACCGTGTCAGTAGACTGTATTTGAAAGGAACATGAAGATGGCAGGCAGTATAAAAGTTTGAGGAAACTCATGTGACAGTGGCTGAAAGAAAATGATGTCAAACTGGTTTGACTGATCAGCCTGTTGATATGTTCCACCCTCCTTCAACTCAAATACAACAAACCATTTCCTTGTTGGTTGGATTTTATGAGCAATTTCATTTTGATAATATAAAACAACAAGAAAGATCACCTTTATAAAAATAAATATATTGAACCTCTTGCTCCTCTTCACACAGATACCTGGACAAAGTCATCGTCCTGAACTGAATACCAAATACATCTGAAAGACATCCTGACTCTATCTGCTGGTGAATAAATGACACAACTGCATTCCTGCTGTTGATCAATCATCCTGTGACAGAGGAGAGAGAAAACCAAAGACTGTATAAAGGAGGGAACCAAAGAAGATTTAGAGATAGGTGAAGACGCCATCAGAGGAGGTGAGATCTCAAATCAAATCAAATCAAGTTTTATTTATATAGCACATTTAAAAGCGATTTTTGGTCGAGCCAAAGTGCTGTACATGCAATAAAAAACACTTATAATCACAATAAAAGACAATAATTTCCAACAGATATATAACAAACACAGGGAATAGTCAGGAGTCGTGCTCCGCTCTGACTAGAAGGCCTGAGAGAAGAAGTGCGTCTTTAGTGAGGATTTAAAAACCCCTAGGGTCTGGGCCGACCTCACGTGGAGGGGCAGAGTGTTCCAGAGCCTGGGGCCAGCTGCTGCGAAGGCTCGGTGCCCTCGGGTTTTGAGCCTGGTCTTGGGCACTACCAGCAGCAGGTGGTCAGCAGATCTCTGCTGGGAAACACACACTTGGAGTGAATAAAGAAGAGAAGTGGAGAGACTGTGAGTTGGTGAGTCCTGCAAATATATATATTTTTGAACTGCATCAACAGATTTTAATTAAAATAAACAATATTATTTCATGCAGGATAGAGGTTAATCAAGTACTGTAATGTTAATTACTTTAAATGAGACAAACTTGTTTCCTCCAGTAATCTGTTATGAAAGGAATCCACTCCCATATGTTCATGGACTTCAACAAGTCTTGTATTTCCTCTGCAGAGATACATCAGTGAATCATCAGTGTGTGCTTCTGTACATGTTGAATACCTGCACTCTGTCTCTCTTTACACGTTGTAGTTATGAAGTTGAATGAAGCGTCTGGATTCAGTGATGATCATTCATGTTGTCCAGTGGAAAGCTGTAGTAAAGCAGATACACAGGCTGTGCAGCTTTAGTCTCACAGCTGGAAGATGTATTAGTACATGTTGAGTGAGTGACAGGCCGTACACTGACTGTTGGGCAGTGTGTCGAGGACAAAGTTCACACGGCGGTTCAGAGGTATTTGATCTGAGTATTTTATTGGAGCTCCTCGTCACGTTGAAGGTTTATGGAAAGTGTTCCTGTCTAACAACTTCTGTGCATGTCTGAACTACTCTCTCTCTGTGTGCTGCTCTTGTGTCTAATAGTGTGTAACTTTGTTTTTTGTGCACTCAAGTTACTGCTACAATAATCCTACATAAAAGTGATTTAATAGTATTTTCAGGAGAGATGTTATTTCTTTTTGAGGCTGAAAACAAAAACTAAGATATTTTAAATACATTTAACTTTCATATCCTGTTGTTTAAAAACCCTTCACTCTCCTATTTATACATTCTAAATATATGTAAGACATTATCTGAAAATGTATTGTTTCAAAAACAAATGATCATTATATATTTTGCAGCTGTTTGTCTCTAAAAAGGAAATCCAAAAAGTGTTGAAATGAACTCATCATAATAATAATAATAGCTTGGATTTATATAGCGCCTTTCATGAGACCCAAGGTCGCTTTACAAAGAAGAACAGGAGTAGAAACAAACATAACAAAACAAAAGGCAGTCAGACAAACAAAACAACAAATAGATTAGGGGCCAAAAGCCTTAGCAAACAGATGGGACTTGAGGGCCCTTTTGAAGGCGTCAAACGTTGGGGCTGCCACACTGAAGGCTCTGTCCCCGAAGGTTCGCAGTTTGGTGCGGGGGGTGGTAAGCAGGCCAGAGTCTGAAGACCACAGGTTCCGGGGTGGGGCATGTGGGTGAAGGATGTCCGATAAGTACTGGGGGGCAAGGGCATGGAGGGACTTGTAGGTGAGGAGGAGGACTTTGTAGGATATGCGGGACTTGATCGGCAACCAGTGGAGGTGGATGAGGGTGGGAGTGATGTGCTGCCATGGCTTTGTGTGTGTGAGTACCCTAGCAGCACAGTTTTGAACATACTGGAGCCTGTCCAGGGTTTTGTTGGGGACCCCGAACAGGACACCATTGCAGTAGTCCAAGCGGGGGGTGACAAAAGCATGATATATGATCCTTAATACCAATGAAAGGGTGAAGATATGATCATATGAATAAATGGGAGTGAAAAAGTGTCAGGAAGAAAAAAAAATGCACTTGAGTTGGTAGAATGTATGTAGATATTAGGTGTTGGGGAAATATTTTCCAAGGCCCATAACTTTGACCCAGTTTATCAGTTCAAACTGTCCTGACTGAGCACAGGCACCTGTAACCTTGGCTGCTGTGCTCTCAGTGTTCTGTCTCCTTGTTCCTGCCTGTTGGCGTCAGCTGATGGAGGGGTTATGATTCTATCTTGTTCTGCACAATGTTGATTATTCTCTCTGAACTAGCTAAATACATCTGGGGTAGAGTTCTTCAGGATTGACGTGGCAACTCTCCCGTGAAGTCAGACCCTCTGGCTCTTGACATCAAAGCTCCTGCTCTTCCCGTGTCTCCTTCCTGAGTCGGTGACTCCCACTGCATTGCTGCTACACAGAAGTTTCCTCCACATTAGGATTATACATTTAGAGAGTGTTTATCTTTACTCCTTGATAAACTTGATAATATGAACACAGAGAGACAGACGTGTTGTCAGAACATGTTTCCTGTTAGTGACTGAAAAATAAAACCATGTGAAACTGGTTTAGTGTCGCTCAGCCTGTTGAAATGTTGAGTCCTCACTGGAGGACAAAGGCACGATCCTCTCCTTCTCTGTGGCATTTTATGAGCTTTTTAATAATTGACTAAGTGGATAAAGCTTAAAGGAGCAGTTTGTTTATTGAGCTGTCCCATAGACTAAGTCTGACTCCTGCAGGGGCCGGAGTTTGAAACCTGACAAAAGAAGTCTGTCTGCTGCAAGTCGCCCCCTCTCCCTTTCTTTCATTAAATACATGCAAAAAGCAGAAATAAATGATCTTTAACATATTCTTTATTAATTATTTTATCTTTTGAGTACGTCCTCAAACGGATAAACAAGTCATAAAGATGTCAGACAGGATAAAAGTATAAGTTGAGGGGTTTTGCAATGAAAACAAAGAACGTAACAAGACACCTACAACGTGACTGTGCTCTTCCAGACTGTTATGTTTGTGTGACTCTAAACATAAATACTGTATACTCCAACTCTTATGGAGAATCATAACGCTTACAATCACAAGAGAGTAAGGCAAGGCAAGTTTATTTATATAGCACTTTTCAACACAAGGCAATTCAAAGTGCTTTACAAAAAATGAAAGACATTAAGAAAATGGCATTTAAAATCAGTCTTTAAAAAGAAAAGATAATAAAATAAACATTAAAAGAAGAAATACATTGATAAAAGTTACAGTGCAGAGTGAGATATGAATAGTTCAATTAAAAGCAGCGACAAAAAGAAAAGTCTTCAGCCTGGATTTAAAAGTAGTCAGAGTTGCAGCGGACCTGCAGGTTTCTGGGAGTTTGTTCCAGATATTTGGAGCATAATAACTGAACGCTGCTTTACCATGTTTAGTTCTGACTCTGGGGACAGAAAGCTGACCAGTCCCTGAAGACCTGAGAGATCTGGATGGTTCATCATTTAGCAGGAGGTCAGAAATGTATTTTGGGCCTAAACCATTCAAAGCTTTATAAACCAGCAGCAGTATTTTGAAATCTATTCTTTGACACACAGGAAGCCAGTGTAAAGACTTCAGAACAGGAGTGATGTGATCCACTTTCTTAGTGTTAGTGAGGACTCGAGCAGCTGCGTTCTGAATCAGCTGCAGCTTTCTAATAGATTTTTTAGTGAGACCTGTGAAGACACCATTGCAGTAGTCGAGTCTACTGAAGATAAAAGCATGGACAAGTTTTTCCAAATCCTGCTGCGACATTAGTCTTTTAATCCTAGATATGTTCTTTAGGTGATAGTAGGCTGATTTAGTAACTGTTTTAATGTGACTGTTGAAACTCAGGTCAGAGTCCATGACTACACCTAGATTTCTGGCTTTATCTGTTGTTTTGAACATTGCAGACTGAAGCTCAGCGCTAACTTTTATACGTTCTGCCTTGGCTCCAAAAACCATTACCTCAGTTTTATCTTTGTTTAATTCGAGAAAGTTCTGACACATCCAGTCATTGATTTGTTCAATGCACTTACTCAGTGTTTGAATTGGAGCATAGTCTCCTGGTGAAACTGTTACGTACATTTGTGTGTCATCTGCATAGCTATGGTAACTTATTTTGTTGTTTTTCATTATCTGAGCCAGTGGTAGCATGTAGATGTTAAAGAGAAGAGGCCCCAAGATGGAGCCTTGAGGAACCCCACATGTCATATTTGTCAACTCAGATGTGTATTTACCTATAGAAACAAAGTTGTTTCTGTCCTTTAAGTAGGATTCAAACCAATTTAGGACTGTTTCCGAAAGTCCCACCCAGTTTTCCAGTCGGTCTAGTAATATGCTGTGGTCAACAGTGTCAAACGCAGCACTGAGATCTAATAATACTAACACTGAAGTTCTGCCACTGTCTGTGTTTAGGTGGATGTCATTAAAGACCTTTACAAGAGCAGTCTCAGTGCTGTGGTTTGGACGAAAGCCGGACTGGAACACATCGAAACAGTCATTTAATTGCAAAAAATTACTCAACTGTTGAAAAACAACTTTTTCAATGATTTTACCTAGAAATGGGAGGTTTTATATGGGCCTATAATTGTTCATTACTGAAGCATCTAGATTATTCTTTTTTAAGAGCGGTTTAATGACTGCAGTTTTCAGGGCCTGTGGAAAAATACCTGAGTGAAGAGATTTGTTTACTATATGAAGTAGATCTGAGGCCATGCAAGGAAAAACATCTTTGAAAAATCCCGTTGGAATAATATCAAGGCAGCAGGAGGAGGATTTCAGAAGTTGTATAATGTCCTCTAGGGTTTTATCATTAATCTGATGGAATTGTGTCATGGTGTTTGAATTGATATTAGGTGGACACAGAGACAAAACATTTGCTGTTCCTGATGCAGAGGCACTGACTGCTTGTCTGATTTTCTGAATTTTGTCAGTGAAAAAGGAGGCAAAATCATTGCATGCCCTGGTGGATAGAAATTCAGAGGCTACTGACACTGGGGGGATAGTTAGTCTGTCGACGGTAGCAAACAAGGCACGTGCGTTGTTTTTGTTTTTCGTAATGATGTCAGAGAAGAAAGACTGTCGTGCGTTTTTCAATTCCAAATTATAAAGGCCAAGTCTCTCTTTATAGATTTCAAAGTGAACCTGGAGATTTGTTTTTCGCCACCTACGTTCAGCTTTTCGACACTCTCTTTTTTCTGTTTTCACGGTCATGGCCTTTCTCCATGGAGATATTTTCTTGCCAGACACTTCCTTTACCTTAGTTAGAGCAATGGCATCTATAATATTTTTAATTTTTTAATTAAAATGATCTACTAGCTCATTTACTGAGATGTTAGCAGGGGCAAGTGTGGAAGAAAAATTCTGAGTAAACATTTCCCTAGTGTTTTCAGTTAAATATCGCTTTGTGGTTACCTCTTTTTTAACATTTTTGTGAACAGAAATAGAGCTCTCAAAGAAAACACAGGAATGATCAGAGAGCGCAACATCAGTCACCACAACCTTAGAGATATTCAGACCCTTTGAGATAATTAAGTCCAGAGTGTGCCCCTTATTGTGCGTGGGCTCCGTCACATGCTGAGTCAGTCCATGGCTATCAAGAACACAAAACAGTTCTTTTGCCCCTCTGTCCTGAGGGTTGTCAACATGGATGTTAAAATCACCAACAATGACTAGACGTCAAAGTCAATACACACTATAGACAGCAGTTCAGTAAAGTCATCATAAAAGCTTGCACAGTATTTGGGTGGTCTATAGATATTTAGGAACAGAGCTCGAGAGGAGCATTTCAGCTGAAGGGCCACATATTCAAAAGAAGCAAAGTTCCCATAAGATGTCTTCCTGCATTGAAGAGAATCATTGAACAGAATAGCAACTCCACACCCTTTCTTATGCATTCTTTCCTGACTCATAAAACCAAAGTTGGGGGGGGGGTTGATTCGATAAGAACACCTGCACTGTTATTTTGTTCAATCCAGGTTTCTGTTAAAAACATAAAATCGAGATTGTGCTCAGTGATAAAATCATCGATTAAAAATATTTTTCCTGCCAAAGACCTGACATTTAATAAAGCTAGTTTAAGTTTGTTAAACACACTATCAGTCATGTTTTTTGTAACAAGCTGTGGCTGACATGGAATCACTGCTAAATTAGATAAACTCACACAAACGTTTGAGCGCTTCCTGTATCTAAAATGATTCACCGCTCTTAATCTATTACCTATCAACACAGATATCGGCAAAGCTATAGGCAGGCAGGGCCCCAGCATGTCCTGGAAAGAGTTGAGAGTGCCATACGCCCTTGAGCCTGGACCCAGCACACATCAGTAAGAGTGTGTTGCATTTTGTACACACACATCCTTATCAGGCTTCGGAGACTGCAGATGCTTTCTTGAAGGGAGGGGAGGTGGTTGACGTAGGCTCGGTGATGAAGACGGGGGGGATGGTGCGCGTCTTCGTGGTGATTTTGGTGGGCGTCGTTGAGGAGCGGGGGTAAAGGACATGCTGCCAGCCCTGCGTATCGCCTTAGTTTGGTTATTGAACTCCAGGAAGGAATCGGTGCCAACCCTCTGTATCGCCTTCATGTGTTCAAAGGCGTTGTCAGGGGGGGGGGGGGCAGTGGAGACTCCTCCATGTGTCTCATAGGTCTCCCATAATCAGAACATTCCTCAGGCGGGTGCAGTGATAATTCTTCAGGGTTTTCTGCGCGATGTGTTGTGTCTTTCTCCTGTTTTGATTCCTCTTGTTGCTTGTCCTTGGCAGGGAGGGAACAGATTGATGACGCAGGCAGTTGAAAATGTTAGAGATAAACAATTTCACTCCTGACTTGTTCAGGCAAACTCCATTTGCCTTGAAAAGATGTCTGCGATCCCAGAAAAAGTTAAAATTGTCAATAAAATGGACAGAATGGTCAGTACAGGCATTGGAAAGCCAGGTGTTCAGTGCAAACAATCTGCTGAATCTCTCCACTCCTCTTCTGACTGGCGGTAGAGGGCCACTGATGAACACCTCCGCATTTAGAGAGCTGACAGTTTCCAACAAACATTTAAAGTCTTCTTTCAGCACTTCTGACTCTTGTTTCACAACATCATTTGTTCCAATGTGTAGTACCACATTCTTCACAGTTGGATGTTCAGCCCCAATATGCAGGATCTTCTCAGCCAAGTCAGAGACCATATCCTTGGGAAAACAGAGTACTTTGGTGTTGTTCTTATTACACAGACCTTTTACATCTCTCACAGCAGAGTCACCCACAATCAGAGTTTCAGGCCCAGTCGTTAGCTTTCCCTCTAGCCTTTTACTTTTGGAGAAGCTATTGGTCCTTACCCTGCTATGTGAAGAGGACAGGTTATCCAGGTCATCAGAAAGAGATCTCCGGTTCTCGGTCAGTGGAGCGTATCTGTTCTGGATTGGCACACTTGGTGGTTTAGGAGGATTGTTTGTAATTCTCCCTTTAGCAGCTGTCCACTGCGGTTTCCTGGTTGGAACAGGGGTTGAAGAGGCGCTCTTCCTGGGTGATAACAATGCAGGCCAGCCAGTCGCATCACAGATTTCAGAGCCCTGGGCTCTGCCTGTTATCCGTCCTCCCAAATCCCATGGAAATGATTTACTCTTCTGCTTTGCACCCAGAGAGTTCCAGGGAGGACTACCACTTGTAGATTTATTACCCAGTACACAGGCCCCCTGTTCCTTGGAATCCTTGTAGCTGCTAACTAGCTGTGAGTTAGCATACCCTTCTCCATTATTTTGCAACACTGGTAAAGTGGTGTCATTCCCACGACATAGTCCATTCACTTCCACGTTAACTTCCAACCGTTGCATTTTCATTTCCAACACATCGATATTCTGTATAAGTTTGTGGAAGTCATCTGTAGAGAACGGAGGCATTTTGCTACCAACTAGCATGCAGTAGCCTACCAGGCTTTAGCTGTTGCTAGGTCACGCTACTGTAAGACTGAGGTCGTCGTAAAAATGTTGAAATATGGCTGAAACCCTCCGTCTATTTACGAAGATGAACTGTCCCAGTGATAAGTTAATGTCCAGGAGCCGCTGCTCGAAGTTTTCAGAGAATAAGAATAGGAAAATCAGCATAAAAAGTAAGCAGAGGCAGGAGCAAGCAGAAAAGCGTCTGCACTGTAAGAAAGATAACACAGTTCAACAACTCATGATAGTGTTGTCGCCACAGTTCTGCGATGTTGCCTGACCCACACACTCCTTCAATGGAAGAGGGTGAGGGAGTCTTACAGCTGTTTATGACTTTGACCTCTTTCCAGAAATCATAGCAACTATTGTTGCGCAGCTTTCTGGCAAGTGAGTCAGCCCTCATTGTGTCCTCATTTATTTTAATGAAGCGGACAGCATACTTATATTTGGCGTTAGTGTTTAAGATTGAACACCGGTCAGATGATCATAAAGAAGAAACAAATGGGTTAAAAACATGTTTGAGTCAGAACTTGAAAGTCTTCCAGATCCCGAAGTTCATCTTTCCGATATATCTGCTGGTAATAAAACAGATGACTGCATTTATAACTATCAATGATCAACTAGTGAAAGAGGTTAGAGGGATTGAATGTCATTCTGACATTGTTGAAGAGAGCCTCGACACCAGTACACTGCGGGAGATCTCATCGACATTTAGAGGCAAGCCGAGGGGAAGAAAAAGTTGGTGAGTGATCATTTTGAAACACCAAAGGCCACCTGAAACACCTGAGCTGCCATGTGTGTTCAGAGACTCTCAGAGATCCTGTGTCTCTGAGCTGCAACCACAGCTTCTGTTTGAGCTGCCTGCAGAAACTCTGGGAACAAAGTAAGAACAAAAACAGTTCTTCAAACTTTTATATATGAGCATTTCCTTTCTTTCCTATGTTGTTGTTTTTTTTTTCATGGTATTACATTTTATGTGTTTTTATTCCAACAGATACCTGGACAAAGTCCTCGTCCTGAACTGATTACCAAAGTTCATTTCCCTCTGAAAGACATCCTGACTCCATCAGCTGGAGAATACATGACATAGCAGCATTTCCTGCTGTTGATCAATCATCCTGTGACAGAGGGCAGAGAAAACCAAAGAGGATTTTGACATTGTTGAAAAGAGCGGAGACGCCATTACAGGGTGTGAGATCTCTGCTGGGAGACACGTTTGAAGGATTTGAAACACTCAAGAGAAAGGACATACCTTAATGAGTTTAGCTTTTAAAAGACAACAGTGACCAAGACAAATGGCTGAGAAAATTCTACTTGAAAGTTTCCTGAGCTGCCATGTGTGTTCAGAGACGTTCAGAGATCCTGTGTCTCTGGGCTGCAACCACAGCTTCTGTTCGAGCTGCCTGCAGACATTCTGGGAACAAAGTAAGAACAAAAACTGCCCTATTTGTAAAAGAAAGTCCTCAAAAGAAGAACCGTGGACAAATTTTACACTAAAGGAGCTGGCTGACTCCTTTGCTGAGAGACAGAAAGCTGGATCATCTGAGACAGAGAAAGGAGAGAAGAAGGTGGAGGTGGTGTGTAGTAAACATCAAGAAGAGTCTAAATTGTTCTGTAAGGATGAAGAGAGAGCTGTGTGTCCTGTCTGTGAGTTTTCTCTCCACCAGAGTCACAAGGTGGTTCCTGTAGAACAAGCAATCAGTGAGCTGAAGGACCTGCTGACATCTGACTTAGAGTCTCTGCAGGACAAGAGGGACAAATACAAAGGAGTGGAGACAACATACAATGAAGTGATTCAAGGTTCCAAGAAGCAGCTGCTGTCCACAGAGAGGCAGATCAGAGCAGAGTTCATCAAGCTCCATAGGTTCCTGAAAGAGGAAGAGGAGACCAGACTGGCAGCTCTGAGGGAGGAAGAGGAGCAGAAAGGGAAGACTATCAGCAGAGAGATGAAGAGCATCCAGGAGCACATCTCCTCTCTGTCACACAGTATCTCTGCTGTTGAAGAAGAGCTGCAGAAACACAACGTGCCCTTCCTCAGCAGTTATAAAGCCACTCAGAGCAGAGCCAGAGTCCAGAGCTCACTGTCAGACCCACAGCTGCTCCCAGGAGCGCTGATAGATGTGGCCAAACACCTGGGCAACCTGTCCTTCAGAGTCTGGGAGAAGATGAAGGACCAGGTCCACTTCAGTCCCGTCATTCTGGACCCAAACACTGCATACAGGTGGCTCTCTCTGTCTGACGATCTGACCAGTGTGAGACGTGGAGACAAATATCAGCAGCTTCCTGATAATCCAGAGAGATACACTCACGGTGCTGATGTTCTGGGCTCTGAGGGCTTCAGCTCAGGGAGACACAGCTGGGAGGTGGAGGTGGGAGATCATCCTTCCTGGAATATAGGTTTGACTAAAGAGTCAATTGACAGGAAGGGAGAGATATTTGCTTCACCAGAATATGGAATCTGGTGTGTAAAACATAGCCGTGGAAAATACACTAATGGTGCTGGTGAGACTCTCAGAGTGGAGAAGAATCTCCAGAGGATCAGAGTCCAGCTGGACTATGACAGGGGGGAGGTGTCCTTCTACGACCCTGAAGACATGACTCATATCTACACTCACACAGACACTTTCACTGAGGAACTCTTCCCATATTTCAGTATTGGAAAAGCTGGTGATGCTAAAACTGCTGATATCAAAATATATCAAACTGAGGTTCCTCTGTGATGCTCAGGAGTCTTCGTTCAGACTTTATTCTGACTTCACTGTCCGTCTAGATCGCTTTGAAATAATCAGGATAAGAAACAGATGACCATCAGATCATAATTTTAGCCTGCAAGATTTCTAAATGTTCTGAAAATGTGATCATGTTTTAATTACAGCTTTAAACATTATATTCAAAGTCTCAGTGTGTTTATAATTTTCATTTAACTCACTGACATTCTTTTGAATCTGAAAATCGTTTTTAAATACATTGAGGCAGTGTTGTAGTCAAGTCACCAATTCACGAGTCCAAGTCACTCTCGAGTCCCCACTCTTCGAGTCCGAGTCACCTAGGGAGAGTCGGAGTCGAGTCCGAGTCCAAGTCCGAGTCACCCAAGGAGTGTCCGAGTCGAGTCCGAGTCATCATTACCTGTGTTCGAGTCCGAGTCCAAGTCCGAGTCACCCAAGGAGTGTTCAAGTCGAGTCCGAGTCACCATTACCTGTGTTCGAGTCCAAGTCCAAGTCACCCAAGAAGAGTCCAAGTCAAGTCCGAGTCACAAGTCTTCATGTATTAATCTTAGTGGATATATGTGTTGAAATGTAGCTGTAGCTCCTCTACATTTCTTTTATCCTGTCATGGTATACTAATGTGTCTATTGAACTGCTGTGAAGCGAGTGTGGCTACAATTGTTGTATTAAAAAAGGTGCTATACAAATATAAAGCTTATTACTCATAATAATAATAATAATTATTATTATTATTATCATCATCATCATCAAGGTTGAGTCCAGTTCCAATATTGTCTCCAGTGCTCCGTTCTGGCATCTTCAAATAGCTGCTTTACAAATGAAAATGGTATACATTAAACACAATGACACAATGTCACAATTGAACTTATTTAATGGTTTGAAAACCCACAGAAACTGAAAATACATTATTAAGAACAATAGAACATGAGAAAGCATGCAGGGCTTTCTACGCAATATAAGTAACATTTTCATTCAATTTCCAATTTGAATCTGGCTCCAATTCCTCTCTATGTTAGTGAAGTGATGGGGTCCCCTCTCCTACCATAATGTGGCGCTATTGGACAGACACCCAGTTGAAATTATGCATTTAGAATACTTAAAAAGCATCTTACAGGTGTACGGAAAACCACAAACAACACCAGCAGAGCCGAATGAGGCCAATTCCAATAGAGTGCCACAGTGACGCATCCTAAAACCCGGAAGTAAACTTCTTCCGGTTCCTTCGTCAAAGAAGCAATGCATTTTCTCCATAGGATTTTGGAAAATAGCTCGAAATCAGGTCTGTGGTTGAGACACATTTAAGAGACAGATCACGTGGAGATTATCCAAAACGTGATCTGTCTCTTAAATGTGTGTCAACCACAGACCTGATTTCGAGCTATTTTCCAAAATCCTATGGAGAAATTGCATTGCTTCTTTGTCGAAGGAACCCATGCGCAGCTTACTTCCGGGTTTTAGGACGCGTCACTGTGCCACTCTAGTCTGGCAGGGAACTTTAGTCTGGCATAACAATATGTTTTTAGCTGCTAGCATCAGGAGCAGATGAGCACCCACTCAGGCACACACACTTAAACATCCTTGTTGCATTTTAAAAGCATCAGATTTGACAACATCGAACAACTCAACCTTGCACGGTGAGCAGGGATGGTGAATACCTGTGTGGCAACCTGATGGAGGACAGGGAACTGGGATTTATTTTGTTGCCAAAACTTGAAGCATGGGTCTGAGGCCTGGTTGTCGATCAAGTCGAGGTATGCAGTCAGCTGAGCCTGGACAGACCGACTGTGGGTGGAGGAGAGAGTCTTGCTGTAGTGGGAGAACATTCTCAGCTTCCTCTGAGGAGCTTCAGGAGCAGGAGGAGACACTGGAACATCACCTTGTTCTGGTCCTGCTGTTGAGATCATTTGCTTCTCACCCTCTGCCTTGATACAATCTGAAATGAGAGGGTATACTTTTGTGAATAAGTCTGCTACTGATCTTATTATTTTGTTTGTGATACCATTTATAGATTATGTTAATTTGTTTTACTTGAAGAGGCTAATGTGTAAAAATTGCCTTATAATTGGGTAATTCTTTCCATAAGGATTGAGTATTCTTATTTTGGCTACACACACCCCAATATCTACAAACAGATAAACCAGTTCTAGACATTCATGTACACATATAACTATAATTAATAATGGCTAGTATAAGTTAGAGCCTGCTACATATATAACAAGTGAACATGTCTCACCAATGATCTGAGTCATTAGCTGATCTTTGTCATCACTGTCCAGCTGCACATCATGTTTTAGCCACTGGAAACCAAACGATGGGTCCAACACTGATGCTATGAAGTAGGCAGTCATGAAAGGACATTTGGTGGGACCTCTTCCTTCAGCTGGCTCGCATCCTGGCATCTTCACTGCTTGGAAGATCTCTGTGAACCTTGTTTTCAAGGAGCTTTTTGTGCCTAGGGGAAGAAAGAATACACACTTCAGCTTCTTGATGCCAAATAATTTCAAAAAATCTTTCTTATTGCTAAATAAATTGTATGGTTAAAATTAGGGCTACCCCAACTACTAATCCTCAACCATTGCAAACTAGTTGTGGCATGTTTATGATAATAATTTAAATACATTTTTGGACCATCCAAATATGGTTTGAGTTCAAGGATTGAGAAACAATGTTAAAAGTAACATTGTTATCAGTGTGCTATATAACAGTGACATAAAAACCATAATCCTGAGCCTTAAAAAATTGAATGTTCAAGCACAAACCAAGCAAGCCACTAATGGCACAAAGGGATATTTAATCGTTTATTTAGCAGAGACAATGCACATCAATGAACACTTAAAACAATAACATGTGTCAAGTGTAAATATGTAATATGATTCTAAATGTGTTGCAATGAACGAATATTTTGTTAATTTATTTCAACACATTCGGCAAAACATCACAACACAAAGCGAAGATAATAAATATAATATCACAATGTCCAACAACCAATAAGTGAACGTTTAAATTATATCAATAAAGATTAAGCCCCAGAAAGCACATTGCTACTTGACAACATTCTGTATGTTAAGTAGCCATGTGCTTTCATGTTATACTTATTGATTTGATCACATTACTCTGATGATAGTGTTCATTACAGCCTACCTATATATATATACAGGACTGTCTCAGAAAATTAGAATATTGTGATAAAGTTCTTTATTTTCTGTAATGCAATTAAAAAAACAAAAATGTCATACATTCTGGATTCATTACAAATCAACTGAAATATTGCAAGCCTTTTATTATTTTAATATTGCTGATTATGGCATACAGCTTAAGAAAACTCAAAAATCCTATTTCAAAAAATTAGAATAGTTCCTCAGACCAAGTAAAAAAAAAAGATTTATAACAGCAAAACACAATCAAACATTTGAAAATGTCCATTAATGCACTCAGTACTTGGTTGGGAATCCTTTTGCACGGATTACTGCATCAATGCGGCGTGGCATGGAGGCAATCAGCCTGTGGCATTGCTGAGGTGTTATGGATGCCCAGGATGCTTCAATAGCGGCCTTTAGCTCATTAGCATTGTTGGGTCTGGTGTCTTTCAGCTTCTTCTTCACAATACCCCACATATTCTCTATGGGGCTCAGGTCAGGGAAATTTGCAGGCCAATCGAGGACAGTAATGCCATGGTCAGTACACCAGTTACTGGTGGTTTTGGCACTGTGGGCAGGTGCCAGATCATGCTGGAAAATGAATTCCTCATCTCCATAGAGCTTTTCAGCAGACGGAAGCATGTAGTGCTCTAAAATCTCTTGGTACACAGCTGCATTTACTCTGGGCTTGATGAAACACAGTGGACCAACACCAGCAGCTGACATGGCTCCCCAAACCATCGCTGACTGTGGGAACTTCACACTGGATTTCAAGCAACTTGGATTTTGCTCCTCTCCAGCCTTTCTCCAGACTCTGGCGCCTTGACTTCCAAATGAAATACAAAACTTGCTTTCGTCTGAAAAGAGGACTTTGGACCACTGTGCAACTGTCCAGTGCTTCTTTTCCTTAGCCCAAGTCAGACGCCTCTTCCGTTGTCTTGAGTTCAGAAGTGGCTTGACCATGGGAATACGGCTATTGTAGCCCATTTCCCGGATACGTCTGTGAACAGTGACTTTTGATACCTGGACTCCAGCTTCAGTCCACTGTCTTTGAAGCTCCCCCAAATTCTGGAAGCGACTCTTCTTCACAATGCTGTTAAGGCTGCGGTCATCTCTCTTGGTTGTGCAGCATTTCCTGCCACATTTCCCCCTTCCAACAGACTTTTTGTGGATGTGCTTTGAAACTGCACTCTGTGAACAGCTTGCTCTTTGAGAAATTTCTTTTTGTGTCTTACCCTCCTGATGGAGGGTGTCAATGACGGTCCTCTGGACAGCAGTCAGATCAGCAGTCTTCCCCATACTTGTGATTTAGTTTACTGAACCAAGCTGAGTGTTTTTCAAGGCTCAGGAAACCCTTGCAGGTGTTTCGAGTTAATTAGACGATTCAAGTGATTCGTTGAACACCCTACTAGTATACTTTTTCATGATATTCTAATATTTAGAGATAGGATATTTGAGTTTTCTTAAGCTGTATGCCATAATCAGCAATATTAAAATAATAAAAGGCTTGCAATATTTCAGTTGATTTGTAATGAATCCAGAATGTATGACATTTTTGTTTTTTTAATTGCATTACAGAAAATAAAGAACTTTATCACAATATTCTAATTTTCTGAGACAGTCCTGTATATATGAACTCCATCCTTAGAGTAATGTGTTATGGAGCCTCCGTGACGGAGATCATTTTCAGTCTCTAATTTTCACGTTCATTGTAGGCTAGGGCTAGGCTACTCATCATCTGCAGTATCACCAAGGACATGTATAGCTTTTAACAGTATCTATCTAGACAATAAAACTGCACTTGGTCCCTAGGATGTGATATCAACCACTACCTCCATCTAACCCGACATCTTAAAACCTTTGTGGAGTCAATTTAGTGGCTAACGTTAACGTGGGTTAGCAAGCTAACAATAGCATTTCTACTTACTTCTCTGGGTGACGTCACCCAGAGACTGTATATATAAATGGACGTAGGGTCCGTGACGTCACCCATAGGATTCTGCAGAGTTGCCGTGAAGCCCTAAGTAGGCGGAGTCGGCTACTAACGGCTCGACAGTGACGTCAGAGTCTAACTCCCGCCTTCTCCGGCCTGCTCCAAATAAGGGCAAAGAGGCGGAGCTGAGGCGGGACAGGGCGGGACCTGCTGCCAACGAGCGTGACGTTCCAGACCTAGCTCAGGCTAAGAAGCTAAGCTAACATGCTCTCAGTATTAAGCTAACAACCTATGCTAACAACACAACGTTACAACGTTGACTAAATCATCCACAATTGGATTGTTCAAATGTGTACTGTGAAGGATATCATAAAGCCTTAATGCAATCGAATGTAAAACATGATTGATGAAAGTAGTAACAGGAGGGTTAATGCCATATTCACATAGTAACGAACAACTTTTACAAATATTTCTATATAGTCTGTGTTGGTAAATATCATCTAGGTTGCACATTTCCTGCTGAAATACATGCATACCAAGTCACTGCGTGGCACTTTGGTTTTTGATAAAACAGTGTAGTTCCACTATATACGTTACATTCATAATCAAACGAGACAATCTGCAAGATAATTAGCTATTTGGTATTATTCTTAATGCTTGCCATTCACACGTTAATAAAATAAGTACCGATACATAGCAGAATAATTGTGGCGGTGTTCAGCTTAATAAACCTTGCTCAACATCATTTATTTAGCTAATACTACAGCGGGCAACAGGCGAACCAAGTCCGCGTTTCGATGCATTCCTTGATCTCCAGTTATAACGCCGGACTCCGCCGCTGGCCGAAGCTAACGGAGCCCCAGGGGGCTAGCTACGGCCGCCGGGACCTATGGCCGGGACGCGCTAGCGAGCTAGCCCCCTGCAGCCCCGTTAGCTTCGGCGGCGTGGACTACGGCGGGCCCACTGGGATAATTGGGTCCCCTTTTCACATTTGCTCCCGTTTAGCATTATGGGCGTCATAGCCATATAGTATAAAAGTCTTACCCAACAAGCTAAGCTAACAGGCACACAAACACCTGCTAACGGGGTTAACATGTATAATATTATCATTTTACTCACCGAAAAAAGCTGAAAGTAGACTTCTTGGAAGTTCTGTTAGTACATTCAAGCGCACAGCACGACATTTTAATTATCTGGTATTTGTAACAATATTCCCTAACAGGCACGATCACCACGAACACAGCTAAAGGGTCAAGTACAGTACTATGACTAACTAACGTTGTAGCCTCTATGGTTGTAGCCTAGCAGAGTGGACAAGTTGCTGTTAGCTGAC
This sequence comes from Harpagifer antarcticus, assembly GCA_902827135.1. Classification (NCBI taxonomy): domain Eukaryota; kingdom Metazoa; phylum Chordata; class Actinopteri; order Perciformes; family Harpagiferidae; genus Harpagifer; species Harpagifer antarcticus. Next base: position 4,007,121 of record CADEHL010001000.1, on the reverse strand, counting down.
AGTGAGGCACGTATCTGTCAATCAACGTGACCACGCCCTAATGTGTGCACTGTAGTGCCGGGAGATATGGGAGTCGGAGGCGGTGCATCGAAGGTGCAAAAGGGTACTTTATTGGAGAGTAGAAAAGGACATGTTGTCGGGTCGCAGCCCGGGTCGACAAGAGAAAGAGCCGGGAGGGCACACAACATATATAGAATATGAACACATATGTCCGTGCGGAAACAATACCCCCAACTCGTAGTTCCGTGATTGAATTATGTCTCAGTGGTAAAATAGGTGGTCACCACACAAGCCCCCCCAGAATTCAACCATGGACACTATCTCCGTGTCCGGGAGGAAGCACCACAGGGGCCGAGGAGGGTGGGGCCGGGCCATGGGACGGGCCGTCGGAAGGGGGCCGCAGGAGAGGGCAGGGGCTTTAACGAGGGCGAGGGCATCCTCACCGGGGGTGGGAGACGGGCCGGAACGGGGCCGCAGTAGGCGTCGTAAGGGGGCCGCAGTGCTGCGACGTGGGGACGGCGTGAATATCCCGGTGGTCCCCAGCAGGGAGGAGCGCTGCCCGGCCGCAGGCGAGGGCACAACGGCAGCGGGCACAAAGTCCTCGGGGGGAAAGAACCGGGTCCCCGGGGGGCAGGAGCAGCATCCCCGGGAGGAAGGAGCCGGGTCCCCGGGGGGCAGGAGCAGGGTCCCCGGGGGGCAGGAGCAGCATCCCCGGGAGGAAGGAGCCGTGGACAGGGGAGAGGCCAGGCAGGGTCCCGGAGCGCGCCACCTACGGGCCGATGAAGGCATGGGGACGTCCGAAACCGCCGAGGCGAAGGAAAAGGCCAGACAGGCTCCGGAGCGCGCCACCCACGGGCCGATGAAGGCATGGGAACGTCCGAAACCGTCGAGGCGAGACGAGGTCCAGGAGTGCACCACCCAGGCGTCGATGAACGTGAGTGGCGTCTGGAACCGCCGTCGAGGTGGTGAAACAGGTGAGAGTGTCCACACGAGGCCGACCAGACATGGTCGAACCTCCTCTCAGGCACCAGAAAAAGCTCAAAAAGGGCCGTACTGTCCACGGTCAAAAACAGGTGGGCGAAATAGTGAGAGGATTCACACGAGGCCAACCAGACATGGTCAAACCTCCTCTCAGGCACCAGAAAAAAAACTCAAAAAGGTCGATAGCCGTTAGCAGCTAGCCGTTAGCTGAGGCCGTTAGCTGGCAGCCATCGGTAGCTGCTAGCCGTCGTTAGCCCCACGTGGATAGCTGCTAGTCGTCGCCAGCTAGCGCCGCTGGGACGTGCAGCCGCACGCCCCGAAGAAACAGCCCCATGAGGTAGCAATGGGGTTGCTGGTCGACCCAGCAGGTCGTGCATCGTCCCCCCCGATGCGGGAACGGCGAGCAACGTCTCCAGCCTTCTGCGGAGCACGCCTCAGTCCGCGTGCCGGTGGCAGCCACGGACGTCTCCAAAAAATCCCCGGCATTTCGAGAAAGGAACCTGAGTTCCTTTTGCCGTGTTCGGCTTCGTCCCGGAAACTTCCCAAGACGTGTCAGAGTCACCAGTGTAGTGCCGGGAGATATGGGAGTCGGAGGCGGTGCATCGAAGGTGCAAAAGGGTACTTTATTGGAGAGTAGAAAAGGACATGTTGTCGGGTCGCAGCCCGGGTCGACAAGAGAAAGAGCCGGGAGGGCACACAACATATATAGAATATGAACACATATGTCCGTGCGGAAACAATACCCCCAACTCGTAGTTCCGTGATTGAATTATGTCCCAGTGGTAAAATAGGTGGTCACCACAGCACAAACTTTAAGACCTAATATAAATAAAAGGGTCGCGTTAGAAAACAATTCACTCACAGATCCATAATCATGAAGGTGGAATCTAACTATATCGATAATAAAAATGTATGGAGCCAGGGGTAGAAACATGTTTTTTTTCTGCTGTAAAGTTGGGCATTTTAACATGGGGGTCAATGGAAATTGCTCCTTTCTGCAGCCATCGCCTATCGGCCAATATATGAACTGCAGTGTGTGGCACTTCCGTATTGGCTTCACGGCTCTACCCCACAGTTTGCCGCTTGGTGCCGCCGTGAAAGGTGTCGATTGAAATTCGACGTTGTCCCAGTCTTCTCTTCTATCCTCTGTCCACATAATGTGCATTTTGCGCTGCTCTTTCCCAATATGGAAACAAAATCTTTAAAAGCATACAGCACGTTGCTGGGTGTGTCTCTGGACATCTTTAGACTGGTATAGCAGCGGGGGCACGCCCAGTACGTGAACTCGCCTCGCAGGTGCACACGCCAGGACACAGAGGACATCAGACTCCAGAGAAAACTTGCTCGAGTCCGAGTCCAAGTCATCGTGCGTGAGAATTCACGAGTCCGAGTCCGAGTCATCCCAAGGAGTGCCCGAGCCGAGTCCGAGTCCAAGTCCAAGTCATCGTGCGTGAGAATTCACGAGTCCGAGTCCGAGTCGCGTCAATCAGTGCGCGAGTCCGAGTCAAGTCACGAGTCCCGAAAATCAGCACTCGAGTCCGACTCGAGTCCGAGTCCAGGACTCGAGTACTCCATCTCTGCATTGAGGCATGATTGATGAATGCTCAACATTTTAATCCAACATCTTTAAATAAATAAATAGATGATCTGTTTTTCTTTTTAATCAATGTCCTGAAAATGTTTGTGTTTTTTTAATTCTAATAAAAACTAACAAATCAAAGCTGTCAATTCTCCTTTTTTTAACATCTTGTTTCTAGTCAAACGTCATTTTTATAGCAGTATAAGATAATATAACAATGTAAGATATTTTTAGGACTCTTCATTAATTATTTTTAGATATGGGTTGTTGTTTTACTCCCAGGAGTAATTGAAGTTGAGTATTTCCGTACTGTATATATGAACAATAACATTTGTGGCAATTGAAAATGTCCATTTTATTATTAACCTAAAGGGAATTATAGCTGTACAATTAAGTTTTATTCAGAAATATGTCTATAAGCTTGATTCCTGTTTCTTCCGGTACATCAACAAACCTTTACAATAATAATAATTTAAAAAAAATCTTAACATCATCTTAATTAATTTTAAATAATTCCTTAATGATCTAATCTCTTATTCAATGCATTGCATCCCTCCATGAATCTCTTTTTCGCTTTACATTAATGGACAGCCAAACTCTTGAAATCTATGTCTCCTTGTGTGAAGTCATGTGACGGATGAACCTGCTGTCAGCAAAGAAGCTCCCACCCTGATGAAGGAGAGTCAGCAGAAAACATGTGAGGGGTAAAGCATGGCATACTGGAGCTGTGCAACGGGTTTGATTTGATGGAGCTGTTTTGATTCTCTCTTAGAAACAGTCAGGAGTCTCATTTACCTTTCTCCAACTCCACTGCAGCATTATAATATATACAAAGTAGATTCAAAACAAAAAAGAGGAATGCATTACATACTTTCCTGCAAAACACACATGTATTCACTTTGATACTTTGTCTTGAGTTAGTTAACACCTGCTGATCCAGTTGTTGATCAGCTGTGTGATTTAAAGCTGTAATAAAACAGCCTCATTAGTTAGCATACTTCCCACCTCTGGTCAATAATGATAGATCTTAATGTCAATAAGTTGTCAATATTTACTTATACATTCGGTCTATATGTTGTAAATGTGTTATCTCTTCGATTTACACACGGCATCTATTGCACGTCTGTCCGTCCTGGGAGAGGGATCCCTCCTCTGTTGCTCTCCCTGAGGTTTCTCCCATGTTCCCTTTAAACTGTGGGTTTTCTCTGGAAGTTTTTCCTTGTACGATGTGAGGGTCTAAGGACAGAGGGTCTAAGGACAGAGGGTCTAAGGACAGAGTGTCGGTTTTCTCATACTGATATTCTGAACAATCTGTGCTGTTGTATTTGCTGTAAAGTGTCTCTACTGTAGGCTATTTTTATTATATGTACAGCACTTTGGCTCGACCAAAAATCGTTTATAAATGTGCTATATAAATAAAACTTGATTTGATTTATAATATATCTTGAGTGTTATCATAAAAATAGCTCCTTTATTTATTTTAACAAACCACGTTCTCCAAGTAAAATCTAATAGAAATGTATAATCTTTTTGAAAAATAGAGATCGCACATCAGCCCTGTGTACAGATCAGTTCGATAAAGTCATGCCTAAACAGCGACATTTTACACGATAAATACGGGTTTAAACCATAGACGGTACCGTGTGTAGGTTGTCATGCTAGCTTGACATGCAGTAGCAAGCAGATGCGCACCTTGGGCCCTTCTCACTTCTCTTATTTTCATTTCCTCGCTTTTTTTTTTCTGCGCCATCTTGAGTAGCGTCCCAATGGCCTTATTTTTGCCGGAGGACCGAGGAGCGATAATGGAGGAGCTATAACCGAGGAACCACCAGACCATCCTTCGATTAAATCCTCAGACACTCGCCCCGCCCCCTTACTGTGTATCGCTCACTGATTGGACGATGCAGTGCATGCACTGATCTGATGCTTCTTGACATGAGAGCCGTTTCCCAGCGGAGTGAAGAAAAGACATGAAACTCACGAGAGTCACTCCTCAGTTTATACCGTGTTTTGTTTCAATTCATGTTTCATTTAGTTACAAATATGTGATATATCTGAACAACAAAGTGGTCAAAAATCATTTTATTCATTTTTTGGAAACTTTTCATGATCGCTTTTTTCGTTTTACATCTTCATTTATTGTCATTTCCATTCAGTCAGTCATTAAGTCAGACCCGGCGGCAGACATACGTCTCTGGGCGGGCATTTGATTTACCAGGGCGAGCCCACCCCGAAACTTACATTTCCCGGGACATCTCGAGATGTGTCAAGGGGGGGGGGGGGTTTAGGTTGCCATAAGGCTGTTGACGGTCTTATTATAGACTACATCCATTGGTTGGTTTTGTGGCACATTTGTAACGCTGTGCCAACTTGGGGAAGCACGCAGGCAAACTTGAGCGCACACAGGGTGGAGAGGTGGAGTGAGGTTGAGCGATGGAGAGAAAGAGAGAGAGAGATTGAGCGAGGCAGAGAGCGTGTGCAGCGGTCTGCTTGCGCACAGAGCAGGAGTTTGTGAGAGAGCTGGCTTGAGAGTCAATTACTCTTCAAAATATAATTGATTGCCAGCCTCCCTTGTCCCTGGCTGGCTTGCTAGCTCGTTGGTAACGTAACTGATGTCTTCTAATGTGCCTGCATCTGGCGCTGAGTTGCCATATTCCTTTCAAGTGTATAAGTGTGAACCACTTCCTGATATCCATTGTTGCAGATAAATATAAATGATAATAGCCAAACTAACCTAGCAAGAGTAAACTGACAGGCTGCTGTGCCGCATCTCACTCAAAAACCCACACGACTCAACCCAGCGAAAAAACAGTCTCGCGCGCAGCCTTTCATTCAGAATTTCATAGCAAAAAAAAAAAAAGGTATTAAACTAATCTTTCAACATAGTTTAAAACAAAAAATAAATATTAGGACAAAGCCCTACAAATAACAACAAACAGAATATTTGTGTTGGGTAATCTCTGGTAGGGCTAACCCATACAGTGGTGGGGCTCACATCAGTATTTGCAATGTAATTACATACACGCTCCCCTTGACAGTGAAACGCCGCGCGTGAGGTTTAGATTATTTCCCTGTCTCAATCCAAATTGAACTGTATGAAATAAAAAGGCACATTTGTCTTGATGTAAATAACAAGAGATTTTTTGAAATACTAAACATAAAATACACATTCTGGTACTCTCTTGAGAAGAAAAATAAATACATATATTAGGCCTACTACACGACATATTTAAAAAAAAAATGAATGCCATTTTAGTTTTTTGTTACTTTGTTCTGAAAGCTGAACCTGCTGCTCCTCACAGAGAGAAGAGGGAAGAGGCTGTGAATGACTTTACATTGTGGATAAGGGTGGATATCCCCCATTGTTCTGTGTGTCAAAATGAAAGACAGCCCACACACCAGAGGCGCGGGAAGGTATTTTGAGTGGGGGTGCTGAGGTGCTGGACTCCAGTGAACACTAATACGGGCACTATAGAGCACGCACAAAAGCACTCCCCACACGCAAGCACACAGTACACCCACGACTGTTACAATGAAGGCTCGATAATCAGCTCACGGCATATAGGCAGGGGTAAAGTGCTATATTTTGCGAGTGGGGAGTGGACCTAACCTCCTATAGGGGGGTCTGGGGGGATGCTCCCCCGGGAAGATTTTTTTAAAATATTGCTGTTAAAAGCATCAATCTGGTGCACTTTGAGAGCAACATTAAGAGATCTATGGATACATCTATCAACACCCAGATGAAACACAACTGTAAGCAGATGTTCTTTTTCTTTATGGATATTTTACAAATCACTCCCCTTTCAAACTGTATTCTTGTTTTACTGCCATATAGTATTTCATAACTGTTTTTCCTTTATTCTCTTATTTTTTTATAACTATAATGATCATATGAATGTGTGCCGCGGAAATAATCTTTTGAATAATTTGTGACCAAACCGTTTGAGACCCACTGAGATAACTTAGACTAAAGTTAACTATCTAAACACTCAGAGAGTCCTTTAGCTCACCTGAGTCTCTCCGTCTGTCAGGAGAGCCTCCTGACAGACGGAGAGACTCAGGTGAGTCTCTCAGTCTGAGAGGAGAGGACTCTCCTCCAGCTTGTTGTGGAACCAACAGCTCCGTATGTCCGTTAGTGCAGCTAGCTAACCAGATGCTAACAACACGTCCCTGCTGCTGGCACCGGTCCCCTCTCTCTCTCTCTCTCTCTCTCTCTCTCTCTCTCTCTCTCTCGCTCTCTCTCTCTCTCTCTCTCTCTCTCTCTCTCTCTATCTCTCTCTCTCTCTCTCTCTCTCTCTCTTTCTCTCTCTCTCTCTCACACACTAAATGCGCTATTTCCGCACACACACACACAGACCCACACACCACACACACACACACACACACACACACACACACACACAACACACACACACCACACACACACACACACACACACACACACACACACACACAAACACACAGAGAGCCGAGCTTGAATGACACAAGCACACTTTTATTTCCATGCAACTTTCTGATTGGTCTGGTGTCTTGCCTCTGTTGCATTCACCGAACACGGGAAATTACATTCCTGCCGTCCTCTCTAGTGTCTTGATGAGGTTCACATAAAGCACGGTTAATGTATTATATTATTGAGGTAGAATTGTCCGGGGCTACAGAAAAAACATTCGGGGCAGGCCAAAATATTATTTTACCAACAATGTGGAATTTATTGGCTAAACAGATTATGCACAGCGGGAGCAGCAATAACCGTCAAATAATAATTCAGACAGGGGAGCTCCGCACCCCCTGCCTGCCGCTAGGGGGTGCTGCAGCGCCCTCAGCACCCCCCTTCCCGCGCCCATGCCACACACCTATCAATCATCAAACCGTGGGGTCTTATTTCATTACATGTTGATTTCTATCAACACGTAATGTTGTATCGATGTATAGAGATGTACTACAGCAAAAGTATTCTCCGTCGGGACTTCCTGCAACAACACCACGCCGTTATCGTGATTCTGATTGGCCAGAAGACATTATCAAAGATGTTCTATTGAGAAGACGATCACTACGTGACAAAAGTTTTCAAACCGTTTCTAGTCTTCGGTTTTTACTGCTGTCTGTGCAATTTACTCCGCGCGAGTTGGCCGACTTTATTTATCTTACTTTAAAATCATTTTTCATGGTGGGGCTAAGCCATTTCTTGGTATGGCTGTAGCCTACCCCAGTATACCCTGGCGCCGCCACTGAACATAATAATAAAACAATTAAAATGTTGTATTCAGCCCTGATTAAAACAGCGGGCCCAAATCCTGGATGGGCGGGCCCGGCCCCACGGGGCCCGCCCATGACGCCGGGTCTGCATTAAGTGCTATTCAAATGTTATATATCCAAACAAACAAACAAAGTGTGCAATCCAATGAATATTAATCTAACTGGGTTTTAATAACATATCTCTTTTTCTTCTCTGAATTATTTTATTTATTTTGTGCACTCTAATCAATATTAATCAAACTATTGTTCGTTTATACATTTTAAGAATGGCGTTTATCTTTTTTGAGAATGAGTTCTTATTTTATTTAATGTATTTGCTAAAAGTAGCAACACTGAGAAGGGAAGAGTATATAAGTACATTTACTGAGGTGCTGTACTTTCATGCATCTTGAACCTCACATTGTACTTTTGAATCCACTACATTTGATTGACAGTATTAGTTATTTTGCAGATTCAGGTTAATAAAAATAAGTCAAGGAGTAAATTGTGATTTATAGATTAAACTACTCAGCAGTACACTAAATGAGGTCCACCTTTACCAGCTGCAATATTAGTTATGCTTGCACAATAATGCACTAGTTATAATTAGGTAGTATGTAAATCAAAGTATACTTAAGTAGAGTACTTGCAAATGTTGTAAATCTCAAGATGAAGTACGCCATCGTGTGGCGCAGCAAGCTCAAGTCAGCAAGAACCCATGGTACACACATCATTATCATGACTTCTAGTTAAGTATTGATGTAGCAGTATTTACTCCAGAATCTAAAATGAGTTATTGTTATTGATGACTTTACTTTCACATTTTTTAGTATTTTCATCACTGAATATCTTTTTTCAAATGTTTGGTGTATAATTCTCAGAAAAGTGTGAAAATGCATTCATTTGCATCACTTCCTATTATTTGTGTGGTTAAAGTGATTCCTTCCCCACAATCTTTCTGTCGAGTACCAAACTATCTGTAGCTTAGAACGAAAGCCTGAAATGTTTTTTAAAACATCAGCTTAGAGTTTGAGTAATTGATTTTTAGGGCTGCAAATAACAATTATTTTCATTATTGATTAATGTGATTTTTTTTCTAGAATAACCGATAAATCATTTAGTCTTTCAAATCTCATTAATGATTGAAAAATCTCAATATTGATTATTGCTCTGCTGCTTGAATAGTTAAAAATTGATGTATTACGTGCAACAATTTGAGAAGTATTCCCCTTATTTAACACAAATCCAATCTCCAACATACTTGGAATTCCACCGAGGCCGCATCCTTGGTTTGGGGGAAATTTCGAGGCTGCACATGGGAAGACTTTGCGTCCTTAAAATCCCCACAATGCTTTGCGCACGGACCAATTTCAAAAACCCTTGCGGATAATGGCTGAACCGACGCAGCACACATTGAAATGTAAGTATCTGATGGCGTAGAACATGTGTTGGTAAATATGTTACTTTGTTACATTTGTTATCACCAAAAGCAAGTTCATAATTAGATAGACATCGTGATGTATTCATTTTCGGTACAGTTTATGTTGAAACCGTTAGAGAGAGTGGCACACTTGTTAGCCTGTTCCATTCTTCTTCGTTTTCCGAAGCCGTGGCTTGGAAGCATACTTGCTTCGTTTCTGAAGGAAGTGACTTGGAAGTACGTGACTACCAAGCCAGCATCCTCGAGATTGAGAAACGGCCTGAATCTGGAGGAGGAAGAGGACGAGAGAGCTGAGGAGCTGCAGAGGAGGAAAAGGGAAGAGCAAAGGAAAGTATCTGCAAGTTAAGACAGTTATTTACCAATCTTCACTGATTTGAGTATGCTTATAGGTCGACAGGTTTTACTGCATATGTGAAAAGTTGTTTAAAGTCTTTTGTGGCTCTAGAGGAAGTCTGACTCTTATCACTTCCGTTTCACACCGTTGAGGTTCACAAGTGGCTTCGTGAATCTGATAAACAGTTGTTGTGACTCTGCAGGTTCATCGAGGCTCTGAGAGCTCGGATGAAGGAGCGAGTGTCTCAGGAGAAGCTGGAGCCTCCTCCTCTCTGCTGCTGCGCATCGTCTTTCTGGGACTCCAGAATCATAACGCTTAAAACCACAAGGGAGTACAAGTAGAAATAAAACGTTGAGTTCAAAGGTACTGCAATAAAAAAGATGAACAGGGCTAAGATGAATGCTCAGTTCTGATTGGTCATCTGGACATTCTGCATGCAATAAGACCAAAGTCTAAAGATAGTGAGAGCTGTAAAGATTCAATTAATAAAAGCTCATCGAAACACACATTTGACTTTAATGTCATGAAGAAGCTTAATCTTAAAATAGTGTTCAATATCATGTGGTATGATCCTTAATACCAACGAAAGGGTGAAGATATGATCAAATGAATAAATGAGAGTAAAAAGAAAAAGAAAAACACTTGATTTGATAGAATTGATGTAGATATTAGGATTATTATTTTTACATTTACTGTGATAAATGTTGAAAAATAAATATGAATGAGTTTGCTCTTGTTTTGAAGAAATATTCCCAAAATGAATTGAACATACTTTTTGTCATTTTGAATTGTATTGACCGAGAAAACACGATAAACAAATAAAAACTGAACAGCAGCTGTGGTTCCTAACAACTCACATTGAGAGAGTATCTTTACTCCAACTGGATGATATGAACACAGTGAGACAGACGTGTTGGCAGAACATGTTTCCAGTGACTGATAAATAAAAAAAAGTGAAACTGGTTTAGTGTCACTCAGCCTGTTGAAATGTTGAGTCCTCACTGGAGGACGAAGGCACGATCCTCTCCTTCTCTGTGGCATTTTATGAGCTTTTTAATAATTGACTAAGTGGATAAAGCTTAAAGGAGCAGTTTGTTTATTGAGCTGTCCCATAGACTAAGGCCCTTTCTCATTTCTCCAACTCCTCTCCTCGACTCCTATCCTCGAGACTTAGTCCCGTCCACAGGAGATGCGAGCCGAGGAGCCGAGGAGGGGAACCGAGGAGAGAGGAGGGGAAGCAGCAGGCGGTTAGAGAAATGAGAACTCCTCTCCTCTGAGCGGTCATTTTAAAGAGACGTCCATTAATGATGACAGGAGGCACAGCAGCCCTCTGCCTGATGGACAGATGTGTTCATGACGACTTATATATTTACTTTTAATTCATTCACAGTGCGGTATAATGCCGCTGCATCTACGCACACACTGTACCACAAACACGCACCTACAGCTAACAGCTTAACAGCCGTTGTGTATTTTATTATGTGAAGCACTAAATGGTTTTAGAAAAATATGGACTCTTTGTTTGTAGATATCTACTAAACTAAAGCAAATAAAGAGAGTAGCCTGTTATACTGAGTGATATATATTATACACACTGCTCTGCTTTCTGCACGGACCTCACAGCTGTTCTCAGTGTAAACATCACGTCACGATGAAAGCAGTTAATAAAATAATATCCAGGGGATGCATGCAGAGCTGTCATTGGCTGAGATAAGTCCGGCCGTGCGTCACGACTCTTTGAAACATCTCTGTTCCCGGAAATGCATCCGTGGAGGACCCATCAGTGTATCCTTGGTTATAGCTCCTCCAGAGAGCCTCGAAATGCATTTAGAGAAATGAGATGTCCTTCAACATGGCGCGCTGAAATTCATTTCCGGGTCACTTTCGGAGGACCGAGGAGTCGAGGGGGGGGATTTGATGAAATGAGAAAGGGCCTAAGTCTGACTCCTGCAGGGGCCGGAGTTTGAAACCTGACAAAAAAAGTCCGTCTGCTGCAAGTCGCCCCCTCTCCCCATCTTTCATTAAATAAATGCAAAAAGCAGAAATAAATGATCTTTAACATATTCTTTATTAATTATTTTATCTTTTGAGTACGTCCTCAAACGGATAAACAAGTCATAAAGATGTCAGACAGGATAAAAGTATAAGTTGAGGGGTTTTGCAATGAAAACAAAGAACGTAACAAGACACCTACAACGTGACTGTGCTCTTCCAGACTGTTATGTTTGTGTGACTCTAAACATAAATACTGTATACTCCAACTCTTATGGAGAATCATAACGCTTACAATCACAAGAGAGGAGAAATAAAACGTTGAGTTCAAAGGTACTGCAATAAAAAAGATGAACAGGGCGAAGATGAATGCTCAGTTCTGATTGGTCATCTGGACATTCTGCATGCAATAAGACCAAAGTCTAAAGATAGTGAGAGCTGTAAAGATTCAATTAATAAAAGCTCATCGAAACACACATTTGACTTTAATGTCATGAAGGTGATTAATTCAATTCAATTCAATCTTTATTTCAGACTCATGATCCATATCACATACAAAATGACAACATACACAACAATAAATAAGATTAAAAAGCCAAACAAAAAAACCAAATGAAAAACATGAAATCAGTCCAATGACAGCGAGCCACACGTGCTCACTGTCTGTAGAGGCTGTGAGGCTAATGTCTCCAAATCATGGAAGAGAACCGAGTAGAACTCTTCACAGGTTTAACTAAAATCGAGTTGTGCCATCTTGGTACCCTCAGCAGCAACCGTAAAGCATCATTGTATGCAACTTTTAGTTTGTGCAAGCTGCTAGCCTTGTAGTTACTCCACAGGTGAGCCTTGTAGTTACTCCACAGGTGAGCCTTGTAGTTACTCCACAGGTGAGCCTTGTAGTTACTCCACAGGTGAGCCTTGTAGTTACTCCACAGGTGAGCCGTGTAGTTACTCCACAGGTGAGCCTTGTAGTTACTCCACAGGTGAGTCTTGTAGTTACTCCACAGGTGAGCCTTGTAGTTACTCCACAGGTGAGCCGTGTAGTTACTCCACAGGTGAGCCTTGTAGTTACTCCACAGGTGAGCCGTGTAGTTACTCTACAGGTGAGCCTTGTAGTTACTCCACAGGTGAACCTTGTAGTTATTCCACAGGTGAGCCGTGTAGTTACTCCACAGGTGAGCCGTGTAGTTACTCCACAGGTGAGTCTTGTAGTTACTCCACAGGTGAGCCTTGTAGTTACTCCACAGGTGAGCTGTGTAGTTACTCCACAGGTGAGCTGTGTAGTTACTCCACAGGTGAGCTGTGTAGTTACTCCACAGGTGAGCCTCGTAGTTACTCCACAGGTGAGCCTTGTAGTTACTCCACAGGTGAGTCTTGTAGTTACTCCACAGGTGAGCCTTGTAGTTACTCCACAGGTGAGCCTTGTAGTTACTCCGCAGGTGAGCCTTGTAGTTACTCCACAGGTGAGCTGTGTAGTTACTCCACAGGTGAGCCTTGTAGTTACTCCACAGGTGAGCCTTGTAGTTACTCCACAGGTGAGTCTTGTAGTTACTCCACAGGTGAGCCTTGTAGTTACTCCGCAGGTGAGCCTTGTAGTTACTCCACAGGTGAGCTGTGTAGTTACTCCACAGGTGAGCCTTGTAGTTACTCCACAGGTGAGCCTTGTAGTTACTCCACAGGTGAGCCTTGTAGTTACTCCACAGGTGAGCCTTGTAGTTACTCCACAGGTGAGCCTTGTAGTTACTCCACAGGTGAGCCTCGTAGTTTACTCCCACAGGTGAGCCTTGTAGTTACTCCACAGGTGAGCTGTGTAGTTACTCCACAGGTGAGCCTTGTAGTTACTCCACAGGTGAGCCTTGTAGTTACTCCACAGGTGAGCCTCGTAGTTACTCCACAGGTGAGTCTTGTAGTTACTCCACAGGTGAGCCTTGTAGTTACTCCACAGGTGAGTCTTGTAGTTACTCCACAGGTGAGCCTTGTAGTTACTCCGCAGGTGAGCCTTGTAGTTACTCCGCAGGTGAGCTGTGTAGTTACTTCACAGGTGAGCCTTGTAGTTACTCCACAGGTGAGCCTCGTAGTTACTCCACAGGTGAGCCTTGTAGTTACTCCACAGGTGAGCCTTGTAGTTACTCCACAGGTGAGCCTTGTAGTTACTCCACAGGTGAGCCGTGTAGTTACTCCACAGGTGAGCCTTGTAGTTACTCCACAGGTGAGCCGTGTAGTTACTCCACAGGTGAGCCTCGTAGTTACTCCACAGGTGAGCCTTGTAGTTACTCCACAGGTGAGCCTCGTAGTTACTCCACAGGTGAGCCGTGTAGTTACTCCACAGGTGAGCCTTGTGCAATGGTTTACAGAAAGCTTTAAAAAGTGATACCTTGACATCTACAGAGCACTTGTGAAACTTACGCATTAATATGTTTGCCTGGGCAGACAGTTTGCAGGGCTGTCTATGGATGTCTTTGTCATCTGTGAGATCATCAGAGATATAATGACCAAGGAACTTCATCTCACTGCACACAAGAAGAATGTTGCTACTGAGAATACAATTAGGAAAGCCTTTTTATCCTCTTCAAACAATCTTGATGCTACTCTTCTTGGCATTATACTTAATATTAAAACCAATGCCATACTGGGAACAAGTCCTCAGAAGCTGTTGTAAGCCAGCACTGCATGGGGAGAAGATGATTAAATCATCTGCGTACACAAGGTGGTTGACAACAGTATCACCGATGACACAGACCGTTTTACACAAGTTCAGTTTCCTACACAGATCATCCATGTACAGATGAAACAACAAAGGAGATCAAACCCCACCTTGCTTGACCCCATTACCAACATAAACATGTTCAGACACAGTATGGCCCCACTTCACCTGCATAGTCCGATGTGCATACCAGAAGGCTAAGATCCTTATTATGTACTTGGGTACCCCTCTTTGACACATTTAGTCAAATCATTTGAAATGATTGAGTCTATCAAATGCCCTGGAAGCATCAATAAAACACAGACACATGGTGGAATTTGACTTCTATATTTTGCTATAATGTCTTTTAAAGCAAAAAAACACATATCTGTGCCGTGTTTTCTATTAAAACCAAACTGGTTGTCAGCTGTGGTAATATACCTTTCCAGCCTATCCAACAGAATTCTCTCCAGCACTTTGGAGAGAATGCTAGCTAAAGCAATAGGTGTCAGGTTTGTGGGAAATAGGACCCAAGTGCAGTTTAAAGGACTAAAAAAGGTAAGGTAACACAAAGCGATAGGTCTGTAATTATCAATGCCATTAATCTTCCCAGCTTTATCCTTGATGGCACAAGTAGCACAGATAACATGGAAACTGGTAAGACACCATGATTAAGGAAACCAGTAAGACACAGAGCAAGAAGAGGAGCAAGCTTAAGACTGGCATATCTGAAGTGTTCGGCTGAGATGAGATCCGGGCCACAAGCTTTGTTATTTTCTAGATTCATTATAGTGTTGAAGACTTCCTCTGATCTAACTGTCACGTTTTCAGTGGAGTCAACCTTTTCAACCACCAATGCATCACTCTTAACACAGTTCAACAACTCATGATGGTGTTGTCGCCACAGTTCTGCGATGCTGCCTGACCCACACACTCCTTCAATGGAAGAGGGTGAGGGAGTCTTACAGCTGGTTATGACTTTGACCTCTTTCCAGAAATCATAGCAACTATTGCAGCTTTCTGGCAAGTGAGTCAGCCCTCATTGTGTCCTCGTTTATTTTAATGAAGCAGACAGCATACTTATATTTGGCGTTAGTGTTTAAGATTGAACACCGGTTAGATGAACACAAAGAGGAAACAAATGGGTTAAAAACATGTTTGAGTCAGAACTTGAAAGTCTTCCAGATTCCGAAGTTCATCTTTCCGATATATCTGCTGGTAATAAAACAGATGACTGCATTTATAACTATCAATGATCAACTAGTGAAAGAGGTTAGAGGGATTGAAAGCTCATTCTGACATTGTTGAAGAGAGCCTCGACACCAGGACACTGTGGGAGATCTCATCGACATTTAGAGGCAAACCGAGGGGAAAAAAAAGTTGGTGAGTGATCATTTTGAAACACCAAAGGCCACCTGAAACACCTGAGCTGCCATGTGTGTTCAGAGACTCTCAGAGATCCTGTGTCTCTGAGCTGCAACCACAGCTTCTGTTCGAGCTGCCTGCAGAAACTCTGGGAACAAAGTAAGAACAAAAACAGTTCTTCAAACTTGTATATATTAGCATTTCCTTTCTTTCCTATGTTGTTGTTTTTTTCATGGTATTAAATCTTATGTGTTTTTATTCCAACAGATACCTGGACAAAGTCCTCGTCCTGAACTGATCACCAAAGTACATTTCCCTCTGAAAGACATCCTGACTCCATCTGCTGGAGAATACATGACATAGCAGCATTTCCTGCTATTGATCAATCATCCTGTGACAGAGGGCAGAGAAAACCAAAGAGGATTTTGACATTGTTGAAAAGAGCGGAGACGCCATTACAGGGTGTGAGATCTCTGCTGGGAGACACGTTTGAAGGATTTGAAACACTCAAGAGAAAGGACATACCTTAGTGAGTTTTGCTTTAAAAAGACAACAGTGACCGAGACAAATGGCTGAGAAAAACCCTCTTCTTGAAAGTTTCCTGAGCTGCCATGTGTGTTCAGAGACGTTCAGAGATCCTGTGTCTCTGGGCTGCAGCCACAGCTTCTGTTCGAGCTGCCTGCAGACATTCTGGGAACAAAGTAAGAACAAAAACTGCCCTATTTGTAAAAGAAAATCCTCAAAAGATGAACCTTGGGCAAATTTTACACTAAAGGAGCTGGCTGACTCCTTTGCTGAGAGACAGAAAGCTGGATCATCTGAGACAGAGAAAGGAGAGAAGAAGGTGGAGGTGGTGTGTAGTAAACATCAAGAAGAGTCTAAATTGTTCTGTAAGGATGAAGAGAGAGCTGTGTGTCCTGTCTGTGACCTTTCTCTCCACCAGAGTCACAAGGTGGTTCCTGTAGAACAAGCAGTCAGTGAGCTGAAGGACCTGCTGACATCTGACTTAGAGTCTCTGCAGGACAAGAGGGACAAATACAAAGGAGTGGAGACAACATACAATGAAGTGATTCAAGGTTCCAAGAAGCAGCTGCTGTCCACAGAGAGGCAGATCAGAGCAGAGTTCATCAAGCTCCATAGGTTCCTGACAGAGGAAGAGAAGACCAGACTGGCAGCTCTGAGGGAGGAAGAGGAGCAGAAAGGGAAGACTATCAGCAGAGAGATGAAGAGCATCCAGGAGCACATCTCCTCTCTGTCACACAGTATCTCTGCTGTTGAAGAAGAGCTGCAGAAACACAACGTGCCCTTCCTCAGCAGTTATAAAGCCACTCAGAGCAGAGCCAGAGTCCAGAGCTCACTGTCAGTCCCACAGCTGCTCCCAGGAGCGCTGATAGATGTGGCCAAACACCTGGGCAACCTGTCCTTCAGAGTCTGGGAGAAGATGAAGGACCAGGTCCACTTCAGTCCCGTCATTCTGGACCCAAACACTGCATACAGGTGGCTCTCTCTGTCTGACGATCTGACCAGTGTGAGACAAGGAGACAAAGATCAGCAGCTTCCTGATAATCCAGAGAGATACACTCACTATGCTAGTGTTCTGGGCTCTGAGGGCTTCAGCTCAGGGAGACACAGCTGGGAGGTGGAGGTGGGAGATTATCCTGACTGGTATATAGGTTTGACTAAAGAGTCAGTTGACAGGAAGGGAGATATATTTGCCTCACCAGAATATGGAATCTGGTGTTTAGCACATCGCAGTGGAAAATACACTAATGGTGCTGGTGAGACTGTCAGAGTGAAGAAGAATCTCCAGAGGATCAGAGTCCAGCTGGACTATGGGAAGGTGTCCTTTTACGACCCTGAAGACACGACTCCCATCTACACTTACAGAGACACTTTCACTGAGGAACTCTTCCCATATTTCAGTATTGGAAAAGCTGGTGATGCTAAAACTGCTGATATCAAAATCTGTCAAACTGAGGTTCCTCTGTGATGCTCAGGAGTGTTAGTTCAGACTTTATTCTGACTTCACTGTCCGTCTAGATCTCTTTGAAATAATCAGGAGAAGAAACAGATGACCATCAGATCATAATTTTAGCCTGTAAGATTTCTAAATGTTCTGAAAATGTGATCATGTTTTATTTACAGCTTTCCCAAAGTCCCAGTGTAAAAAAAACATTGTTTTTAGTTATAGTTAATATTTGGTAATAGTTTGGTGTGACTCACTGACATTTTTTTTTTTTAATCTTAATCTGAAAATAATTGTTGACATATTGAGTCATGGAAGAGGAATGTTTACATTTGTTACCCAACATCTTTAAATCAATTAACAGATCTCCTGTTTTCCTTTAATAGAGAGGCGAAGTCCCGCCCATCTACTTCCGACCCATGGGACCTTATTTCGGAAAAAGTATGTATTGAAGTCAATGGAGAGAAAGATTGTCTCTCGATCCCGTTTGAATTGTGCCACGAATTACACATATGATGTTTGTCAATCTTAAAAAATCATTTCCGTGTCAAAAAAGTCACAGTTTGTCGTAAAACTGTTAAAATATAAGACTATGAAAAATACGCAACTAGAAAGACTACAAATCCCAGAGTCCCGGTCCCGCATGCTGGCTCTCACGGAACCGACTAACTCCCCTTGTGTGTGTGCACAGCTCTCAACGTGCCCAGACTTGGAGTGATTTTCACCTCTTTTAATACTTTCCGCCTCATTTTGAAAGAAAGAAGTGAAATGTTCCAACGTGACGGCCGTCTTGGTGTGAGGTGCGAGATGGGAGATGTAGTTCATTGAGCGGTTTCACACAAAAAAAGTGTTACTTCACATTTTTTTATTTTTAACTTGCTAAATTATCTTTGAATTGACAAACATCATATGTGTAATTCGTGGCACAATTCAAACGGGATCGAAAGATAATCTTTCTCTCCCCATTGACTTCAATACATACTTTTTCCGAAATAAGGTCCCATGGAGCTCCCCCGGAAAGGGAGCGAGTTCGCTTCTCTATGGATGTCATCAGAATGTTTTTTTTTTTTTTTTGGAGAATTCTTGACTTTTAACAAATGTAATCATTTTGTTTGTCTTGCTGAAATGGCATGAAACCAACAAAACCAACAAATCAAAGCTGTCAATTCTCCTTTTATCAACATCTAGTTTATAGTCAAACATCATTTGTATAGCACTATAATTCATCCGTTTAACTTGAATAACTGATATTTTGGGGTCTTTTGATGAATTATTTTTATATTTGGGTATGTTGTTTTACTGCAGGTAGCATCTTTGATTGGTTCTTCGTCATGTGACATTCTCCGTACTGTATAGATGGACAATCACATTTATGGTAACTGAAAATGTCAATTTCTGATGAACCTAAAGGGAATAGTTTAGTGTTTGTAATGCTGCTTCAGATCTCTTGTGATTGAATAACCAGCAGTTTTATTCAGAAATGTGAGGTTTTTTCCAGTTTCTTCACGTACATCTGTCAAATAGCCATGTGACCATTTACAGAGAATATACATGATGAAAGAGAATTGTACAAAAATATAAATAAATCATTTCTTAATGATGTAATCTCTTCTTATTCAATGCATTGCATCCCTCCATGAATCTATTTTTCCCTTTACATTAATGGACAGCCAAACTCTTGAAATCTATGTCTCCTTGTGTGAAGTCATGTGACGGATGAACCTGCTGTCAGCAAAGAAGCTCCCACCCTGATGAAGGAGAGTCAGCAGAAAACATGTGAGGGGTAAAGCATGGCATACTGGAGCTGTGCAACGGGTTTGATTTGATGGAGCTGTTTTGATTCTCTCTTAGAAACAGTCAGGAGTCTCATTTACCTTTCTCCAACTCCACTGCAGCATTATAACATATACAAAGTAGATTCAAAACAAAAAAGAGGAATGTATTACATACTTTCCTGCAAAACACACATGTATTCACTTTGATACTTTGTCTTGAGTTAGTTAAAACCTGCTGATCCGGTTGTTGATCAGCTGTGTGATTTAAAGCTGTAATAAACCAGCCTCATTGAAGGGGACATCACTGAGGGTTTATAGTCTATGGTTTATACACACAGACGCATGACTGTCTGAATGATTTGCTCTGGAGGAGAGTTTTCACTAAGGATGTACTACTTTCACTAATACATGTATTAGCTGTGTAACCTACTGAGTGCACTTTTAAGAACATGTGCAACATGTGAACCACATCATAATATGTGATTGCATGGTCACGTTTCACTTCCCGTAACACCACAAGATGAAGACAAAGTCAAGATGTGTTTAACTGCTGGATCATTTTGAACATTGAACATGTCATTTATTTCACTTATGGATAATATTGTTTCATGCACAGGTTGATCAATTGCTATTGTTCTTTTAATGTATATCCTTCACCAAAACGCCATCCTGTTTGACAGACATACTGTATGTCCAGGGAATCTAAGAGATGAATCTCTGCTGTGTTTCTCGTTGTCGCTTCATCAGGCACAAAGTGGTCAAATCATCTCAAACACATTCTTCAGATTGCATTGTATCTTAGACATGAGTCGTTCAGCTCTTCACAGTCCAACCGTTGTTTTGAGCTGCTCTACTATCATGCAACCTGGTTCAAGGCTGAAGATGGGAGCTCCCTGGTAGATGGCCTCTGGAAGTGTGTTGGTGTCCTTCTGACCACTCAAGCTCTGATATCTCCTCAGTGTAAAATAATTCCTTTATTTATCACTATAAACATACAAATATATTCAAACATTAGGGTCTATACATGTTCTGATCTTAATCTCTTCATGTTAGGACACATTGAAGTACGCCTTGTTTACATATCTTCCCCTATGTCAGATATTTCACTCCAAAATATCATCACATGACATAGACAAGAAGAAGTGTGGGCCCACAGCTGATAGGAGTTAAGACTGACCCAGTGTCCTCTGCCATGAGGGGGAGATAGAAAGTCTTCAGGTCAAAATAAGAGACAGTGATCATACGGCTGTCTTGCATCTTTAGATAAAGAAGTATATTGCTTACCCTGTTTCCATTTGGAAAGAGAGAGGCCGTGTTTCAGCATTGATGGTGGAATATAACGATGTACATTGTACACCATTAATCATCACCAAATTTCATTTCACACCCTTTCAAACTACATATTGTATCAGACTACTGGTATACATGAAAAACTGCAGTAAATACAAAGAATAGATACTGAACATGTATTGCGTGTGCCTGCTGTGATCCATGTGGGGGGATGGGCACATAAGAGCGGGAAATGTATCAAATTGTTCTGTGTGTTTGTGTGTGCCGGGTGTGATTCACATGGGGATTGGGCACATAAGGGGGGGATCACATCTAGAGTGTGTGTGTGTGTGTGTGTGTGTGTGGGTTTTATCCGATCTGGATGGTTACTAATTATTTTTCTTTATGGCAGTCATTTTTGACAAAGTTGACTAAATCATCCAAAATTCAATGAAAGTGGTGATCAGCAATTGTATATGTTCAAATGTTTACTGTGAAGGATATCATAAAGCCTTAATGCAATCTAATGTAAAACAAAAAAGTTATGATTGATGAAAGTTGTAAATCGGTCAGATTTGACCCGAAGACAACAGGAGGGTTAAACAGCAGCATTTGCCACTGAAGGCGAGTGGCATACCGTAAACCTTCTTTTGCACCGGCATCTTGTGGCAACTCCCGTTCAGCAGCGGCAGATGCCTCGGCGAGTTGAGGCTTGTGGCATCTGCCGCGGATGCCGGAAGTACCTGCCACAGAATTCCACGGAGTAGTGGCATCTGTGGCTGCCACCGGAAGTACCTGCCACTGCCTGCAGATGCCACGAAATGAGCCAGGCCCTACTGCAAAAATTGTGAGCCAATTCTGACAACTGAATATATATTAAAAAAAACATACTGTATTACAAAAACAGTTGTTTTTTTGATATACTGTTTTTACTCAGGTGTCATTATTTCAGTTTTTCTTAAAATATTGTTTTTTTTATTTCACAGATTTATTATTTCAGTTTTAGTTTACAAAACAGCCTGCTACACACCTACTGTGTACACTACTTTAAAAATACATACATATATTTTAAACGTGAAATAATGGGACCACAGTAAATGAGTTTGTTACTGGTGAACATTGAATTTGAGATTAGTTTTCCAGTTGTTTTAAGAATTTTTAATACAACTATGCCTGTATTACTTTCTAATGTACACATTTGAACTCATTCATAACTCATGTACTTCTTTTGTTCGAAAAATGTAGTGCTTTCTTCATTACCTGTGCTTTTGTAAAAATAATAGTTTGTGTTCAGACCTTTCTGTACCCTTATCATTTGAGATGTAAAAGTATATATTTAACAATTATCCAAACTTTAAAAATAAATAGAAATAGATAGATACAGTTTGACTTACTAAGTTACTAATTAAAAACAGTATAGGTTTAGTAGTATTAACACAACATCTCCTCCTGTCCAGGTGGGGCGCCGTGAGCTGTTTGTTCAACTTCGGATACTAAAAGTGAGCGAAACTCAAACAAACAAACCAGTTGCCGTTTACTTAGCTTTTACATAAGCAACTAGGATTGCTATTTCTTTCTTTTGTTTTGAAGAAAGTGAACGACTAGTGTGCAAAGTATAACATTGAAACCCGCCATTACATAACGTCAATGAATAACCCAGTGAACTGTGTACAGAGAAGATAGTTGTCAGTGAGCTAGCATCAGGCTAACGTCTCCAATATGAGCAGGTTTAAACCGTCGACAAGCGGCAGGTGCAGAGCCCCCGGAGGAGCCAACAAGGTGCTGGCCGAGAGAAACCATGCTGTGGTGGCGGTGGGAGCCTGGGTGGAGAGCGAGCACGACTTTATGGAGCACCCATCTGTGAGTTTGGCATTTAATGCTAAAGAGCTAAGCTAGCTTGTACTGTTGCTAAGCTAGCGTGTACTGTTGCTAGGTTGTCGAATGAGACCGTTAGTGGTGATGACCAGACAAGTTGGTTAAAAAAGTCATGATTGTTGTTGAAATAAACGTGAAGTAACCTGAGTAAAAGTAGCAACACTGAGAAGGGAAGAGTATATAAGTACATTTACTGAGGTACTGTACTTTCATGCATCTTGAACCTCACATTGTACTTTTGAATCCACTACATTTTATTGACAGTATTAGTTATTTTGCAGATTCAGGTTAATAAAAATAAGTCAAGGAGTAAATTGTGATTTATAGATTAAACTACTCAGCAGTACACTAAATGAGGTCCACCTTTACCAGCTGCAATATTAGTTATGCTTGCACAATAATGCACTAGAACTTTAGGTAGTATGTAAGTCAAAAGTATACTTAAGTAGAGTACTTGCAAATGTTGTAAATCTTAAAGGTATTTGATGTGTTGTCGTGGGCTTTTCCTCTTGATTTATATTCTCTATTCATTAATCAATCAATTTATTGGTCTCAGAACTGTGAAATATTTTTAAATGACCTTCACATTTAACAAACCCAAAGCACTATTCATTAAATGAATTTAAAAAACGCTTGATACATTCTCACATTCATATGAATTTAGAGTCCTGACTAAACTAAGGTGCTCCAACCTGTTTTCCCATGTCTTGTTTCAGGCTCTTGCTTTGCTCACTGAAGAGATCCAGGCAGAGAAGAGGAGGGAGACTGAGGAGAGCCTTCTACGATTTCAAGAGGAAGTACGCCATCGTGTGGCGCACCAAGCTCAAGTCAGCAAGAAGAGACCGCAGCCTCACACAGATCCCATGGTACACATCATTATCATGACTTATAGAGTTATAGTTAATAATTGATGTAGCAGTATTTACTCCAGAATAATCCACCTGGGGTGATTTAAAATGGGTGATTGATGACTTTATTTTCACATATTTTAGTATTTTCAACAATGAATATATTTTTTCAAATGTTTATTGTACAAGACTCAGAAAAGTGTGAAAATGCATATCATTAATTTGCTTTTTTAAATAATGTCTGCACTGTATGATATGCATGAAGCCTGGCAAAGCCTTCTTGTTTTCAAAAACTGTTGTTCTTCCTACCTGATCGACCTGCTCATTGTAAATGTGTTCCATGTCCAGGTGAAACCTGAGAGGAGAATCCCGCAGAAGCAGCAACATGTCTGGACTCAGCATGTTGCTGGGGAGAGGCTGATGTCAGCGGGAGGCGCTGCACAACACAGGCTGACAGACAGGAGCCCTCAGGAGGTGAGAGGCTATTACATAGAAGTCATTTCAGTTTAGCAAGGTCATTTAATACTTGTATTTCTTTCACTGATTTTAACTGTTAAAATGATTTCTCCCGTATTTAACAATGTCACAATATATGCCCCTTCGCATTAAAGTAGTGGTGTCAAACTCAATTTCATCACAGGCCACATCAGCATTATGGTTGCACTCGAAGGGCCGGTTGTAACTTTAAGAATATATAAAAATACATATATAAATATATAATCTATACAAAATAATGTATTATATTACATTATTGCCTCTGCATTGGATTATTATCGAATAGGGTAATAACTTCATAATTAACTACGTCTGAAAGCAGAAGTCTAGGACAAATAATTGCAAGTCTCTTCAGTGAGAATGTCACAAAATGATTTAAAAAGAAAAGAGCAGCTATCCTTTGGTGTTTTTTTTTTTTAAAGTAAGATTTTGAAAAAAAATCTAATTCTGAGAAAAAATATGGAAAAAAGGCTAATTTGAGATGCATTGTGGGACATGTAGTTTATGGGCAACTTACTTCTATAAAGTAGCATGTAACCGTATAATAAACATATTATATTCTTTGCAAGCTCTTGTGGGACCGCATAAAATGAAGTCGCGGAGCGGATTTGGCCCCTGGGCCTAGAGTTTGACACCCCTGCATTAAAGTCAATACAATTGTTTTTTTGCTTGTGAAATCGATGTAATTCAGAAATGGTGTCTCCATTCTATAGTTTGTCCACCAGAGAGCACTGCTGATTAATTGCACAGCATTGTCAACCATCTTGGTTACAGGTGCTTTCGGATGTATCCCTTAAAGATTAGATCCTGGACACTGATTCAATGTATTGGTCATTATCACACATTTTTAATAGTGTCATTAATTGTTTGATATAATAATATAATATATATATATATATATAAAATAACATTGGCGGATTTATATCTATCAGATATTTGCGGCTTTCCATATCAATATTGGCATTGTACTAAGAAATCCTGTGTTTGTCAGGTATGTTAAATGTGGAGGATCAAAGTCTGCCGAGGGTCCCAAACAGACTTTTATCCTCACTTTATAATGTCAGCCCTATTTCCTTCAGTGTGTTGTGCAATGTGTGTTGTTTGTGGCAGTCAGAATTGCTTGGTGTCCTTGTGTGACTAATACAATAATGTGACGGTGATTAATTTATAGGATGATTTATTTCCATGATTTTCCAGCCTAGAGGAGGCATGAGGCAGGTGAGACTTAGACTGGCTTCCTGTCGGATGATCCCGCATGGGGAAATGACGTCAGACCTTCCCGGCGGCGCATGGAACATCTCTTCAACCAGACATGTGAGTGTGTGTCTCTCACACTTGTTCCTCTTTTGTTCACACAATGTTCCCTATGTTGTGTATTGGTATTCTCCACATCCAGGGTGATATTAAGCACATTTTCCACCAAACAGAAATCTGATATGCTGAGAGCAGAGCAGCAAGGGCAGGATGTTCAGGGAGGAGAAGAAGAAGAAGAGGAGGAAGAGGGGGATGAACTTCTCTTCAACAGTCAACATGAATGTCCCCTCGTTCAGCAAAAGGTTAATAAATATGCACGGTGCAGCAGTTCCATATTCTTTTTTATAAACTGTTAATACACACTTAATTTGTATAAAAAAGACACACAGTTGCTGCTTGACAACAGGAACATGCCAACATGTAACTGTAGATATAGGTCTGATATTTAAAAATGGAAAAAGCTTATACATCAATGAGCTTTGAATTGTATCACCATGTTTATGATGTTATACCAGATGGGAAATATGACAGGCTAAGAGTTAGTGAAGGCCTCCGTTTAAACCAAACACAGCATTTAATGGATGAGAGTAACACCTACATCACTTCCGCCCACTTTTGGGGGGAAACAACGCTGTCATTTGAATGGCGGTCAATACAAATTCTGATATTTTTGCCAATCCGATCAGAAACGTAAGAAAACCGTGGATTTTCTGATCTTCAAAGAGCCCAATTACTATGGCCAGTCAGGCAAATATTACATTAAATCATTGGAAATCGATATATGGTTACATTAAAATCAGTAGGCAAGGCCGTAATTTTCACCGGCTGTTACTCTCATGAGCGAGGCGGAAAATAATAGTTTTATCATGCCAACAAGCTGCTGTGTCGTTTATTGCACCTCAAACATTAAAACAAATCCAGAGTTCAGTGTTTCTGGACTTCCTCTAAGAAGAAAGGACAGTAACAGAAGAGCTCTGTGGCTTCAGGCTCGATCGCCGTTCAAATGACAGCGTTGGTTCCCCCAAAAGTGGGCGGGGCCGTAAAGTGATGTAGATGTTACTCTCATCTATGGACATCGATCGCCTACTGCTATATTTAACCATATATCAAGCCCGATCATCGATTTCCAATGATTTAATGTAATTGTTTGCCTGACTGGCCATAACAAACAGACTTATCTTGTTACATCTTTATTGACAACAAAAGCTAAGTGGTTAACTAGAAGGTGTACAATAAATATGTTGTTATCTGTCTCTGTTCTGTGTTTATGTCTCAGGTGAGCAGACCTAGGATGTGGGATTCGGACCTATCACAGCCTGATCCTGGTTCAAAGTCAGACCTCAGAGTCTCTCAGGCCCTCTGGCCTCTACCTGACCAGGAAGAACTGAAGAAACAGGTAGACAACGCAATGAGTTTCGACTTAAGGAGTTTAAACTCTGTCCTGTCAGACCACATTGTTCAGATAGCACGTCTCTCTCCCTCTGCAGCGTCAGTCTCAGTTCCTGATGCACCGCCGTCAGTACATGAACATTGAGAGAGAGCAAGTGAAGGAGAATAAACAGAACAGGAAACACCTGAAGAGGACAGCCAGGTGACGAGACTACACTCATTTCTCCTGCATCACTTCCTGTTATTTGTGTGGTTAAAGTGATTCTTCGCCCACAATCTGTCTTCCGAGTACCAAACAATCTGTAGCTTTGAACGAAAGCCTGAAATGTTTTGTTTTTTTAAAACATCAGCTTCGAGTTTAAATAATTGATTGTTAGAGCCGCAAATTACAATTATTTTCATTATTGATTCATGTGATTTTCTTTCTAGAATAGCCTATAAATCTTTTAGTCTCAATATTGATTATTACTCTGCTGCTTGAATAGTTAAACATCGATTTATTATGTGCAACAATTTGAGAAGTTAAAAAGTGAAAGCCTTTTATTGTCATTGTACAAAAAATACAACGTGATTTCAGAGTGCAACCCTGTCCCAGTGTGCAATAACATACATGACATTAATAACACGGCAGTACGACAATAACATACATGACATTAAAAACACGGCAGTAGGACAATAACATACAGTGGGGCAAAAAAGTATTTAGTCAGCCACCAATTGTGCAAGTTCTCCCACTTAAAAAATGAGAGAGGCCTGTAATTTTCATCCTAGCTATACCTCAACTATGAGAGACGGAATGAGAAAAAAAAATCCAGCAAATCACATTGTCTGATTTTTAAAGAATTTATTTGCAAATTATGGTGGAAATAAGTATTTGGTCAATAACAAAAGTTCATCTCAATACTTTGTTATATACCATTTGTTGGCAATGACAGAGGTCAAACGTTTTCTGTAAGTCTTCACAAGGTTTTCACACACTGTTGCTGGTATTTTGGCCCATTCCTCCATGCAGATCTCCTCTAGAGCAGTGATGTTTTGGGGCTGTCGCTGGGCAACACGGACTATCAACTCTCTCCAAAGATTTTCTATGGGGTTGAGATCTGGAGACTGGCTAGGCCACTCCAGGACCTTGAAATGCTTCTTACGAAGCCACTCCTTCGTTGCCCGGGCGGTGTGTTTGGGATCATTGCCATGCTGAAAGACCCAGCCACGTTTCACCTTCAATGCCCTTGCTGATGGAAGGAGGTTGTCACTCAAAATCTCACGATACATGGCCCCATTCATTCTTTCCTTTACACGGATCAGTCGTCCTGGTCCCTTTGCAGAAGAACAGCCCCAAAGCAAGATGTTTCCACCCCCATGTTTCACAGTAGGTATGGTGTTCTTTGGACTCAGCATTCTTTCTCCTCCAAACACGTCTAGTTGAGTTTTTACCAAACAGTTCTATTTTGGTTTCATCTGACCATATGACATTCTCCCAATCCTCTTCTGGATCATCTAAATGCTCTCTAGCAAACTTCAGACGGGCCTGGAGATGTACTGGCTTAAGCAGGGGGACACGTCTGGCACTGCAGGATTTGAGTCCCTGGCGGCGTAGTGTGTTACTGATGGTAGCCTTTGTTACTTTGGTCCCAGCTCTCTGCAGGTCATTGACTAGGTCCCCCCGTGTGGTTCTGGGATTTTTGCTCACCGTTCTTGTGATCATTTTGACCCCACGGGGTGAGATCTTGCGTGGAGCCCCAGATCGAGGGAGATTATCAGTGGTCTTATATGTCTTCCATTTTCTAATAATTGCTCCCACAGTTGATTTCTTCACACCAAGCTGCTTACCTATTGCAGATTCAGTCTTCCCAGCCTGGTGCAGGTCTACAATTTTGTTTCTGGTGTCCTTTGACAGCTCTTTGGTCTTGGCCATAGTGGAGTTTGGAGTGTGACTATTTGAGGTTGTGGACAGGCGTCTTTTATACTGATAACGAGTTCAAACAGGTGCCATTAATACAGTTAACGAGTGGAGGACAGAGGAGGCTTTTAAAGAAGAAGTTACAGGTCTGTGAGAGCCAGAAATCTTGTTTGTTTGTAGGTGACCAAATACTTATTTTACCGAGGAATTTACCAATTAATTCATTAAAAATCCTACAATGTGATTTCCTGGATTCTTTCCCCCCATTCTGTCTCTCATAGTTGAAGTGTACCTAGGATGAAAATTACAGGCCTCATCTTTTTAAGTGGGAGAACTTGCACAATTGGTGGCTGACTAAATACTTTTTGCCCCACTGTACATGACATTATTAACACGGCAGTATTCCCTTATTTAGCACAAATGTGTCTGAATGCTGATTCTATAGCGTTAGACTCATCAATGTCCCTGTCTTCCCTGAAGTATTAAAGCAGAGAAAGAACAGGTTCGTGTGGAGGAGGAGAGAAAGTTGGAGAGAGTCCGGCAACTCGCTGAAGCCCGACAGAAGCTGCAGGAGAGAGAGCTGCTGGTCCTGGAGAGACTGAATCTGGAGGAGGAAGAGGACGAGAGAGCTGAGGAGCTGCAGAAGAGGAAAAGGGAAGAGCAAGGGAAAGTATCTGCAAGGTAAGACAGTTATTTACCAATCTTCACTGATTTGAGTATGCTTATAGGTCGACAGGTTTTACTGCATATGTGAAAAGTTGTTGTTTAAAGTCTTTTGTGGCTCTAGAGTCTAGAGGAAGTCAGACTCTTATCACTTCCGTTTCACACCTTTGAGGTTCACAAGTGGCTTCGTGAATCTGATAAACAGTTGTTGTGACTCTGCAGGTTCATCGAGGCTCTGAGAGCTCGGATGAAGGAGCGAGTGTCTCAGGAGAAGCTGGAGCCTCCTCCTCTCTGCTGCTGCGCATCGTCTTTTTGGGACTCCCACCCCGACACCTGTGCTAACAACTGCGTCTTCTACAACAATCCCAAAGGTACTCCCTTCACGCCAGGGCTCTCGACTAACTTATTTCACCATCCTCCCGGAACCGTCCCGAAATACAATCTAACCCCTAGTTTCCACCGGGTTCGTCTGCGTCGCGTAACGGCTGCGCCGCGGTTTTGGTCTGGGCTCCTCCGGCGTCATACCCTACCGGGCGCGTTTCAGAAGCATTTCAGAAGCGGAGCGTCTTGCCTGCTGGCTCACAGTTTCAGTTGATTTGAGCATATTTCCTGGACAGACTACTTTGTTCAGACAAAGTTAATAATAATTGTAATATCCCAGTTATAAACGACATGAATCAAAGATGTGTTGCTGTATTTTAGTGGTAAAATCATCATAATTATTCTATATATATAATTTACACAGTGCCTGTAAACCGGAGGAGAACGCTGGCATTTCTACTTGAACGACTACGGAGGGATAGGGTCTGCAAAATGAGTTGAATGTGTGTGTATATATATATATATATATATATATATATATATATATATATATATATATGCTCTGAACGTTCCACTTCCTGCCTGCCCGAAATTACCTTACGGCTGCTTCGCTTCGAAACATAGACTTCAATCCTATTTCGAGCGGAGCCCAGCGGCGAGACGCTTCTGAGCCGTAACGCGGCGCGTCTGGTGGAATAGCACCCATTGACTAGAGTGGCCGCGATCCTTGCGGACGCCGCGGCACAGCCGCAACGCGGCCGTAACGCGCCGCAGACGGACCCGGTGGAAACTAGGGGTAAGCCGTCCCGAAATTAATGTGGACCGTTCAGGATTTAAAATGTTAGTTTTTCTACATTATCATTAGTTAAAATCATTCAAAGTGACCTTTAACATAAATAAAACATCATACAAATCATTAGATGATAATTCATCAACCTTTTTAATTGAGTAAATCATTCAATCACATAAACAAAGGCAAAATATATTTAAACAAACACACAAACGAGAAAATTACTCTAATATTGAATCCAATCAAGTCCCATCCAATTAACAAACAAATCCAACACTGTCCTGAAGACAGAACCCAGAGTAACCGCTAACCAGGATGACAGTCTGTAACACAGTCAGGAGACCTTTACAAACGGCCCGCCCCCTCGCACACAGACGGGAGAGAGAGATCTCGTCTGGATTGGAAAGCTCGAAAATACATCATAGACGCATGTTGTAGTCTTATTGCATATTAGAAACGGAGTTGGTGAAACTAAAACTGAGATATAATGTGTATGTAGCAATAATACATATGACATATATTTTTTAAATGTCTCCAGTACCGATAAAAAGTCCGATAACGGCCCCTGGCCCGTTTAATACTGGGGCTCGGTACCCATCCCTCCATGGGGAGAGGCGCAGCATAATGCTAAGGACTAAATACGATGGAGGGTTCTCTTCCTTATTACCCATAGGGGATGAAGAGGAGTAAGTAAATAAAGAGGCCGGGGCTCCAGGGTCTGGTTCTGCTGTGCGTTTTTGTGATGTAACAGTAAAACATTTCAGAATTCCTCCACGGGATGCCATTGTACATCACTCAACCCGCGAAATACACACACTCAGTACAGAGCTAGACCCGCGAATTTGCAGGCCAGGAATGCGCGGACACAGCTGTAGCTACGTACTGTGTGTGTGTGTGTGTGTGTGTGTGTGTGTGTGTCGCGGGTTGCTAAATGTTTTGTGCGTGTGTGTTTATGTTGACAAGGAGGTTTAATAACTGTGTGCTACACAAAACGTGCAGTCAGTTTCATTTTCAGTAATTTTGGTCTCTTCCACAGCATATGCCAAGGCGTTACATTCAACAATGTTGAGTCTGGATTTGCAGTCAAGGTGAACTTAAACTGGAAAGAGATCCATGCTGTCTATTGGAAGGAACATTTCGGGAAATACAACGCAAGAAAACTCAACTGAGATTCAGACTGGAAGATTGATGAAATGTTTTGGTTTTCCGTGCGTTCAGTGCCCAGAGTTAGTTAGACCCAGGACTATTTTTAGCCACCAGACTGATGCATCTTAATAAATATCAGGTAGATTGCCTTGATATTCTTTTCCAGAGATTCATGTTTTTCCATGAGATGAATCCAGCTCCAGGAGTCTCAAACTTTTCATCAAGTTATGTCAACGACACCAAATATCTCAACAATGAGAGATGGAATTGCGCAACATATTTGAAAGACATTGATGGATTTAAAGTGATGATTGATCCCAAACTTTTTTTTTTACTATATACCTGCATTACTTAAGACAAGAGATACTGTAGATTCATAATTGCAGACTCACTCACTGGAGTTCCTGCTTTAACAAAATAATTGTTGTATTTTGTTATGCTAATTCATCTATGAATTGGAGAGGTAACAATTACAATTGTTTGTGAGAATGTTGCTGTTGTTGATATAAGCATCGGATTGTAATTGCACCAAAGACAGATGTACATTCTCAGTGTAGAGGTAAAGATGTGTAACGTTTTATACAACTTCACATGAATGTACTTTTAGTTTATTTATTGCTAATCAAGAAATAAGCATGTAAGCTTTCTCGCTACAAAGCTGTGATAAGTATGTTATCAGGAAGGTCAGTCAGTACATGTCTAAACTGGTAGATTTAGAATCTACTTTGGCTCATGTCAGCTGTTTAAACATTTGAATAAAAAACGAAATTCTGGACTACTTCAGGTAATTAGATTTTGTTCTAAATTGCTAAAGTATTCTAGAAAGCCTGCACATCTTCCGGCGCAGACTGAAAACTCATCTCTTTAGATTCCACTTCGAGCGATAGAATTACTATCAAAGCACTTATATACTAACAAAGGACTGGTCTATCTATAGCCAGCTGACAAAGCACTTATATACTAACATAGGACTGGCTTATCTATAGCCAGCTGACAAAGCACTTATATACTAACATAGGACTGGCCTATCTATAGCCAGCTGAGTAGCACTTGAAATGTGTGGCTCTATGATACCTGCTGTACTTTATGATTCTGTTTTTCTTCTGGGCTGTGTCTTCCTGGTCGTATGTACTTACTGTAAGTCGCTTTGGACAAAAGCGTCTGCTAAATGCAATGTAATGTAATGTAAAATTGTGCTTTTTGAATTACTTTATTTGTATTATTATATTGTGTATAACAAGTGTTTTTAAATGTGTGTTACTTTAACTGAAGCACAGAAAAAAGAAAGAACAATATTAAATGTCTTCTTTAGCAAATTTATGTTCACTATTATTATTATTACTATGTTGTGTTTTTTACAAGGGGGGTATCAGCTGTTTCTTACACTCGCTGCTTCCTGTTTGTCGTGACGTCAGAGCGGAATGGAGTCACATGGAAGCCAGGAGCCACCGTCTGGAAAACCTTATGGAATAACACACTGAGGCTAAAAATATTAATCTTTTTTAAATCTTACTCACAACCTTCGCCGCCTCCTTGTCTGAACTCGTACGGCTGCACAGATGAAGGCTGGCCCTCCGGATCTGGGGCATAATATAAACTCTCAGCCGGCGGGACAGTATGGAGGAATGCTGGATGTTTACGGACTGTATCACGCACCGTGACGCTACACGGTTACTTTTTTATTGCTTCAGCTAACACACGGCTTCTTATTGTCTTAAACATCTGGCTAACATTAGCTTGCATAAAACAAGTTATTGTTTTACGTTAGAAGCTAGCGAACTCTTTACGGTTTCAACCGTTACACACCGTTAATAACCAGCTGGTAACTTGGCTACCAACATTGCCTTCAACTGCGATTTTAGGACTCCGAGGACATGCCTGAAATCTGACGCTTTTTAAAGTTGTACTCAAGTTTTCATTGAAAAATGAAGTCGCCTCTGGCTCCCGGGATACGGTTACTCACGTCCTTTTCTCGAGATGGTTGGTAAGTTTCCATTCCTTTTGTTCTCCACAATCATAGTTAATGGCATCCTAATTACAGCCGTTGGCCGTCTGGGTGTTATCTCTTTGCTGTGAATGATTGGCTTAACCTGCTCGATAAATATACATTCTGAGAATTTGTGATGGAGGGGGGGGGGGACAGTTAACCCAGTGTTTACTTTATAAATAAGTACACCACAACATCCTGCTACTTGTTCCACACTCTCCACCACCGCTTGTTTTCGTCGTGGTAGCAGGAGCGTTTGGGTTCTGATGTGAAAAACAACAGTCACGCCAAACTAACTACATCCACAAAAGTGACATTTTAAAGCTTTCTCTCTGATCGATATGCATTTGACCTTTAATCGATACAGTCGACAAAATCAAGAATTCCAAGAATTTGAATAATCAAAGTGGCGCTTTATTGTAATAACACTTCAGTTTCAGTTGTCCTTTCACATTCAGGCATATTCATTTATTTAGTTTGGTGATTTCACAACAACCAAGACACTGATGGCCCAGCAGTTTAGTAATAAAGCTCACACCCAGCATGAAAAGAAAAGGTGGGAAGTACATTCACTCAAATACTGTATTTAAATACAATTTTGAGGTACTTGTACTTTACTTGAGTATTTCCATGTTCTGCTACTTTGTACTTCTACTCCACTACAGTTCAGAGGTAAATTGTGTACTTTTACTCCACTACATGTATTTAATACCTCTAGTTACTTCACAGATGTGGATGAATGATGTGAAATATAATCAAGTGTTAAATCAGACTTTAGTTCCACTTGGAGTAAATCCACAAGCTACCCTGCAGTCTACAAAGCCATTCAGACTAGCTGCACCTTCACCAGCTTTGAGAACACTTTCATGATCAATCATTATAAAACATATCATATATATTATTCTGAGATGGACCAATCTGCACAACGACTACTTTTACTGTCGCTATTTTGATAATACTTTTACTTGAGTAACATTTAGAATACAGGATTTTTACTGAAACAGAGTATTCCTACACTCTGGTACTTTTACTCAAGTACAAGATCTGAGTACTTCTCCCACCTCTGGAAAATAACAGATACATGTATATTGTAAAACAGGACAGCACATCCCACATGTACTAGCTGTCTGTTTGCTGCACTTGATGTAGTGAGTGACTTGTTCATCTTAATGACAAATGTGTCACATTGTTGTGCTATGTTTCTTGTATATGGGAAGAATAAAATAACAATGGAGAAGGTCAACATTGTGTAAATGAGTCATTACACTTGGATGTGCCATTGACACACTGCTGTCTGCTGGATTCACCTGTACAATCTTAAGCAAACAAATGAGATAATAATAGAATGGGAGGGGTGAACCCTCTTTAATGGTTTCACATGCAGAGCACACCGCACACAGTGACATGTGTTCTCTGCTTTTAACCCATCCTAGTACCAGGAGTCTAGTACTAGGAGCAGTGGGCAGCTATTGTACAGCGCCCGGGCGGTGGGGGGTGTCCAGGGCCCACGGCAGGGCAGGAGGTGAACTGGGACCTCTCCAAGTAGCAGTCCACACTCCATATTTAGGTCTGGTCGGGGACTTGAACCGGCAACCCTACAGCTCCCAGTCCAAGCCCCTACCGACTGAGCCACTGCCTGGCAGCAGACACTAAAGATACTTTATTTTATATATGCAAAATATTACAACAGCCCTGCAATAAAGTTCAGTTTTGGTTGACTTTGTGTCAGGCACAGGCTGCTCAGATCCTTCATGCAATTAAAAGTCCTTACATAAAACATTCAACTAATATTAGGATGGTAATACGAATGCATTCTGTTCAATTGAATACATGGGTGAGCCCCTCCAAAGGGTCACACCATTTGTCAGATGATTAAAGTGGTATGACAGAAGGAGAAACATAAAGGAAGCATTCCTCTTCCTGTATTCCTTATTTTCTCCAGTCTTTGCCTCTTTACCCCTCCTCTTTACCCCTCCTCTTTACCCCTCCTCTTTACCCCTCCTCTTTACCCCTCCTCTTTACCCCTCCTCTGAAACCCCCCAGAAGGAACACAGTTGATACATGACATGCTGTACTGTGTTTCTGCTAAAGAAACCATTACACATAGAAATATCTCTTGTTTTTATGTTCATACAGTCATTTCTTTATATAAAACCACTTTGATAACAGTAAGAGCTCTGGTCATTTTTCAAAATATTACAATTAAAGTCAGATGAAATATATTCTGTTGTAACAATGTACTTAAATTGCAGTTATACACCACATTACTTTAGACCTTTTGATGTGTTATCAGAAAGAATTGTCCTCAACATCCTCTTTTATCTCTCTCTTGCAGTTATCGCGGTTTCATTCTTTTCCTCACCTTCCTCTTCTACACGGCCTACCATCTTTCACGGAAACCTATCAGCATTGTTAAGGTGACTAGGACAACTCAATTCTTTGTTATCTACTGTCTTAGCAGGGACGTGACACGTGTGGGCCAGGGGTCAAATGCTGCCAGAAATAGGCTCTCGAATGACACACATTGGACTCAGATCTTATCACATCTCATGTTGTATTGTACTGCATCTGGGGGGGCAATAATAACTGTGGCACTTCTTCCTGTTATGTCTGATTCTCAGGGTGAGCTGCACAGAAATTGTTCGACAGTCATTCGGCCGGCAGACCTTAACATAACCAATAATGAGACGTGGTGTGACTGGGCGCCCTTTGGTAAGTCTTTTATTTGATTTCCACTCTAGTTCTCTCACTTCACTTATGAGGAGGCATTGCAGACTCTTAGTATATCAACAATCACTTAGTGCAGAAAGTCTCTGGTGCACTGGATACGTTGCCATCAGCTCAGCAAGGCCACACATACCACACTGCTATTAACTGTCCTAAATGTTACTTACTAAGCAGGTTTTTATGTAATGACTTCAACATAAAAATACAAGTCAATGCTTG
Source organism: Harpagifer antarcticus (assembly GCA_902827135.1). Taxonomy (NCBI): domain Eukaryota; kingdom Metazoa; phylum Chordata; class Actinopteri; order Perciformes; family Harpagiferidae; genus Harpagifer; species Harpagifer antarcticus. The sequence goes on along the minus strand of CADEHL010001000.1, from coordinate 3,970,887 downwards.
TCGGTGTTCGTTCACATTGCAATGCAACAATGAAACAGGAGCTCCTCCTAGCTGGGACAAAATGAAACTGTGTATGGGCGTGTCACTTAATAACTTCAGAAATCCAAACAATATGTTGTTCTGTTATGTTAAATCCTCGAGTCCTCACTAACACTAAGAAAGTGGATCACATCACTCCTGTTCTGAAGTCTTTACACTGGCTTCCTGTGTGTCAAAGAATAGATTTCAAAATACTGCTGCTGGTTTATAAAGCTTTGAATGGTTTAGGCCCAAAATACATTTCTGACCTCCTGCTAAATGATGAACCATCCAGATCTCTCAGGTCTTCAGGGACTGGTCAGCTTTCTGTCCCCAGAGTCAGAACTAAACATGGAGAAGCAGCGTTCAGTTATTATGCTCCATCTGGAACAAACTCCCAGAAACCTGCAGGTCCGCTGCAACTCTGACTACTTTTAAATCCAGGCTGAAGACTTTTCTTTTTGTCGCTGCTTTTAATTGAACTATTCACATCTTAGACTGCACTGTAACTTTTATCCATGTAACTTTTATCCATGTAATTAGTCTTTTAATGTTTATTTGATTATCTTTGCTTTTTAAAGACTGTTTTTAAATGCCATTTTATTAATATCTTTCATTTTTGTTAACTACCTTGATTTGCCTTGTGTTGAAAGGTGCTATAATATATATATACATAAACGTGCGTTGTCTTAAATGTATTTCCTGTTAATATAACACAGCCAAGTATTTGGATTTCTTCTCGTTTCGTTTTGCAGCTCCATAAACATGATATGGTTTATAATGTGTGCACTCAGTATGACTTTTTGTATAGTGGCAAATGACCTTCTTCCGCATACACCTGACCTCTTGTTCGCATTATTGACAGAAATTATATAAACAATATAAGAATGCCTTTAATCTCTAATTGAACCGCACACAACGGAAGTGATTGTCGTGGTGCTGATGAAACATGCAGGAGTATACATGGTGGTATGGAGGAAGCTAATGGTTTCATCTGTCTCTCCCCTCTAGACCAGGACAACTACCAGACCCTGTTTGGGATCCTGGATAACTGCTTCCTGGTGGCCTATGCCATCGGCATGTTTTTCAGGTTTGTTGGGACTTTATTATTCTGCCTGTGTCTGAGTGTGGGTTTGTGTGCTCCACTGACTCCTTGATTGTGTTCGCAGTGGGATATTTGGAGAGCGCCTGCCTCTGCGGTATTACCTGAGTTTTGGGATGATGATGAGCGGAATTTTCACATGTCTGTTTGGCCTCGGCTTCTACTTGAAAATCCACTCGATTTATTACTATGCGGTCATCCAGGTAAAGACACAACATCACAAATGTATGCGTTTTCTTTCACTCCCTGAGAACAAAACACTCCCCCAACAGAAGTCCACATGCACACAGCCTCCAGAATGCTGTGAAACCTACTGACTTTGTTTTACGTTTGTTTGAATGAATGGCTTTTACACAAACAGCTATATTGGCAACAACAAAAGTGTGTGTGTGTTGATACATAAAAAAAAGACAAATCCCACAGAGAATTAGCTTGCTAGATTTAATTGTGGTGTAGTAGTTGGAATAAAGAGGATAGAAGTCAAAGCGACTGAAGACCCCTATGATAGATGTTGCTCTGCAAGTCAGGGCGTCGGCCACAGCACTTTGTCGTTTCAGAAAACAACCAACTCACAAGTGATTTGATGATTCACTTCCACTCACAGTCTAGGTTTCACTGGTCTCCCTGAACTCCTTCCTTCCTTAATACGTCTCTGTGTGGATGCTTACTCAGGGCAAACTAATGCATAATCAGAAGAGTTGTTGTTTCGCTTCAGTCTTTTCTTCAAAAGTCCCTTTGACCACACCGGCAGCCTGCACAGTCCGGTTTGAGTCCTGTTAGAGTGTTTTGACCTCGGGAACAAGTGGAGAGCCAGTTTTGTGTCTTGAAAATGTCGTAAAAATGGCCATCAGAATCACCCAAAGTGATATCTGCAAAAAGCTTGTTTGTTTTATCAACAGTCGTAAACCTCATGATATTTATTTACACTCACTCTTTTACTCACTATTTCCTTTTGACCAGCCTTAGCTTTGGAAAAGCTGGTAAGACTGTATTAGTCTGATCCAACACTGCATGTGCTGTTCTGTGTCAGCTGACACCCTCACATGACCCCTGGAGTCACATTCCTCAAGTAAATGAAACAACCTCTGGGGAAATATAGTTAGAAATATTCCTCACCCTGTAAACAATTAAACCTCATTAGAACGTTAATGAGTATTAACTCCTATTTGACACAAAGGAGGTGTGTGGCGCAGTGGGTTAGTGTGTTGGTGATAGGATCAGGGGGATCGTGGGGTCACAGGTTCAAACCCCACTGCAGTCAGCATGTCGTTGTGTCCCTGAGACACTTCACCCCAAATTGCTCCTGTGGGTGTTGCCCACAGTATTGAGTATGTTTGGATAAAAGCGTCTAACAAGTGACTTGTAATGTAAAAAATGTAACAAGAGAGATTCCCCCACCACAGGTGTGATCAGTGTGAGCTCTGTGAGTTCTGACCTTGAGGGATCTCATGGTTGCTTAGTCAAGCTTTCCTCAAACTTCACATGACTCTCAGCGACTCATGTGACTGCAGGAGTGTGTTTGAGCTTATATAGGTTTGCCGTGGGAATGTTAAGACTCGCCGCTCGCTTGCCTTCTCTCATTCTCATCTTTTATGCTTTTTTATTGAGATCATGTAGGCTTGTTCCCGTGTTAGGAGGCTTTGATGCAGTCACTGAACTCTGGTTCCTTCTCTCTGCAGGTCTTCAACGGCATCATGCAGACCACCGGCTGGCCTGCAGTCGTGGCGTGCGTCGGCAACTGGTTTGGAAAGGGGAAGTGAGTACTGCACGGCGACAAAGTCTTGCTGACTATGCTGGGATGTATTTGTAGCTGGCTAATCACACATGCACATTAGTCACGTTTCTGACAGCCCAGTGAGACCTGGGGTTGAGTTATCTCAGACCACAAGCATCACATCCATATCATATATATAACCAGCCCCTCAAACTCACACCACTGTTCAAAAGTTACAAACCCCCTGCCACAAAGGTTGGTTGGGCTCAGTCAGAATACAATGTGAAGCGCAGGAAGAGACAAAGTTAGCGCTGAGCAACAGTTCATTCAAAAAGAGATCAACAGATATGGGTTCAAACAACTATAAGCTAATCATCAACACATGTGCATATTAAAATAGGAACAGGTTCCTGTTTCAGTGTCAAGTGCACAATATCCTTCTTCTTTTTTCAAATTGTAATAAAACCATTTCAGTTTTTAAAAAAAACAACGTCAATCAGAACATCCGAAACAGCTGATTAAAGAAGATGTAAACTGAAGTTTATGTGGAAACTGATTATGTGTACGTGCATAAAAGAAGCCAGGCCACCTGGAGGAATCCGATTAAGCCGTATATCATTGAACCTGCACTGTAATGAACTGAACCTGCACTGTAATGAACTGAACCTGCACTGTAATGAACTGAACCTGCACTGTAATGAACTGAACCTGCACTGTAATGAACTGAAGAATCTGGTTTGTTTATATTTTTGAAGGTTATTTTTTGTTAACACTAGAATCGCCAACGGGTCAAATTGACCAGCTATTGATTTTCAAGGTACAAAGTTCTTTTATATATCATGTAGAACAGTGAGTTTGGATCGCACAGGGATGCAACTTAAACCTCAGCTTTTCATATGATATAGTTTGTGCAGATAGCATGAAGTATCACATATATGCTGAGTTAAACGCTTGGTGTTAGACTCGTGTTTTGTTTAGGTACAAATCTCTCTATCTCTCTCTCTCTATCCCTCTATCTATAAGGAACCACAGTAGACAAAAGGCGTTGCTATAGCAACACGTCATGTTTACGCTGCATTTTCTATGAGGTAAATATTACCCGCTGGCGGGTATGGGTATAAATGGCAATTTCTTTGGCAATTTTTTCAATCTGACTTCATATTGACCATTTTTAACAACAGAGGGTGCTACATAACACACTTTCAGGAAACGTCACGGACTGGGAGACTTTAATATTTTATTGAAAAAAAGTTACATACAATCAAAAAACAGCGGCGGGTAAAATTAACCCGTTGGCGGTTCTAGTGTTAATCATTTTACAACACAGTGTTGCACAATGAAATTGTAGCTCCTTCTCGACATGCAGAACAAGATTTATATTGATCTGAATCTAGGAAAGAAAAATAAGGTTTCCTAAAGTACTTCTACTGAATCAATGTATTACATATGGCGAATTACTTAAAGGATTAAAGGAACTGCTTAAGATTTGCATCCCCTAACATATTGCACTAAAATAAAACATTTGTTAAAGAGATTTTATAAGGCCTAGCGAACTCATGGCCTCTGTCTTTGTGATTTGCCCCTCAGACGTGGCTTCATCATGGGCGTGTGGAACTCCCACACCTCGGTGGGAAACATCCTGGGCTCGCTCATCGCAGGAGCCTTCGTGTCCTCGGCCTGGGGAATGTCCTTCATCGTCCCGGGACTCATCATCGCCTCCACTGGGGTCCTGTGCTTCTTCTTCCTGGTTGAGAGTACGTTTATTTTTCATTGGTTAAACCTACACAAACACACACACACACACACACACACACACACACACACACACACACACACACACACACACACACACACACACACACACACACACACACACACACACACACACACACACACACACACACACACACACACACACACACACACACACACACACACACACACACATGCTAATGTCAGACGAACCTGCCCAGTCAGCATTGCACTTGACCTCATGTTTGTAGTACAAACAGTTTTTTGCAGCTGTAACTTGAAAGGTTAATGTTTAACAGCGCTACAGCAGCATCACCACATTTAGAGGGAACATACAGTGTTATGTTTTATCACTTTATCAAATGATACTCTCATTTCACCACACTTGTGTTCGTTCTGCACTCTGTGATGTTGAAACACTGCATGGAGCTTCCAGCGTGGCCTTGCAGTGCATTTGCCACATACATTGTTCTAATTGCATTTCTGTATTTTCATATCTTTAAAACTGTCTCCTATTTTCATGTGAAACGTTTCAGTTGACACCCCGTTTGTGAAAGAGATAACACTATGAAAGGGAGAATGATGTGTGCTAGCCTCCCGCATACGCTTTCCATCGGGACTGTGTGTGTGTGTGTGTGTGTGGCCTAGCATTACTATCCTTGTGGGGACCTAAATCTGTTTACACAGACACGAGTGGGGACTCGCCTACCTTATGGGGACATAATGGAGGTCCCCATGAGGGGAATCATTCATTTTAGGGTGAAGACTTGGTTAGGGTTAGGGTAAGGGTTAGGGTTAGGGTTAGGCATGTGTTGGTTATGGTTAAGGTTAGGATAAGTCTCCAGGAAATGCATGTAAGTCAATGTAATGTCCCCTGAAGTGATGTATACATGGTATGTGTGTGTGTGTTTGTAAAGTTATATAAACTGTGTTCAGTTATCTTGCTTTGCAACGCTGGGGCTAGGTAATTTTGGAGAAAACAGCTCGAGTGCGCTAGAATTTGAAAATACACAACCGGAAAAAATCTGCCCCTTCCTTACAGAGCCCCTCCTCCAACACACACGAACGCGCACATGACCAATGAGGGCACGAGATAAGTTTGTGCACAGATGGAAGGCTGACAGGCAGGTTACTTTAGCCGAGCCGGCTCAGATGATTGGTCGTGCTTTTTACAGTACTACGGCTTCCACAGATGACATTTCTTTATGGATTTGTTGTCAAAGCACTTCAGATATTCATTGCTATCGGGATGTTAAGAGCATTCCATGGAATATAACAACAAGTGTATCTCGAGCCGGTTTCTCAAACTTACCTACCCCACCTTTAATAAACCACCAAAGATAACTTTATTTTAACTCACTTTGGATTATCACAACATAATGCATAACGGTTAATTGAGTATCAAAATTGTCGACAGGAAACTTTTGGTAAATAGACTGAGCGATCAGTTGGTTTATCCCTCTCCTACTATAACATATGGACTATTCATTTCCTCCTTCGGTAAAGTGTGAGTCATGTTTACTGTGGCTCAGCTCAAAGACTGGGAGCTGGAAGATTAGACACGGTGTATCCTGTTTTTCATATATCTTGTCAAACCTGAATGCTGCTTCTAATTGAATCTTTTCCTGTCTCTGTTAATCAGAACCTGAAGACGTAAACTGCACTACTCCTCATCGCCATGTGAGCTACAACACAAACACTGATCTTCCATATTGTTCTGACAATGCTCGATCTCATGCATGTGTGTTTGTGTTGTCAGAGGGAACAGCAGAGCAGTGAGACGGAGCCTCTCCTGCAGAACTCGTCTCATATCGACAGAACTGCCAATGGTGCCATCAACGTGGAGCCTTCAGAGGTCACAGTGGAGCCTTCAGAGGTCACAGTGGAGCCCACCGAGGCCATTAGCTTCTATGAAGCTCTCAGCATACCTGTGAGTGAGGGCGGCTGTTATCATTAGCCACTTTCACACCAAGTACTTTGCCGTACTTAGTCCCGGCACTTAGTACCCCCATGGAACTAAGTACAGATCGCGTTCACACCGGAATAAATCCCGGAGGGAAGATTACGCAAATGAAGCCGCTGACGTCACTTCTTCTTCTTCTGCTTTGGGTTTACTGGCAGGCCGCAAACAACTTCACGGCGTATACTGCCACCCGAAGTCCCCGGAGTTGGGGGCTGGCTTCTACAGCAGTAATCAAATCAAATCAAATCAAGTTTTATTCATATAGCACATTTATAAACGATTTTTGGTCGAGCCAAAGTGCTGTACATATAATAAAAATAGCCTACAGTAAATCGCCAGAACGCCGACACCTCCTCATCTCCATCTCAGTTAGTCTCTCTGCGTTTGTGCGCGGGGCTGATGCTAATGCTAATAATGCTAATGCCAGCAAATACAATGGCGGCTTCACAAAACCTTTCAGAGTTTTACGGGGCGTGGTTTGCAATTCGCCCAGCCAATCAGAAATTGGAACCCTTTTCTCCCCAGGAAAGTACCACCTCTCTAGCAGGGACTGAAAAGGGGGGAAAAGTTCTCATGAACTTAGTTCTCTTTTTGGTGTGAACGCAAAATCCCAGGAACTATCGGAACTAAATGGGAAAAGTACTCCGGTGTGAAAGCGCCTAATCACTGTGAAACTTCTGACATTCAAATACTCTGAATTACTGACAAAGTGTTGCAGTTAAAACAGATATAATCTAAATATATTGTATACCCAGAACTTGTATCAAAGAAATACAAGAATTGTGTGTAGAATTTTTAAATCCTTTGCTTTGGTGTCATCTAGTGGCGATTTGAGGAATAACACTGAGGCATTTGGACACTTTTTTAAAGCAGAACTAAGACAATGAGAACAACTTAAAAGATGGAATAATCACATACAAAATAAACACTTAGTAGTTTTTTTTATCACTGATTGAAACAAGATTTACAATATTCAAGTTTAATTCAGCTTGTTTATATACTAGACTGATTAGTTTTCCCTTCCTTGTTAGTGAACATTACAGCTATAATAATGACATTTTCAGGATTGATTCTAGATAATGGTTTGCGCTTGCTATAGTGAGAAGAACCTTTAATTTACTAAAGGGGGCGATAAGACATTATTATATTCCTTTATCCTGAGAGAAATTGCTGTGCAGCAGTTATGGAACAAAAGTGCAAATATTCAATTATAACGTATCTAGAGAGGCAAGGCAAGTTTATTTATATAGCACCTTTCAGCACCAGGCAATTCAAGGTGCTTTACCAAAATGAAAGACATTCAGACAAAGGCATTTAAAAACAGTAAAAGCTAATAAAATAAACATTAAAAGATAAAAGTTACAGTGCAGTCTAAGATATGAATAGTTCAATTCTTTAGGTTCTTGATTTTTAATTTACTCAAAGAACCTCCCTTTGGAAATCCGAACATTTCCGTCCAGATTTTTAATTTAGACAGACTGTTTGCTCGCATGACATCCACAATGGGACCCTCAGGAGGGTGTACTAGGCAGAGAGATTGTGAGTCATAGCAGTGTGATAATAAAGACATTTTGGGATAATAAAAGTGTTTTTTTCTCACACAGGGAGTAGTGGAGTTCTCTCTCTGCCTGCTGTTCGCTAAACTGGTCAGCTACACCTTCCTGTACTGGCTGCCTCTCTACATCTCAAATGTTGGTATGTATTAGCACACTGTCTTTATTTAATGTTGTTCTAATTCGAGATACTATCATCCATGTCATATGGTTTAACCATTTAATTTAATCATTTTTAACGTGAGATTTCATTTTTTCATCTTCAGCACATTTTGACGCAAAAGAGGCCGGCGACATGTCAACGCTGTTCGATGTTGGAGGAATCGTTGGTAAGCTTTGAGTCTCAACAGGTTGATCATGTGACTTTATCCAACGTAGAAATAGATGGGAAAAATTAAGAAGATTTAAATGATTTGTTTGCTTCCACAATCTTCAGCTTAGACCTTGTCATTGCAAGGAAAACATCCGGTCTGCTAATCAATACCTCTAACATCATGAATAGATCAAAGCAGAAGCTCTGATCATATTGTTTCTGTTATCTCTAATGAACCTAATGTCTATCTATCTGCTTCAAGTTTGAAATGTTTTTCAAGTTCCTTCCTAATATCATGTTTGACTAAGAACATAGCAAAGTGACATTTTAGATACACATGACCTGACCTGTGTGTGTGTGTGTGTGTGTGTGTGTGTGTGCTTGCAGGCGGCATCGCGGCAGGCCTTGTGTCGGACTACACGGGTGGTAGAGCGACGACCTGCTGCTTCATGTTGATCGCTGCAGCCCCAATGGTGAGTATTATCTAATAAATCTCATTATTTTACAACTGCACAGTTTGATGACACATTTGCAAGGTCACCTTTTCAACCAGTGGCTCTGTGGACTGATCACAGTCAGTAATCCCCTGCCACAAAAGCTGACAAATCACAGTTTAAACCTCGTCAATGTGAGTAGACTGCAGACGGCCCAAAGAAAAACAGAGCCCAATTGCACCATTGTGTTTTAATAATGATTAGGCCAATAGCCGCTGATTCCAAATGTTTTAATGATGGTTATTTGCAATATTCATGCTGATGTTTTTTCTCTTCATGTTTCAGCTTTTCCTCTATAATTACATCGGGCAAAGGAGCATTGGTGCTACAGTCGGTAAGAGCACTTTAAATAATTATAGTTTGGTCTCAAATTCAAAAAGAAAATGTATGAGATTTGACCAAAAATGCTTTCTAAGATGAATGCTTTCTCTGAACTAAAAGCAGGCTTGTTTAGTTTAAAAAGCACTAAATGAGTTGACTTTGAAACTGAATTTATTCATCTACAATGTCGAAAACACAGATGTTTGTATTGAAAGGAAGTGGTTTTAGAAACAGTGTTTTTTCTCCATGTGAAGGTATGCTGCTGCTGTGTGGAGGCCTGGTGAACGGGCCGTACGCTCTCATCACTACGGCTGTGTCTGCTGACCTGGTAAGACCTGATGCAGAATCACAATCTGTTGTTTTACCAAGTAGGTTTACACATACCAGGAATTTACTTTGGTATATGTGCATACAAAGACACAGAAAGAAGAATATGTAGCAACACATATACAATAAAAACAGACTATTTCAAAAAACGATTAAAGCTATTTTAAATGACACAAATGTGTACAAAATCAAATCTTTAAATTGAAATCTGATAGTGGGAATCCCCTAGTCTTTGCCTTATATAGATTAGACATTCAAACCATACTCGCTACTTAAAGTCTTCACAGTGGTGGAATGTAACTAAGCACTTTTAATCAGGCACTTCTTCAGGTTTCATTTTGAAGTATTTTATGTGTTTTAGTATATTGTGATTGTGATGCTTTTCTATTTTGTGTCTTTGTGTAACTAGGGAACACATGAGAGTCTGAGAGGAAACTCCAGAGCGTTGTCAACAGTAACGGCCATCATTGACGGGACTGGTTCAGTAGGTACGTACGGAGGCTTCGGATCCGATCAAGCCTGTATTATTCCTGCTGACGAACAAACAGACTGAACCAAAAACAAAACCTCTTGTATTATTCTATATTACTGAACCCATTTTAGCACTTTATAACATTATATAAAAAACTAGGTTTCTAAAAAGTCTAAAAGTATGAAACTTCTTCATGTTAAAACAGTCAGGCGTCCATCTATTAATGTGTGTGTGTGTGTGTTCTCCAGGCGCTGCGGTGGGTCCTCTGTTAGCAGGTCTGATCTCTCCCACCGGCTGGAACAACGTCTTCTACATGCTCATCTCTGCAGACCTCCTCGCCTGCCTGGTCAGAAACACTCCTTCATCCCCTGAACTCTTTAAGATCTTTTTGTCATTACTGCTTAGAAAAGTCCAGTAGCAACACCCGGACTGACCCATTGTTTGTTTTCAGTTTTTGACCAGGCTTGTTTACAAAGAAGCTCAGGGTTGGTGTCGACGAAGCCCATGAGCCAGAGGGTAAGTACTGATAGCATTTGACTTAAACATATTATATTGGCTTTTTTGAAACGAACAAAACTATATAGTCAGGAGGCGTTAAACTTAGCTTGAAGACTGGAAGCAGCCAGGCTCTGTCCAAATGGAATAAATCTGTCTACCAGCACGTTACTTAAACCTACTAACATATTATATTTGTCGTAGGATAGTATTCAATAGAAAAGCAGAAATGTGAAAGCTATCATTTGTTAGTTTTTTAGTTAGTTAGTATGTGCTCATCGATTGTAATGTGATTAATTTGAGCTCTTTAGATATGCTAGTATGTAGATTCGTATAACTGTGAAGAAAAGCCAGAGCCTTATCTCCTGTTTTCAGTCTTTGAGCTAAGCTAATAAACTGTTTCACATCTTTCCCCAGGTGTCATACTTCAGGTTCAAAGCAATCTGAAACGTGATCAATCAAAGAAATCAGGGAACATGCAGAAACTGACCTCAGGATACTTTGGGACAAACCTTTTCCGTTACGCAGAATGGAAACCACCAGCAGAAGATTCACGGCACTAAACGAACAATTGAAGCCTTCTTATTTTGAAGCAGAACAAAATGTCTTTATGGAGACAAACCTTTTTTATGACTAATCTACTCTTTTTTGCTTTGTTTTAATAATCTTTTATCATTAAACTGCATTTTTTGTACATTTCTGTCTTTGACGTTTTTACATCAATCCCCATTTCACATTATATAGTATTTTGCCATTAAAGGGCGAACTTTCGGTCCCGAGGAACATTTCTACACGTCACATCAACATATAAGTAATGTTATTTATTCACTGTCTGAAGAGGAGCTTTGGATTGTTTAGAAATGTTTTACATCCAAAGTTTAACTTCACTAAACTCTGACCTTTGAATACAGACAGACTTCAGGAGGTGCTTTCAGGTAGAAACAATTAGATTGACCAATTAAAAAGAAAAGCCAAACCCCGATTCTTTCCTCATTTTAATTACAGAAACAAAAGTTAATATGGGTCCAGGGGTAAAAAGTATAAAAGGCTCAGAGCATCACACAGCTCTGTTCAAACCTTCAGCAAAGAAAACTCCACTTTAGTTAAAAATGTACCTGCTGTTACGAAAGAGCCGAAGACATGGGACGGACTGCCACAGGGTTGGTCTCGGTTTCCTTGTGGGATTTAAAACAAAATAACTAAAGCTAACCTGCGTCCTCGGTGAAAGCAAGGCGAAAAATACAAATATTTAGATTTATCACATGTGAAATAGGAACAACAATCAATCACATGTGAAATAACTAAAGCAGTTCTGACTTTATTCTGGTGTAGTACAGCTGGTCTTACTTTTTTTGAAGTTTTCACCAAGATAATTACTTAGCTCTGGGAAGGAAATGTGCTAAAAAGTGGTCCGGCAGGGAACATAGAGTGACCAGTCTTTTTGGAGTGCAAAGAATCATTAATAATGAACAGAACTGCTTTTGATGGATCTTGTAGAAATATAATTGACCCACATTCATAAAAAAACAATTCCTAGACAGGACGGTAAACTGACTGTCTCTGCTGTTATCACACATGACAGACATTATGGCTAAAACAGCAATAATTAGACCCAAGTTGCAATAACACACTTTTAAATAACCATAACTAAATGTAAAGCTGCTCTGTACATTGCAATAAGGTTAAATATAAGGCATTTGCTCCAGTCATGACGAACCCCTTTATTCAGACGGGCGAGCAGTAAATGGTATTGAATCAAACTCACTAATACAATATTCACTAAAATAAAAACATATAATAAACAGTAACAACTGTAGACAGCAAACATATGGTAGAAAAAGCAACAGTTTAGCACACAAACATCAAACAAAGTATTTGAGTTGTACAGGTTTGCAGATGAGAATCCTCACTAGTGTTTCAGATACCCTGCAGGTGGTTCTGTGTGTTCGCTACCCCTTTGCAGCTGATCTACACCGAGTCAATGAACACAGATCAAACAGCTTGAGGCTGTCCTAACAGCAGTTGGTGTGGTGTGTTTGCAGTCCTGTCTTATGGGGTTTAGCCTTAAGCTGTGTAACCCTGTTCATAACAAGCGCTATTACTCCTTCACAAATCTTCATTGTACATCCTTCTCAAAACAAAAGCTTCATGTGATACAGTTCATGTTTCTCAGTGATGATACGCTGCAGGGTTCCACGTCCGATACCAAGACCTGAGGGGATCACAAGATTGTAAAGTAAATGTTCCCAAGTGCAAATTTCAGATACTTGAACTTTAGTATCAAGTTTATGCCTTATTTCTAATCCACTGATTCTGAATGTTTCTGATTAAGGATGAAGTGCCCTTAATGATGAAGACTATTCCTACTTCTTATGTTAAATTAACATTTTATAAAGCTTCTTGTATCAGCCTGAAAATGCATCTTCAAAAAACAAGTAAGACTTTGAATGCAGAATTGTAACTTGTAGTGGAGTATTTAGTAGCCTACTTAACATTTGACTAGCAAATGATCTTAAATTCATTCAGCAATTCATTTTAGGAAATAGTCAAATGCTTTTGCTTATTGGTTTTCTTGCTGCTATGAATCCACACTGTTGTATTTACCCTTTCATTTTTTATAGAGATTAAATGTACAAGATATAACGTGTGAAAAAGTTATATTTAGCGATGCTGGTAGGTACATTTCATCAGCTTTGGTTAGCTGTTTCCACAAGTTGCAGTCTTTATGCTAAGCTAAGCTAAGCTTCTTTTGGCGGTAGCTTCATAAATTAGCAGTTTAGCTTAGCGTAGTTTGTGATGTCACAACACAAACAACAAAGGGAACCTGCTTGGCTTATTCGGCCCAATGCTTACAAAACCTGCCAACCAGCACATGTAAGTATTCTTTGCGGGACAGCAGAAAGTGTGTGTTCTTCTATATCGAAAGTATTTTAAAGAACAGATATCATTGCAGCTTGTTTTCTTAGTAAACGTTCTCACCCTGGTGCGCTGTAGGACGGGTTAACCTGAGAGGTCAGAGAGACGGAGGCTGAGGAGGAGGACAGGCCGTTGGGAGAAGCTTCACGGCTCCCACTGTTTGGAGAGGAATTTGATGAAACTGGAAGGAAAAGGTAAACACATTATTATAAGATGTAATCACACACATGCAGAAACCCACCAATGTGTGTTGTTTTGCTATCTGTGCAAATGAGACCCTTGATAGGGAAAAAGAGATAACAAATGTTATTTCCAAGGTCAACAATTCACTTTCACAACATGACATAAACCCCCAGTGTCAGTAAAAATATAGAGAAATATGATCAGGTTACAACACAACCCAGTCTCACGGCATTTCGTGTTAGAGTCACGAAATTAATTTAATCTATTGATTCGTGTTCACCGACACGATTTTCGTATTTTCTTCGTGTCACAGAACGATTTGAAAAGCAACGTATTTCTATTGTATGTTTCGTGCCTGCACCACGTCTTTTTGTCCGGTCGGGTCTTGGAAGACCAGAAGCTGTGTGGTTCATAAAAACATTTTCTTACTCAATATCTTACCCTAACCCTAACCCTATCCCTTTTATTTTAAATTGTATAATGTCCGAGTTTTTTTGCCGTCCACGAGGAAAAGAAATGGGGGGCCTTAGAATACTGAGATCTGTATTTGTTGTCATCTTGTTTTTCTTCTAAGTTGTTATTATTCGGTGCAGCCACGAAACATGCCAATAGAAATACTTTGCTTCTAAAATCGTTCTGTGTCAGAAGACTGGAATCTGTATTTTTTTAAATCTGTTTTTCCTTCTAATCTGTTATTATTCACATTGTTTTTAAAAAATGGTGTTAATAATAATAATAATAATTCATTTATTTTATAAAGGCGCCTTTCAAGGCTCTCAAGGTCGCCGTACAGACACTTAAAAAACAAGATACACAATACATAACACCAGCATAATCGACATAAACAAGACAATGCAGTAAATAAATAGATCAGATAACCAAATAAATAAAAAACAGGATGTGTGATGGATAATGATCAGGGTGGATATGCGAGTGTGAACAGATATGTTTTGAGGCGTGATTTGAAAATGGGGAGAGAGTCAGAGTTGCGGATGTCAGGTGGGAGGGAGTTCCAGAGGCGGGGTGCAGAGCGGCTGAAGGCTCTAGACCCCATGGTGGTTAAACGGAAGGGGGGTGCAGTGAGGCTGAGGGAAGCAGAAGATCTGAGTGTGCGGATGGGTGTGTTGATGTGCAGGAGGTCGGAGAGGTACAGAGGAGTGAGGGTATGGATGGCCTTAAAGGCGAGGAGCAGAATCTTAAAAATGATACGGGATTTGACGGGGAGCCAGTGAAGCTGCTGAAGAACAGGAGTGATGTGGTTAATGGAGGGGGTTCTGGTGATGATGCGGGCGGCAGAGTTCTGAACCAGTTGAAGTCTGTGGATGCATTTGAGAGGGAGACCAAAAAGAAGGGAGTTGCAGTAGTCGATGCGGGAAGTGACCAGGGTGTGAACAAGAATGGCGGTGGTCTTAGGGTTAAGGGACGGGCGGAGGCGGTTGATGTTGCGTAGATGGAAATAGGCAGACCGAGTGATATTACTGATGTGAGATTTGAATGAAAGTGTGCCGTCGAGGATGACACCCAGACTCTTAACCTGAGGGGAGGGGGAGACTGAAGAGTTGTCTATAATAATGGAGAAACTGTCAGGTTTGGTTAGGGTGGATTTTGTGCCAATGAGGAGAACCTCGGTTTTACTGTCGTTAAGTTTGAGAAAGTTAGAGGAGAACCAGGATTTGATGTCCTGTAAGCAGTCAGACAGGGAGGATGGAGGGAGGATGGCGGTTGGTTTGGAGGACAAGTAGAGCTGGGTGTCATCCGCGTAGCAATGAAAGTGGATGTTGTGTTTACGGAAGATATTGCCAAGAGGAAGTAAATAGATAATAAAAAGAAGAGGCCCCAGGACAGAGCCCTGGGGAACACCGGTCGTGACTGGAGGTGGCTGTGATTTGAAGGTTTTGAGTTGGATGAACTGAGTGCGGCCAGAGAGATATGATTTAAACCAGAGGAGGGGTGTGTCAGTGATCCCGATGGAGGTCAGTCTGTCAATGAGGATGCTGTGGGAAATGGTGTCAAAAGCTGCACTAAGGTCAAGGAGGATGAGGATAGTTAATAGTCCGGAGTCAGCTGCCATGAGGAGGTCGTTAGTGATTTTCACCAGTGCTGTTTCTGTGCTGTGATGGGGGCGGAAACCAGATTGAAATTGTTCGTACAGGTTATTGTCAGACAAGTGGGTATGGATTTGGGATGCAACAGTTTTTTCCAGGATTTTTGAGAGAAATGGTAGGTTAGATATGGGACGGTAGTTATTAAAATTGTAGGGGTCTGCACCAGGTTTCTTCAGTATGGGCGTGATGGCGGCTGATTTGAAAAGTGAGGGAACAAGACCAGAGGTGAGGGAGGAGTGTATGATGACAGTTATAAGGGAGGACAATGAAGGTAGACAGGCTTTTACCAGGGGGGTAGGAAGAGGGTCTAACTGACAGGTAGATGGCTTGGATTTACTGATGAGGTCAGATATTACAACAGCAGAGGGAAGTGTGAAACTTGAAAGAGAATGAGAGAGATGGTCGGTGAAAACAGGGAGAGATATACTGCAGGTGGTGTTAGGAGTTAGTTGCTGGTGAATGTTTTCTATTTTGTCATTAAAAAATGACATGAGGGAGTTACAGTAGGCAGTTGAATACTGATGAGGTGCAAGGGAGTCCGGTGGTCGAACATGTTGGTGAACATGAATCAATATATTAATTTTGTGACTATAACACGAAATGCCGTGAGACTGTGTTGCACAATAGGAAGGCAAGGCAAGTTTATTTGTACCTTTCACCACAAAGTGCTTTCTAAAAGGAGGCACGAGGTTCTTTATCAATATTTGAATGTGAAACACTTGTACTTGCCTCCGCCTGAAGCCAGAGGACTGTATGGTCTGGATACTGCGGCCTGAAACAGGGAAAATAAAGATAAAGCCAACTTCTTTTTATTTCTGTGCAATATATATTTTTAAACCTACAGAATATACAAATCTATAATACCATAACCATTTAAAAGGAGCCATTCTGCATTATGAAGACATTAACTTTTGACACATGAAATACATTTAGCTCATAATACATCCGTAGACTCAACATTTTAAAGCAGTATCCTATTCTACCCAGTCGTATATAAAGGTGGAACAATTGCCTCCATGTTGACAAAGTACAACACTAGAACATACTTACATTCAGGTGTTAGTGATCAAAGTAGAATACCATAACAATGTAAAATAATATAACACTGTCAAAAGGACCGTTCCTCTTATGAATTCAGTGTGTTTTCCACCACATGGGAATTTCCCATTTTTATATAAAAGAGATGTTTTAGACGGCTAACCATTCTGGAGTTGTAGCTGTGATTCTTGACGGATAAACTCGTCACAGGGCAATAGATCCTCTTCTCCTTCTGACGCCGATTACAAAACCAAACTCTAACCACCTCCTTCTCCATGGACAGCTGCTCCGAGATCAGAGTTATCTCCTCTGAGTTTGGCTTAGGGTTCTGAAAATAAATAAAAAAGTTAATGATTCCCTCTTTGAGATTAAGCCTGTACATTTTTAAGGTAATCCATTCCGTGTCCTCTGCACAATGACAATACAGTTGAATCTAATCAAAGTCAACTTTATTATCAATCTTTCAGTTTATGTGTACAGACAGAGAGATCGAAATACCGTTTTCCACAATCCCGAATACAAAAATACATACAAATATGTATATCCTACATATACACAATCAACAGACACATGTATATATATGCACACATTAAGATAAAAGCACAACATGTGTAATCTAATCGACAGAACAGTTTAACTTTTATTTTCCTAAACAACAAACGATATAATTTAGAAAGCCCTCACGATTGAGACTTGTTAAACTCTGATTCAGTCGTGAACTTACGTCATGGAAACGTTTCTCTAGAGTCATCTTGATGTTTGTTTCAATGCTTGTCCTTTTTTTCCGTTTGCGTCCGTAGCCCTCGATCAGGGGCGGCAGAGAAGTGCTGCTCATCGAGTCAGAAGGGGAGTTCTCTGATGTGAAAAGATCAATACACAACACAGACATTCATCGTCAACTTTGAACAACAATGCATGTCCCAGTTGTATTTGTGATGCAGAACTAGTATTAAAGTATTAATGACATTTCTTAATTGGCTTTTCACTCTAAATTAAAGGCCAAGTTGTTTTTCAGCATTACATTTTTCTTATATAGACAATTTCATTGAGTTGTACGTTTGCTATCTTTTTTCCTAGCCCCTCCAGAGTAATCGCTGGTACATTAATAACAAATGGTGGTCAGTGTGTCGTACCTGCTTCACTCAGCCATTTCTCCAGCAGAGGTTTGAGCTTGCACATGTTCTTGAAGCTGAGGTTGAGAGCCTCGAAGCGAGAGATTGTGGTCTGACTGAAATCATTCCCGTACAGTTTTCCCATTGCAAGGCCCACGTCTCCCTGTGAAAACACTTTGCTCAGTTTTGAAGGTCTTTGTTCACCATGGAGTTAGACAAGAACAATAATGTTGAAGTCTTTTTTTCAAGATGTACCACGTGGTGTTTCCACTTGCAGTACTGACCTGTGTGAATCCCAGTTTGATGCGTCTTTGTTTGAATGCCTTAGCAAACAGCTCCAGCTCTTCCAGGTCGGAGGGTTCCTCCTGGGGGGGCACGGACATGTGTTTGGACATCTGCAGGTGGGACATGTCCATGTGGTTCTCCATGGACGGCCCAGCCAGACCAGAGCGGCTCATTGCCTGGATCAGAGGGACATCACAGAACAATGTGACACAAATTAGGGTCTTCATATCTGAAATACTTAACATGTACTTGGTCAGATGTTTGGATTGCTCTGCTGTTATCTAGAGAGATCATTAGTGAGGCAGAGTTTGTGTCCATTTTATTCTTTCAGCTCTGTTTTTGGCCTCCACCGACTCCTGAGGTAAATATGTGTCTTTAGCTGCTAATGCTAGATTATGTTCAACATCTAGTCTCTGACTGTGTCTTATTTCTGCTGAGCAGTTATTGTACAGTAGGTTTTTAGGATTGTTTTTGCAGCTGCATCCACAGTGGATGAGAGTGAAGCAAAACAGTTGAGTTGTGTGATACTGGTGCTGAGTGTGCCGATAGGAAGTATTCAGGATGTACCTGTGGAGTCAGCGCCAGTCCAGGCTGATGCTGGAGGAGATTTGTTTGACTCAGCAGGTTCTGCTGCAGAAGTGCTGCGAAGAACAACAAGTTTTGATCAATTATTTGGTTTGTGAGTGCAATGCTCTTGGAAGCTGTTGATGTTTGTCAAGAAATAGATCCAATATCTTCCACCAAAAGCACACTGTGTTTCTTTTTACTTTGGACATAGGCAGACGTGTTGGGCGAATGGATATACTGTTGTCCGTCAATAGGGAATCCCCCTGAAATCACAAATCCTATTACTTTATTCGCTGTAAAGCAGACTTTATAAAACATTTATGCACAGACCCTGCTTTCACCCCTGATTATATGCTAGGCGAACAATGTCCTTACTTCAGCTCTCTATTTAAAATCCAGACATATGATACCAGTTTTATGTAAACTCTTGGAAAGAAAGAAAATACATTTTGTAATAGTTTGCACTTATCCTAGAACACAGCTTATCTGCTAAAATGTCAATGTGTTATTTGTATACCATGGTTATTATACAGGTCAAACAGACAGTGAGTGATACTAAGTAAGATGAGGGTAGCTGGTAGATTGTGTCCCCTTTGGACAGAATCTGGCTCGCTGATTTACGCAGTTTCCAGTCTTATTGTAAGCATAAATGACCGGCTGCTGTCAGCAGATTTATATTGATATCTATCATACAAACATGAGAGTAGATCTTCTCAAAAGAGTCTCTGCAAGAAGTCTGATTAAGAACATTTCCCCAAATGTTAGTCCCTCAAATGGCATCTCTCAAATGATTTTTTAAACTATAATTGAGGCTTAAATCCCTTAAAACAACTTAAAAAGCTGCACCTTGGTGGCTTGTGGGGCTCTGGGAGAGCAGGAAGGGGGAGGGGGAGGTCAGGTGAGACGGAGGCATCAGGACCAGCTGCTGCATGCTGTGGAGAGACGTGAGCTCCTGGAGGAGAGAAACAATAACAATATCAGTCCTGACTCACTGATGAATAAAGACTAACGGCTACATCCACAGTGTCTGTTTCATATGCATATGTTCAGAGTTGAGTTAGCAGTGACTGTTCTGCATTTAGGAACTTACAGCACTTTAACTCCAAGGTTTTATTCATTCCTATATACAGGTTGTAATGTGTGGCTTCAATTTATTCAAACCTACATTTTGGATATTTGTGTGCATGTAGTAGCCAGACACGCTTTCCATAAAGTCCATAGCATATTTTAATGAGAAGCTATAATCTCTTGATATCCTCTCTAACAGCCATTTACCTCCATAATCCCTTACAAAGCAAGTGTATCCTCATGGTTCGTTAACTAATCCCTTAGCTAATGTAAAGCTTAATTAAACAAGCTTTCTTCAACAAGAGCACTACGGAGGGAGGTGGGGGGAAGCTGGAATGAATGACTTGGCCTTGTGCACTGCCAAGAAATTATGAAATCATTTAACCCTCCTATTGTCTTTGTTTCCCCCCCCCCTTACTTTGGTGTTCGTGGTCAAATTTGACCGGTCCTGTTTTAACTGCTATTAGATTAACACAAAACCATTAATCATCACCACATTTAATTTAACACCCTTTCAAACTGTACATATTGTATCAGAGTACTGGCATACATGAAGAACTGCAGTAAATATACAAAGAATAGACACTGAACATGTATTGCGTGTGCCAGGTGTGATCTATGTGGGGGGATGGGCACATAAGAGCGGGACATGTGTCAAATTGTTGTGTGTGTGTGGTGTGTATGTATGTGTGTGTGTGTGTGTATGTGTGTGTGTGTGTGTGTGTGGGTGTGGGTGTGGGTGTGTGTGGGTGTGTGTGTGTGTGTGTGTGTGTGTGTGGGTGTGGGTGTGGGTGTGTTTTATCTGATCCGGATGGTTACTAATTCCTTTTCTTTATGGCGGTCATCTTTGAGCGGGAACACCATGGTGTTAGAAATTTCACTCAATCATCCAAAGTTCAATGAAAGTGGTGATCAGCCATTGTATAGTTGAAATGTCTCCTGTGAAGGATATCATGAAGCCAGTGTGTTTAGTTTATATGCAGAGACCCTGCAGCCAATCAGCTTTGTTTGTCTACAGCAGTAAAGGACGTGATGCAAAAAATGGAGGCATAATGAGTACTTCTAATCTTGATACTTGCATGATAATAATATTGCTTTAAAAAAACAACAGACCTCAGGCAGCTGACCTCCAGCAGAGCTCTGGTGGCATGTCTTCAGTGCGGCGACTGAGTGAGGCGAGTCGATGATCTGCTCTGTTTTTATCTAAAACACCGAAAGCACAACCAAAACGGTATTAACTTTTATAAATAATAAGGCTGGAGAACATTGTCCGTAAATAATCTCTAAACTGTATCAACTCTGGTTTCTCGAGAGGAGCTTAAACCATAACCAGGATGGGAAACATTGTCTGTGTATAATCCCAGGGGCAAATGACTGCATGTTGACGTGTGTGTGTGAAGAGAAACACACACTCCAGGACCAGTTTGGTCACTCGACATGATACAAAGAGTGATAGACGCTCTCTCTACCCTTGGGCAAGCCAGTATGCAAATAAACCTCCCCTCTCCCCCACTCTCTTGCACCACCCACCCCCAAAGCCATGCCACTTCCTGACAACACGCACTGACATACTTTGTCCATACTCTCGCCAAAAACGCTGTTTGGATAAGTATCCAAACAGCTGCAAACTATTTGAGATGTTTCTGAAGAGCAGGTAGTTTGTCCCCAGGATGTTAGCTGCGTTGCGGTCCGTTGAGCATTGTGTCTCAGGTACAATAGCTCTCAGCTATTTGTATTCCTTACTACAGGTAAATGTTATTACCTTTTTAACTATGTTCTGAGGTGTGACAAAGAACCTGAATACACTTCTTTCCTTCAAGGATGGTCTGTGTATCCAAAGGCTCTTATTCTCCTGTGTGCCATAGAGCTTTGTTTCTTTCCTCAAACATCAAACAATTCACTCAATCCCACTGAAACCTTTCTTCCATCCTGGTCTCTTACAACATTATAACATTTCCACACAATATGACTTGATTGTGAATTACTCTCTGAGGAAATGGTCGCCTGGATTACGTTCGTTATTGACTTTTTTTGACAAATATCTTTTTAAACACTCTCATCCATTTTTGTGTCTCAAGTGAAACCAAAATTCTATTTTTACTATTGGAAATGTACATTACATTACATGGACGCTTTCATCGAAAGCGACTTACATACTCAATACTGTGGGCAATCCCCACAGGAGCAACTTGGGTGAAGTGTCTCAGGGACACAACGACATGCTGACTGCAGTGGGGTTTGAACCTGTGACCCCCTGATCCCAACACCTACACACAACCCACTGCCACACACACACACACACACACACACACACACACACACACACACACACACACACACACACACACACCACACCCTCATGGGGACCTCCAATTTGTCCCATAAGGGAGGCGAGTCCCCACACGTGACTGTGTAAACAGATTTAGGTCCCCACAAGTATAGTAATACTAGGCCACACACACACACACACACACACACACACACACACACACACACACACACCACAACACCACACACACACACACACCTGATCCGACGAACACCTACGCACAAGTCCACTGTGCCACACGCCTCCATGTACGTTGATAATCTAACAAACATACTGGGTCCAAACCACAAAGTTTGACTCTACACTCAATTACATTCTGAACTTAACGTAACTTAGCTTTTCCTGGCAGTTTGAGTTTTCTAAGGAGCAAAATGAAGTTACTTTAATGAAAGTGTGAAACCTTGAAACATTTCCACCCGCTGAGCTCCATGTAAACATTACTGTGTCTGAACAGGGGAAGGGTTTCGCGTCATGTTATGTCAGGTGTGTAGTACCACTGTTTGGCCACTACGAACAGTCGCCTCAACGCCCGGTTTACCTCCTTAGGCGCATTCACACTGCGGTACTTTTCCCACAAAGGTTCATGCGAACTTAGTTCATGAGAACTCTTTTATCGCGTTCACACCAAAAAGAGCCGGTACTAAAATTAGTTCATGTGAACCTTTTTACCCCCTCGAAAGTCCCTGCTAGAGAGCAGGGACTTTCGAGCGGCTCTTTTGTGAGAAAAGAGCTATATTTCTGATTGGCTGGGCGGATTGCAAACCACGCCCCGTAAAACTTCCAAAAAGTTTTGTGAAGCCGCCATTTTATTATCCTCGCATTAGCATTATTAGCATTAGCATTAGCCCAGCGCAGAAACGCAGAGAGACTAACGTATGGCACACAAAATAAAACATGGGAGCGGTGGAGATGAGGAGGTGTCGGCGTTCTGGAGAATTTACTCTGAAGGCTTCAGTAGAAGCTGCTGGGAGTCCCAGCAGCTTCTACTGAAGCCAGTCCCCAACTCCGGGACTTCCGGCCGGAGACTTTGGGCGGCAGTATCCGCCGTGAAGTTGTTTGTAGCCTGCCAGTAAACCCAAAGCAGAAGAAGAAGTGACGTCAGCGGCTTCATTTGCCTAATCCACCCCCAGGGACTTTTCCGGTGTGAACGCGATCTGTACTTAGTTCATGAGAACTAAAGAGTTCGCATGAACTAAGTTCACATGAACCTTTGTGGGAAAAGTACTGCGGTGTGAATGCGCCTCTTGTTGCTTGGAGTAGAATCCCTAGATCTGTGATCCCTTAAATTGAGCTCACACCTCATTCATGAAATCCTAATTCATAGGAATTTGGTCACTTTATTTAAAACTTTACTCACGTGTCGATTGAAGCCGATTCCATTTAGCTCTAAATGTCAGAAAGGAGGGAAAGAGGTTCAGATTATAAAATGTCACTCTGTTGCTTATAAGGACATATTTAGTCTGTTTGTGTTCAATGTTTACGAGGGTAAATTAGACACGTTAGACATTCAGTGTCAACAGATTACAACAGATTACACGGCTGCTTTGACATTATTGCCAAATTGGATCAGTAAGCTTCATCTAAATATATTTCAAATACAATTAAAGTCCAACAAAGTTTTTCCTGAAAAGGTTAAGTTAACTTTTTGGCTTTTTTGTCGTTGTTTAATTTGATCTATATTTGAACCCAAGAGATATCATGTTACATCAACACATCTCGTTTCTAACATGATTCAGAGTTATAGTATTACAAATAAGATATACAATTCCAATTTGATTAAATTGTCAAAACCATAAATCACAACACCTTGATCCAACAATAACAACTGAATAAAAACACATATTAAAAATAGAATAATAAGAAAATAGCAACAAAAACCAAACCAAACCGTGACTAGAAACTGGTGAAGTAAAGAATAGGAACATACTGTGATATAAAACATGCATATATGCAAGTATAGGGTGTGGCCTCTCTTATCAGAGTTTTGAATATTGCCACGAGTATTAATATATCTACAGAGAATTGATTAAAAACAACAAAGTAAGTTCAGTTTCATCTCTATCTTGGTTTATTGTGTGTTATATATACTATACTTAAAATATGAGCATAGGTACGCAATCATAACTTATAAAGCAAAATAAAATACATAATTGAAAGTGAGCTAATATCCCAATTTCATTAGACGCAGAGCCTGGTAAGTAATGTATTAGGTGTTTGATATACACACGTGAAGGTTTGTAAAAAGGAAAGGAACTATTCTGTAGGCATGCAGAATATTAACTGCAGTTGCTGCGACTTTTTACGTAAATAACAAACGTTTAAAAGTCTTTGTGTGCAGCAGCAGCAGCAGCAGCAGCAGCAGCAGCAGCAGCAGCAGCAGCAGCAGCAGCAGAGAGTCCGACAGAGGAGGGGAGTTTAAAGGTGTGCTGGTTAAGCTCGCCTCATTTGAATGTCAAATTGGGCCATATGGACTCTGTGTGTGTGTGTGTGTGTGTGTGTGTGTGTGTGTGTGTGACAGAGGCTGCTCGTGAGACATACAATGCAAATACACCTATAAACTCTCCCCCCCTCCCCACTCTGTCACTGCCCCCCCACTTCACAGCCAAACTTCCAGTATGGAAATGACCAAGACATGCAAATCAGCTGCGAGCGCAGGAAGCCTGTGTGTGTGTGTGTGTGTGTGTGTGTGTGTGAGAGAGAGAGGCCTGCACACACACTCTGGAAATGGTGGGTGAACACAAAAAAAAATCTCCTTTTCAACCAGTTGCTTTGTCCTTCACTCTGTCTGTCAGGCATTAATTGTATGGTAAAATCAGAGGTGGGAAGTAACTAAGTAGATTTACTCAAGTACTGTGCTGAAGTACAACTTTGAGATACTTGATACTTGATTATTTACATGTTAGGCTACTTTATACTTCTACTCCACTACCATTCAGAGGTGAATGGTGTACTTTTACTCCACTACATGTATTTAATACCTTCTGTTTTTACATTACATCTCACAGTACTGTGGGCAATCCCACAGGAGCAATTTGGGGTGAAGTCTCTCAGGGACACAACGACATGCTGACTGCAGTGGGGTTTGAACCTGTGACCCCCTGATCCGTTACTTCACAGATCTGCATTAATGGTGTGAAAGGGCCGTACTGGTAAAGCTACCAACTGCCACAATATCACACACGCACTTGTACTTTTCCTCCACTACATGTATTTAATACCTTTAGTTACTTCACAGATCTGGATGAATGATGTGAAATATAATCAAGTGTTAAATCAGACTTTAGTTCCACCTGGAGTAAATCCACCAGCTACCCTGCAGTCTACAAAGCCATTCAGACTAGCTGCACCTTCACCAGCTTTGAGAACACTTTCATGATCAATCATTATAAAACATATCATATTATTCTGAAATGGACCAATCTGCACAACGACTACTTTTACTGTCTTTCACTATATTTTGATGATAATACTTATGTACTTTTACTTGAGTAACATTTAGAATACAGGACTTTTACTGTAACAGAATATTCCTACTCTGGTACTTCTACTTTTACTCAAGTACTAGATCTGAGTACTTCTCCTACCTCTGGTAGTAGTGGGCAAGTTGCAAGTAAATATATCCTTTTGGACAATCCATAATAGTCATTAGAAAGATAGACATGTCAGCAGCTCCTTGTTTTCCTTTGTGCATTGCATTATGGGACATTACTTAACTGAAGAATCCAGCTGATGTTATACATTATGATTTTGATTTTGATTATGAAGACAGTTGAATTTTGGCCTCATTGGTAAAAGATCACCATATTTTCACCATATTGAAAATCAAGTGGTACCCTAGATTTGTTTTTGTAAACCTGCGGGCGTGTAAAGACCTTTGAGATGACATCCTGAGATTTGAGGCTCTAGCTAAAAACCATATTGCGAAAGCATTGCAGAGACAGAGGGGAAAAGTTGCTAACAGTTTATTCTGCTGCTTCATCAGTAGCGGGTAGCTCCCGGCTAGCATAAGGCTAAACTATTAGCAACATTATCTCTCAATCTCTGAAAGGCTTTGATTATATCTCATACTGTCTTTTTTGGAAAGATCCGTCTTCCTCTCTTATCTCTGTGGTGTGAGTCGCCAATGCTAGAAAGCTACTTCTTCTGCGGGTCACTGTTTTATAGGCTGTATACTTTGTAAACCACATGTGTCAAACTCAAGGTCCGGGGGCCAAATCAGGCCCTTGATGGATTTAATTTCGGCCCTCAGGATAATTTCTAATTCCTTAGATCTGGCCCGCCGGTATATTGCACGCACACCTTCACTCCATCCTGAGGGTCTCCTCCGCTCAGAGCCTGAGCCCAAACATTGATGACCTTGCACCCGAGATGAGATGCCAAGTATCTGAACTAGCATCACAGAGCAGCACACTGAGTTCAAAGGATGCTTCCTTCTGCACTTTCTCTCTCACGACAACAGGGCAGGTTTGGTTTCTCTTTGAGGGAAATAGTTTTGTTGAAGCTGTTGTTGGCCTGTGGAGAAATGTACTCATAAGAAATGATTCTGGAGAAGCTGCAGATAGAGCCATAAGAAATGAATGCAACTGATTATTAATGTTGTTTTTATAGGCAATAATTTAAGCTTTGTTAGTTCCAGGTTTAATATGTGCAATAAGTTCATTTCAATAAGTTCTGCAATAAACATTGAACCAGTCCGGCCCTCGACTAGTACACGTTTTAAAATGTTGGCCCACGGTGTATTTGAGTTTGACACCCCTGTTGTGAAGGAACGGGATATCATATGCTATAGTATGCTAAATGCCTAAACCAGCTTTAATTTGTTCTATTTTCTAGTCTGAACAAACTACATACTAACAGAGTATCAGCTCAGCCTGTGTTAACTTCATGCCCTTTTAGTTCAAAATGTTCAGTAGGTATGTGATGATCTTTCTAACTCACTTGTATTCAATGCATGCAGGTTTTCCAAACAGAAACTAGTGCTGTTATCTTCCTTCCTATCTGACTGCTCACTGTGATCCTAACATGCATAGAATTATTCTTTTTCTCTATCAGTGCAGAAGCTACACAAAAATGCAAATGGATAAATGTGAACTCAGACACAGGTTGGCCAGCACATGAATGTTTATTGTCACACACCTGACAGATTAAAAATCCTACCGAATACCATCTAAATAATGGTAAAATATGAATTATAATGTTTTTAAAAATGCTCAACGTGAGAGTGAACATTTTTAATAAACAAAGTTGCCAAAAATACAGAAGCTATTTACCCAGCTTTATTTTCTATGATATTGTGTCTTAAACAACATCATTAGACTTTCCTGTGCTAATGTAAGGTCACCCACACGATACAGGGGAGATCATGGGCTTGGTCAGTTTAACTTGAATTATGCTTCCTACACTTTACCTTACACAAGACTGAAAACTCATCTCCATTGTCAAACATTTCTTTGCCTACCATCAACCCGACAACCAATAATGTTAAAAAACGATTCGATTCAACTATTAGATGTATACCTAAATGTACAACTCTGAGAGACTGGATTGGACAAAGTGATCGGACTCACTACACAGACGCTCAGCTGTTAATATGAGAACCAGGATTACAACGTTTCTCTCCTGCTTCTCTTCACGAGTCAAAGGGTCAGTGTTCCCAAATGATAAAAACTCTCTAGCTTACCCGTGGCGCTTTCTCAGCACACAGATAGTTTTGGTTCTATCTGGTAAGGTTTGTCTCTGAGAGTCTTTTTAGGTACAGTGGAGGTGAGGGAAATGTAGTCTCTGTTGCTCCCATGATGACATAGTAAAATAATCAACACCATGTATCAATGTGTTTTTACAAATAAGTGTCCAAGTCATAGTGTCATGGTTTTTTCTTTTGAGGAAGTAGTCTCTTAATACTAAAATCCTTTTGCTTTAAATGTCATTTGTCAATGCTCTGAGCTCCATACTTCTCCCTCACTTTGTATTAGCGTGAAGGTCAACATACTTAAAAACATTGACTAAAACTATCTGCATGCAGAGATGCTACTAAGAGCATGTGGGAGAAAAAGTGTTTAATTTGTAATCTGGATGAACTAACATTTAATGCGCTCATGGCTCCTAACAAGTGACAGACGATGAGAGCGGCAGGAACATTTCTTCAGCTTTAAACTGACAAGGGATTACTATATTTGGACAAAAACACAGCCAGTACTTCCATTAAATTGAGATGTTAACTTCTCTCACGGGCGATTGTTTAATTATAGTTCCACTTTTTCTGGTTCCTTGTTTTGGCGCCGCTCGTTCTCGGCCCTCGGCAGCCAGCGCTTCTCAGCAAACAGCCTCAAGGCCGTACTGGTAAAGCTACCAACTGCCACAATATCACACACGCACACCCACACACACACACCCCTCCCTACAACAGGTCAAAATGCAACCTCTAGTAACTGAGTGCATTTACTCAAGTACTGAGAATGTTGAGATACTTGTACTTTACTTGAGTATTTCCATTTGATGTTACTGTGTACTTTTACTCCACTACATGTATTTAATACCTTTAGTTACTTCACAGATCTGGATGAATGATGTGAAATATAACCAAGTGTTAAATCAGACTTTAGTTCCACCTGGAGTAAATCCAGCAGCTACCCTGCAGTCTACAAAGTCATTCAAACTAGCTGCACCTTCACCAGCTTTGAGAACACTTTCATGATCAATCATTTTAAAACATATCATATATATTATTCTGAAATGGATCAATCTGCACAACGACTACTTTTACTGTCTTTCACTATATTTTGATGATAATACTTTTCTACTTTCACTTGAGGAACATTTTGAATGCAGGACTTTTACTGAAACAGAGTATTCCTACACTCTGGTACTTCTACTTTTACTGAGTACCCACCTCTGCTCTATGCAGACCACCTCAGGCATCATATGGACCGTATGAAGAACACCATTGTATGTAATATAGTAACACATCTTTCTAAAACCTAATATAAAACAACAGCCCCAAAGACCATTGCACGGTGATAAAACATGGGAATGAAAAAATAAAATGTTGCCAATTAAAGGTAGAATTCAAAATGTTTTTAAAGCAAACTAGAGACTTCTTAATAACTATAAGAATTGAGCGACAGAACATGAATTGCCAACTATTTTTACGAGACGTTTCAGTCATTTTTAAAGTATAGTGAAACAATTCTCAAATGACAGCATTTAAATGTTTTGGGGTATTTCAACTCTAAATAATCATCTATGAGTGAAATGAGTTTTAGTGACAGTAGTTGGTAATTCTCTACACATATCTTCATAGATAATCCAGACGATTACACATTCAAGAAAGACAAGTAAGCTTTCTGAAATATACTTTTTACGTTGAATGTGTCAAACTCACATTTGAACTGTGTGTGTTTATGGTGAACTGTGTGTGTTTGTTATGAGATGATTTAGTGCAAGATAACGGTGAAACATCCTCACCTGCCTGTTGGGCTGGAGCCTCCGACTGCTCCACCGTGGCTGCGCTCATCTTAATATCTAGAAGGATAAGTCCGGCTGATTTTACTACAGGATTGCACCTTCACCAGGACACTGAATCAAGCACTCACACTCACATTACCCTGACTTTATTCTAATGCCTCCCCTCCCATCCACCCCGCCACAAACGTACTGTACACTTTTAATATTCATAATTGAAGCAAATATTCCCATTTTAGCCACACAGCAAACAAACAGTGTAAGAACTCATGAAACAATGAAGATGTAAGAAAAGTAATTGATGAGTAAGAAGACAATACCTCACCTCACACAGATGAAAACAGTTACTGTCGCTCCAGCTGCCGTCTGTTCTCTCTGATTATTTAAAGCAAAACAAATTTTGGTTTAAAAGTTTTTGGGAATCCACAGCTGCTCATCAGCATGTTCCTAAGTGGAGTAACGCTCACCTCTGCAGCACAACCCCCTGCTGCCTGATAGGCTCCTTTGCATATTTGCCTCAGTGCGTCCTATCCAGCTTCAGACTGTTTGCATAAAACAACAATGGGGTTACTGCAAATGACAGTGCGTGTGTGTGTGTGTGTGTGTGCGTGTGTGTGCGTGTGTGTGCGTGTGTGTGCGTGTGTGTGCGTGTGTGTGTGTGTGCGTGTGTGTGCGTGTGTGTGCGTGTGTGTCCTCATCAGAGTGCTTTGGATAACAAGAGTATTATTACTTCCAGAGATATTTGAGTCCTTGTTATTGACGGGAAAATGTAGGTAAAAATCATTAAATCTTAAGCTTAAATTAAATAAATATGTACTTTTATTTACTTGGTCAACATTTTGGCTACCTGTGCTTTGAATACATAGGCCTACTCTCTACCTTACATTTTGATCTTACCCTAACAAGCTACATTTACTGTCTAATTCTGATGCCTTTACGTTTGCTCACACAACTCTCGAATTTTAAATTTTATTTTATTTAACCTTTATTTAACCAGATAAAAAGCATTGAGATCAAATCTCATTTACAATGCTGACCTGGCCAAGAAGGCAGCAACGTTACACATTCTTACACATAACACAGATATATCAAATACAGAGAACACAACTGAGTAAAAGACGAAAAGCAGTCACTACATTGTGGACATTAGGGACAGTAAGAAAGTACTACTTATCACTGCACGAGCAGCTAGTGGTAAGGACCTCAGACAACTTACATTTAAAACAGGCTACAGGGACAAGTGCCCTCAGTTTGAGGCGTGATTGAAGGTCATTCCAAGACCAAGGACCATAATAAAAAAGACTTCTTTTCCCAGCCTCAGTCCACACAGCAGGAACCTGGAACCGTATCCAGGCTCTGGATCTGAGGTTGTAAGAGTCACAAACTGGAGCAAATCTGGCACATATGTACAGTGGAAGCTTACCTAAAATGGCTTTATACATTAATAAATTAATAAAAACCAATGCTGCATCCTACACATAGTAAGTGAGGACTATCCAGTTAGGCTATACAGTTTGCAATGATGAGTCCTATAGGTTGCATTTGATATATATCGCAGTGCAGCATGGTAGAGTGGGTCAAGTTTGGCCAACACAGTGGGACAGGCACATCTATAGATTGTATCACCGTAGTCCAGCTGGGACAGGAATAAGCCAGAGATCAACCTTTTACGGGAAGAAGTTGAAAAACAACGTTTAAGTCTGTAAAGGAAGCCAGTTCTTAGTTACAACTTCAATGTGGTGGAAAAGAAGGCAAGATAGAATTATTTTATTATAATTAATTCAGATTTAACCAGCTTTGTTGTTTCTGTCAGTAATTTCTGAGTGTTGTTACACTCATTGATGGAGTGAAGATAATGTGAAATATTCTTTAGCTGTTTTATTGATTTGTGGACTGTGTGTTTTGACATTGTATAATTTGTTTTTATTCTGACTTGTATGCATTAAGGAATGATGTCTTGTAAAACCCATGCTGGGTATAGTTACATACATTACACAACAACAGAAACTTTCTACCTTCAATCTGGGTCATAATAATGAATAATAATCGTGCTATTTCCAAAATATTTTATTACCAACCTTTGATACCAGTGGTGGAATGTAATAATGAGCTCCTTCAAGTCATGAACAATACAATGCAATGGACATTTTGGTATGAAATGACGACATTAATTTATTATAATTAATGATTTACTCTTGTTTTTCCTGGCCTCAATACTTTTACAAGAGAAATTGTTCAACTAAAAAACATAAAAACTAATTATCCTCTGTAATTCTGCAGCCTGTCCAGCAGATGGCGACAATATCCCTCAAGCAGTCTGACAAACAAGAACCAAATAAAATCCAGCGAAGAAGAAGTAGGAGCTCGTTGATTGGTTATTGCTAGGGGACAGCTTAACAGCAAGCGCGACCGCTACATCTTCAATTTACAGCCCAAAAAAAGGCTTTTTCAACGTTACTTCTACCTTTACACGGCCGCAGCTAGACATATTTACATGTTTTGTGGCAGCTAATCCAGCGGACACAACGCCAACTGTGTGCTAGGATAGATAATGTAGTTCAACTGTTCGTTTCTCAGGTGGGACAGACGAGTCTGGGAAGGTAAGTGAGCCACCTTGCTAATGGCTGCAAGCTAGCTAGCATCACATTAATTATTACTATTTTTAGTTTTCTCATTATTCACGTCAACCCTGCTAGTTTATGTTAATAGGAGCAAATAAAGCTAATGTCTTCACTGCTTCCGGGAAGATAAGCTAGCTGTCAGTGTGTCTGCTGATGCTACGCCTTTTCTGTTGGATGTCAGTTGGGCTCAAGCTAACGGTTCTGATATGTTTTGTGAATTTGTAACTTTAATAAAGAAAATTACATGTACATCTATTTAAGGTCGGAGCAAATGCTTTTATATACACTACCGAGAACACATTTGGAATCACCTGCAATATTTATGTGTTTCTTCTTTTATTCAATATTGGCTAACAGATCAAAACTGTAGATTTCAGATAGTAGATACATTATTTACATGTTGAATAGTTTATGCCCAAACTAAAGAATTACATTATTCAGACTTTCATTTGTATTCCAGGCCTATATTGCAGTCTGTATGTATCAGTTCAGCAGAACATACTAACATTTAAAATGTATATTTAAGTGTAAACCCTGAAATGTTTAACCCACAATTGAAGGCAAGGCAAGTTTATTTATATAGCACATTTCAACTCAAGGCAATTCAAAGTGCTTTACAAAAATGAAAGGCATTAAGAAACTTTAAAAACACTAATTTAAAAGCAAAGATACATGAGTTACAGTGCGGTGTGAGATACACACATCTGAACGAACCCCCCTTTGGAAAATTATAATCTGACCCCATGGTACCTTTTTAGTTTTCTCTGAAACTATTCCTCTTTTTTGTTTTTAAATGCACAGAGTTAAGTTCACCTTGTCTTCCTAGGACTTTTTTGGTGTCCTCCGTGAACCAGGGTCTTGAAACCAAAACAGATTCCTGTACCCCATGGTACCTTTTTTAGTTTTCGCCAAAACTATTCCTCTTTTCTTTAAATGCACATTAGTTAAGCTTCCGTTGTCTTTTCTAGGACTTGGCTTATTTTAACAATGTTTTTTATTTTTTAGACCAGCTGCTCACTCATTGTTGTAGAGATCAAGAACTTCAAAGTTGCCGAAATGGACGAACAAAGTGTTGAGGTTTGTACACACACACACACACACACACCACACACACACACACACACACACACACACACACACACACACACACACACACACACCACACACACACACACACACCACACACACACACACACACACACACACACACACACACACACACCACACACACACGAAGAGAGAAGTCAAAGGTCAAACATTGTTTTGGAAAACAAAGTGTTGCCATTTTATGCAAATGTGATGAAATGTGTTGGCCCCATCTGCTCTGACCTCTTTTGATCACAACAAATGACTAAGATAGCTTGTGATAAAGAGTGTTGTATATACAGTAATATAGTGTCATTATTTTGAGATCAACCCAAAAAATTGCTCTGCAAAATATTAACATTAAGATTGAACCACCAGGTTTGGTAGAAAACCTGTATCTACTGTAAGCAATGCTTATTTTGTATCCTGTTGGTTTTTTCCAAAAGTAATTTCTACCGGTTATTACATTTGCGAATGGCTAGAAACCCCCTACAATAACAGATCAAATAAGTTCAATAATCGAGTATATATTATTTTTGTGTTATTATTGTAAGCATTATCTAATAATTGAAATCTTACAGCAAAGAGAAAGAGTTTAAACACAACAAAACGGCAACGTACCAAAGTTCAGGGTATGTAAGATAGCAGTATGGATGCTAAAGATTATAAATAATTCAATGCAGTTTTGAGTTTAGACATTCGTTAATCGAGACACGACTTGATTTGGAAAAGAGTCATGCGCATTCAAGATGTCATCCAAACATATTTTATAAATCTGTTTTACTCCCAATTTATAAAATACAAATGTATAATTCAACATAATTCATAAAATGTGCTTTTACTAACCTTGTGTTTGATCTATGACATTCAGTTTCTGTTTGCACTGTAATTGAGTGATGTTGATTTAACCCCGTGGTGATTTCTGTGCTGTATTTTAGTCCTCTCTCTCCTGTCCCGTGCAGAGCATCGCGGAGGTGTTTCGCTGCTTCATCTGCATGGAGAAGCTGAGGGATGCTCGCCTCTGTCCTCACTGCTCCAAGCTGTGCTGCTTCAGCTGCATTCGAGTGAGTCTGTTCCCACCAGGCAAGGAGAAGCAATCTCCCTCGCTGCCTAGCTTTGTATTCTGCTAGTAATAGTAATGAACTGCATCTACAAATAAAGACTGGTTAGTTATCCACTTGTGCTGATGCCTGCATTTCTTAGAATAAGATAAGATATGAGCTTCATTTTGGGTGTTAAAGAAAAGGTATGCAGTGTGTGAAAGAACAAAATACTTAGTTTTGCAATTCCAGAAAATTGCTGGTGTCACGAGATCATTAGACCTTATTGTCTAATTAATGACATTTTTACTGAAACTTAATACATTTTCTCTTTTTATGTGGAATATTTGAAGTGGTTGATAAATATACATTTGATGTAGAAAGTATTTATTGCCGGATAAGCAAATAAACACTCACACATGTTCATAGTTTGCTATTGATCCATGTTTGGATAACAATGAAGCACTTTGGCGTCAGAGGAATAAGATGTATTATATACTTTGGTCTTTTCACAGGATTTACTAATAATATAAAATGGAGTCTAGGCGGCTGTGTCCTGAGGAGAACCATGTGTATTTGAGAATCCTGTTTGTGTTTAGATGAAATGATGATTTAACTGTAATCTCTTGTTTGACAGCGGTGGCTGACGGAGCAGAGAGCCCAGTGTCCACACTGTCGGTAAGAGCATGCTAACACACAACCCTCACTACTGTACGTCAGTGTTTAGAGTGTGTGCAACTTCACACCTAATTCATCATAGAAATGTAATCAGAAAAACGGGCATCACATCCAGTTGCATCTTCAAGATCCAATACTTACCATTTCAATGAATTTGAGTTGACGAGTATTTCTAAAACACACCTGGAATGACTGTAGTGAAGGAAAGGTTTTGTGGTAAGGTATTAAAATGTGTGTGTGTGTTCATGTGCAGGGCTCCGCTCCAGCTGAGGGAGCTGGTGAACTGTCGCTGGGCAGAGGAGGTGACCCAGCAGCTGGACACCCTGCAGCTGTGCAGCCTCACCAAGCACGAGGACAACGACAAGGACAAGTGAGCACCTCCTGCTACCCCCCCCGTCTCCTTCCCCACCCCTATGGCACTCGGTTAAAGCATTTCAAAATGTATTTAGATGATTTTTAATTGTAAAGCCATTTATGACACTCGTCCTGTGATTTTCTTACCAAAAACTGTTGATAATTTGTTTTAAAGATTAGTTTATATACATTTTCAAAAATTCTCCGGAAATACCCAAATTCCTAATTCCTGATATTGAAGCGTGCAGTTCGCTCTTCCAGATGTTACCCCTCCTTTAGCATATTCATCATCTCCATCCCCTGCATTTGATAAAGCTTGATATGTTTGTAGAAATCCTTTAGCGTTGAAGTTTCTGTGTGACAAGCAAGTGTCATTGGATGATTCCTTTGCAGATGTGATAACCACCATGAGAAGCTGAGTGTTTTCCTGTTGGACCTGTAAGAAATGCATCTGTCACCAGTGTGCTCTGTGGGAGGCATGGTAACGTTTCACATCTTTTTATTTGAAGATTACAGCTTGCATGCCAAATTACAATACTGCCAATTTAGTAGAAATCAGGCTGCAACTAATTCTATTTATTTTATGTGATGAATATGCGGAATATATGTGACCCCGCTCTATCCAAATCAGTCGGAAGTCGCAACCGCTCATTTCAAAATAAACGTGGATTTGCGTAAAAAAAATTTTTTGGGTGTTTTGTTTGATTTTAAATAAACAAAGTCTTGGCTTTCAGAATATCAAACTTTTATTTCCAAAATCACACGATGAATAAAAGTTTGAAGTTTGTAAAAGGAAGATGACAGCTCTCACTCGCACCCTGCTGTTCCGCAGCGACGCCCCCCCTCCCTCCCGCTGACATTATGAATGTAAGCGTATAGTAATCATAGATAACACGGCAGAGTCCGTTACAGTTTGTTTTCATCTGATTTCAATTAAACAAAGTCTTGGCTTTCAGAATATTAAACTTGTTTCGGCAAATTCAGATGATAAATACAACTTTGAAGCTTCGGCATAATTACAAGAGGAGAACGGAGTAACTTAACGTCACAGCAGGCAAAACAACAGCCGGTGTTTCTCGTGAGGGTTTTCCCCGGGAAACAAACACAATACACACAAACTCAAAAATACACAAACACACACGTATACACACACACACACACACACGAGCTTCCCCCAGACCAGTAATCCAAGTGAAAATATCTTCTCTCCGTAGTATTTTGATCATTTGCTAATAACCAATCAGATCGATGGATTCCAGAGAAGAGGAAACTTTAAAGGCCTTTCTCTCAAAATGATGACTCGTAACAGTCATTATATAATGTGACATATTTTGCTTAATATTTGGAATCTCCTCTTTCAACAGTGTATACAACTCAAAATGTGTCTTCGGGTCAATGCGACTGATTTCGATGGAGCAGGTCAAATTGTTTCAATAATCAAAATGTCAGAATGAAGTAAGAACCTCCTTATGCCTCAGGAGATCTCATTACATGAGTTGATCTTAGTTACACTTCACAAGTAGAACTACAGACAGATGTGTGTTTTGGTTGTGTCCAGCATGGCGGCCACACCTTCAAGCCTCTGGTGGAGATCTACGAGCAGCATGTGACCAAAGTGAAGGACGAGGTCGCCAAACTCCGCCGCCGCCTCATGGAGCTCATCAGTCTGGTGCAGGAAGTGGTGAGCTCTGCTTTAATAAAATAAATGTTAAAGAACAGTGGCCATGACATTCACTCTTTGAGGGAAAGTTCTTCAGATTGGGTGACCTATGACCTTTCCTGTAGCACCATATTCTAGACAAGTTATCATCTGCCAACACAATGAGCCTCAATAGGGAAGGAGAACAAATGTAAAGCAACCAAGCTTCCGATTATAGGACTGACAGTGAAACCATACCTCCTGCTAAACTGACGAACAATGCTGAGAAAAATCAGCCCATAAAAGAAAAGGTATGGTTTAAACAGTATTTTTTTTTATAACTATTACTGTATCATATTCCAAATACTGTTAGATTAAGGCATCATCATTTAGGTGAGGTCTCTTCCTGGTCTGGATCACAATTTGTAGGGTCGCAAAGGGGCGGAACATTTCCGGTACATTTCCATGGGAAGTTAAGCTGGGGAATTTTGGAAATATTCCATATTGGAAACCTTCCATGGGAACTGATGAGAACTAACTGGGAATTGAGGGTAATGTAATCGAGTGTATCATATCCAAGCATAAATATAAACATTTAGTTTTGTCATCAGAAAACATCCATGCAAAATGATACAATTAAAAAAAACATGACATTTCAACAGATTAATTTGTAAGTTGAACAGAACAAGTTTTAATTATTTTATTGAACAATATTACTCATCCCCCCCCAACCCCACTCATTCAAAAATGAACAGAAATGCACCCCCCCATCCAAAAGTCCCCACAAGAAATCATCTGTGCATGTGATGGCTGCGCCCCCCCCCAACGGAGCCCCGCGCCCCCCCTGAAATGTAAGGTGTTTTAAAAAAATATATATATATAGCACCAAATTGCAACTGAAGTAATCTTTCTACGGTCACTTTTCACATTGAACATGTGCTCTTTTATTAAATAAATTAAACGCTTTCATTTGAAGTTGTGAGTTTAGTGTTTTTGACCCTAAGAAACACAGATGCATTAATCAATAACAATAATCCACCGCTCCTCGCTCTGCTCCAGAGGATTAAAAAAATATATATATCCCCCCCCCAGGCAGTAACCCCCCCAAAGCAGTAAACCTAGGGGAAACACAGAATGGCATGGATATTCAAGTGTACTTGAATTATGCTAAAAAAAAGATTATGCTAAAATCTACTTCCCCCCCCCCCCCCAACTAGTTAAGTTCCCTACGAAGAGCCAACCTTCCATTTTGAACATTCCCAGTTTATTCCCATGGAAAGTTTCCACCTTTGAAAATGACTGGAATTGTGCAACCCTAGTCACTTAGTTGTACTTGTTGCATAATATAAGCATCCAATTTAGATGAGTTAGACCAAACATTTTACAGAATTATTTAAAAGTTCAGTTTATAAACTTTACTTAAATATTGCCTTAATGCATTATTTAATAGTTGTATAGGAGTACTGCTGACATCCACTAGATGGCACCAACATGTCATCACTTCAGTTGAGGTGTGTGTGTGTGTGTGTGAAAATGTAGGTACAAATCATTAAGCTTAAATTAAAACAAATATGTACTTTTATTTACTTTGACATTTTGTTTGCCTTTGCTTTGACTAAATATGCCTACTCTCTACCTTGAATTTTGTATCTTACCCTAAAAAGCTACAATTTAAAGGCTGTCTAATTCTGATGTGTTTACGTTTGCTAACGTTGTCACACAACTCTAGAAAAGAAGGCAAGATAGATTTGTGTATTATTGTGTGTGTGATCAGGAGAGGAACGTGGAGGCTGTCAGGGGAGCGAAGGACGAGAGGGTCAGAGAGATCCGAAACGCCGTGGAGATGATGATCGCCCGTCTGGACAACCAGCTGAAGAACAAACTCATCACCCTCATGGGTAAGACTGGAGGACACGTCACTGTCACAGAGCAGCTGGGTGGAGTCTGTGACACTTAAAGTATTTCTATATTTACAAATACTTTATGCCGGCTACATTTGTATTCTCAATAGTTTATATCCTTACAGTGAGCTTTATCAAACCAGAATTATACTTAAAATTATTCAATTGAAATATGTTTTTTTAAGCCTAAAAGATGAAATAACCCTAATTTTAAATGAATCCTTAACCTCTTTTAGACAAATCACTAATAACATCAATCTAATGCCAATCTCGTCTCCTATTTTTAAAATCTTGAATCGCTATTTAATAGTATTCTGAGAATGTTTCTGTACCTGTGATGCTATGTGCAGTTACCTATAAAAGGCAGGTATTTATATTTTCCAGAGCTTCAATCAGTTTAAAAATACAAATATAAGACATAATGGAGAAATGTGAAATGAGACACCCTACAAGACAATCAGAAGCTTTAGATTTGAGACCCAGACACTAAAAGTTTATATAATAATAATAACACATCTAGAATTGGAGAGAGTTCATATTAAACTAAAACATTTACAAGCTAAAAAACAGCTAACACTAATCGAGCTTTGAGCGACACGTTTTGTCTGAATCACAAAAGGCCCTCCCTCTCACAGCGTTATGTTGCCAGCGGTGTTACACCTTCCTCGTCTGAAACGAGCTCTCGTCGAAGCGAGACACCTTTTATCTGGCACTACAAAGGGTGTGAAGGTTGAGACGTTCACTCAACAAAATCCTCCGTGCTGAAAAAAGCCGCAAGAGACACCTTTTTATAGCTACGGGGCAATACACAGATGAAATATTTATCTGGACTGAGTGGATGCATGCACTCAGCGCCCACACCCGACCGCCCACACTCTGACATTCAGCACAGCACGCTGAAAATAGAAATGTGTGTCTCCCCCCCCTCCCTCCAGGCCAGAAGACGTCCTTGACCCAAGAGACGGAGCTGCTGGAGTCTCTGCTGCAGGAGGTGGAGCATCAGGTTGGTGTTAAGCAGCAGCGCAGAGCCGCCACACATCCAGCTGCACAGCATGGTGTTGTTGTTTCAGATTCACAGCTTTTTAATAGTTAACCAGCTGTGAATTAACTATTTTAAAACTGAACAACAGTAGATCAATTGATTGAGCGATGTGTTCTTTCATTACCCTGTTATGCCATAAACGCTATAGTTTTATTTGAGTTAATCTCCCAAATACACTACATCCCACTACTGTTATAAGTCAGTAAAGCATAACATGTGCATTCACCCACATTTAAAAGTGTTCCCCAACAAATGCATTATTCATTCTGTTGAGTTACCTAAAACTACAGGGACCAGAGGGGCTGGGATTTTTGTTTTAAATGTTCTAGCGTTTTCTAGTCCAAACGATTCATCAAGAACATAATGGAGGTTGCAGCCCTTTTGCCTGCCAACAAAATACATTATAAACAACCATATTTGTTTCTGTACTGGAGTAAATACAGGTAAACAAAGTATTACTTAAAGGGGACCATCATGCAAAATGCACTTTTTAATGTCTTTTATACATAAAGATTTGTCCCTGGTGCGTCGGGGAACTCACGCAGCGTCAGAAAATAAAACCCTCTCTCTTTTCCTCCGTACCCAAATCTCTAAAAACGGAACTGATCCAGATTTGCGATACCTTTCCGATATGATGTAATATCGGAAATGTAGGCTGGCTTTAGACCCACGGCCCAATCGGTAACGTTGCTATCAGAAACAATGCCCGACTGTTTTGGACGTAATATGGTCGGTGTTTACATTAGCATCGCTAACACTCAGAGCTAACCTGTACTGGAGAGCATGTGTGTGAAGAAGCAGGAAGTAAAAAGGAACTCACCTTGTGGTATAACCGGCAAGAGAGAAAGCCTTTGAGCTCCATACTGATTCAGATCCTTGATAATCCATGATATGGCGTTTCATCACGGCAGCATTTAGTTTAGACAGTAGCTGCCGGGTCCCGCATGAGCTCAGACCCCTCCTTTTTTTATCAATTATTTTGTTTTTTTAAAGCTTTATACATAAATCAGCACTTTTGAAACAGGAAGTGAAGTAGAGGGGTATGAGGCATGGCTAGAATGGGTGATCTGTTTGGTATTTTGAGCAAAACACTTCCTAGACATGTTTTTTATATATTTGTATATATCTGAGACCTATGCTATTGCCTAAAGATAGCATGATAGGTGACCTTTAAGTTGCATTGAGTCCTTCATTGCATATATAGACGCTACAATAAGCGAAAACACAATTACCTCGACAGAAACCCAAGTTTGGATTCCAACTGTTTCTTTCTTGTTTGTTGTTGTACCAGCAACATGTTGAGTTTGTGTTGCTTTTGTTAAACAGCTTCACTCATGCAGTAAGAGTGAGCTGATCTCAAAGAGCCCGGAGATCCTGCTCATGTTCCAGCAGGTCCACAGGAAGCCCATGCAGTCCTTCGTCACCACGCCCGTCCCTCCAGACTTCACCAGGTAACCTGTCCACTGGTGGGGGGGGGGGGGAGCATTTCGTATATAATGTGTGTATATTTGTAAACCTATCTTTATTATAAATTGTGCTAAGTATATGTTACATTTATACATACGCAAGTTTTACATTTTTAACCCCTCCCCCTCTTCCAACAATCCAGCACAGCGCAGACATGGTTTACAAACATGATGAAATAATGAATATATATATATATGTGTATGTATGTATATATATATATATATATACATGTACACATAAATACATGCCCCATACATACATACCCAGGAAACAAGAAATG
This sequence comes from Harpagifer antarcticus, assembly GCA_902827135.1. Classification (NCBI taxonomy): domain Eukaryota; kingdom Metazoa; phylum Chordata; class Actinopteri; order Perciformes; family Harpagiferidae; genus Harpagifer; species Harpagifer antarcticus. The sequence continues at coordinate 3,929,191 of CADEHL010001000.1, read as the reverse complement.
AACAAAATAATACGTAAAGTCATCAACACCTCCCCATAGAGCTCAGCCATCATTCCTTGGCCGAGGAAGAACTGTCAGACATAAGTTGTATAATAGTTTTATGATTAACAAGTTAGATTACATTTGATTATCTTTGTGTAATGAACCGTCCTCTCTGTGCTTCCAGTGAGCTGGTTCCTGCCTACGACTCCAGCACTTTTGTTCTGGTCAACTTCAGGTACTTCCTCTCTTTGGTCGCGTTGAGTCATCGCTGCTACAGGGACAATAAAACAGAGCTCAGTGCTATTTACAGTGAGACAGCTCTGTGTCACAGATACACATCGGTCCTCCAATATTTAAATCTTTACATTAAGTTACAAATGTTTGACTTGAAAGATATATTTTAAGGTTATTCTGTTCAGCAACGTCTGTCCTGCACCGTGTGGCAGGTTTGTTTCGACCTTCCCACACCTTGACATTTCATATTCTATTTACATGTATAAAGACTTCTTGCACTATTCTATCTTTGTATTTAATTATATATGTTGCATTGTTGGAGGAGCTCAGGTCAGAAGAATTGCATACATTGTAGCTCATCTGCATTTAACAATAAAACCTTTGAATCTTGAAGAGCGGGTTTGGGATAGATTTCCTAGATTGCTATGATGGGAATTTACAGTGATTCAATATATATGTAGGTTTCTACAAAATGTTGTCAGACAGAAGGGTGTCGCCCGACCATTGTCAGGCAATTATCATATGGATGTTAGGGGTTGTAATAAACATGCTGAGACCGCCCTCATCAAGATCACCAACGATCTCCTCATTGCTGCTGACTCTGGCAGCCTCAGCATCCTCATCCTCCTGGACCTCTCTGCAGCATTTGACACCATCTCTCACAACATCCTCCTCACCCGCCTCTCAGACCTCCTGGGTGTCACTGGCACAGCGCTGTCCTGGTTGACTTCCTACCCTTCACAACAGGAAACAGTTTATCTCCATCAGTGGCTCAAACTCACCCCCGGCCCCAGTCCACCACGGTGTACCCCAGGGCTCTGTGCTTGGCCCCCTCCTGTTCACCATTTACATGCTCCCCCTCGGTCAGATCATCCGACATCATGGACTCAATTTCCACTGCTACGCTGATGATACCCAATTGTATCTCAGCACCACTCCATCCTCCCAGCTCCCCCCTCAGTCTCTCATCAACTGCCTGCATGACATCAAAACATGGATGTCTTCCAACTATCTCAAACTGAACAGCAGGAAAACAGAGCTCATGGTTGTGGCACCCAAGGCCCTGCTCCAGAAGGTTGGTGACTTCGTCCTTGAGGTTGACGGCTGCTCCATCTCCCCATCTCCTGAAGCCCGCAACCTGGGTGTCATCCTTGATTCCACACTTTCCTTCCATTCCCACGTCAAGTCTGTGACCAAGTCGGCATTTTTCCACCTGAGGAACATTGCCAGACTCCGACCGTCACTCTCGGAGTCGGTTGCCGAAACCCTGGTGCATGCGTTTGTCACCACACGCTTGGACTACTGCAATGGTGTCCTGTTCGGGGTTCCCAACAAAACCCTGGACAGGCTCCAGTATGTCCAAAACTGTGCTGCTAGGGTCCTCACACACACAAAGCCGTGGCAGCACATCACTCCCACCCGCATCACCTACAAAATCCTCCTCCTTACCTACAAGTCCCTCCATGCCCTTGCCCCCCAGTACCTATCGGACATCCTTCACCCACATGCCCCACCCCGGAACCTGCGGTCCTCAGACTCCGGCCTGCTTACCACCCCCCGCACCAAACTGCGAACCTTCGGGGACAGAGCCTTCAGCGTGGCAGCCCCCACCCTCTGGAACGCTCTCCCTGCGGAGATTCGCAACATCCCCACACTCGATGCCTTCAAAGGGGCCCTCAAGACCCATCTGTTTGCCAAGGCTTTCGGCCCCTAAATCGATCTGTTGTTTTGTCTGTCTGACTTTTGTTTTGTTATGTTTGTTTTTTGCCCTATTACTTGTAAAGCGACCTTGGGTCCCTTGAAAGGCGCTATATAAATCCAAGTTATTATTATTATTATTATTATTATTATTATTATTATGCTGCGCGTTTCCACTTCTCTCTGCCCCCCCCCACCCAATTTAGCACTGTAATGTGGATCGCCTTCCTTCCTCTGTCTCATCTCTACAAGTGCTTTTCTGGGGTCAGATCCTGGTACTATCTACTAGTGCAGGACCTCTAGACGGTTCGACCTGTGGCCGGACCGTCTATCTGATAGAGAACTGTAGCAGATATGACCGTTATCGTCCTCGTGTGGCTGCAGCCTGAGGGAGAGGAAGTGTGGGTGGGGTTCAGTGGTTGATTATAAAGAAGATAAAGAGTGCTTTGAAGCTGTTCCACCCACTGCTGTTTTCAAGATCTTTTATCCACCTGAAAATTCAAACCTGTAGGCACCTGGTGTCAAATCTAAAAGTTTCATTAGTCCATTTATTGAACATTGCATTACATGTCACTTGTTCCAAAGTGACTAAGGAGCCATTTGGGGTGAAGTGTCTCAGGGACACAACGACATGCTGACTGCAGTGGGGTTTGAACCTGCCCACTACGCCACAGCCTCCCTTCAACATGTCAGAAACAAAACCAACAACAATAATAATAATAATGGTTACAAAGAACGTTCAAGGTACAAAATAACAACAAAAAAAACATTCTCACATCGTCTGTCATGTTCCAAACGTTTCTGTTCCCCCTCTAGCGTACATTTATCTTGAAAATAAAACATTAGGTCATCAGCATCCGTGAGATTGGATTCATTGTTTTACACAAAACAACCAAAAATAAATAACTTTTACAACAACAAGAAATAACAAGCACCGCTTCACAGCTCCTGCTCAGAACCATTCAGGGTTTGGTTTCTACATTTTAGTTTCGATAAACTCGCACAATCTTTCAGCTCATCATTCAGTTATTCCACAGATCAACACCTTTTGTTAAAGAATGTATGCACTTGGTGTCCACAACAGTTTCTTCATGTTTGTGTTTGCAGCACGTTGAGGCAGCGGGCCGACCCGGTCTACAGTCCTCCGCTGCAGATCTCTGGGCTCTGCTGGAGGCTTAAAGTCTACCCCGTGAGTGTTCCTCCTTCTGAGGTTTTCCACTAAAGCCTGACTACTCTGTAAAATAAATACATGTGTTGCAACTTCTTTTTTCCCTTCAGGATGGAAACGGTGTGGTCCGTGGAAACTACCTCTCTGTGTTCCTGGAACTGTCGGCTGGACTCCCTGAAACATCAAAGTATGAAATATTTCCTAATACACCTCCTTTTTAAATCTTTCTTTACAAACTTAATATTGTTCTTAGTAAGGTCTGAGGTTTCAATTAATTAAAATGTGGCTTTTAAAGGTATAGCTTTGTCAACATAATTAATTTTTATTTAGATACAAATGCAAAAAGGTCTCGTCGGTTATGGTCACGACGAGATGAATGAATGCAGATTAACATATGTTTCAATATTATTTTACAAATCGATGAAAAAAAAAACTAAAAACATGTTAAACAAATTAGTAACAAGAGATATACCTTTTTCTACCATGTACACAAACACACACACCAATATGTTAATTACATTGAGAGAGCTGAAACGTATACTGTTATTTTGATTTCTCATAACTCCATAATAGTGTGAAATGGATCAGCCACCTCGCTTCAGACTTCTTGTTGTATACTTCCTCTCCAGTATAGTTGAGTTTTCTTTCCGGTCTTGTGTAGATATGAGTACCGTGTGGAGATGGTGCATCAGGCCTCCAGTGACCCCACCAAGAACATCATTCGAGAGTTTGCCTCTGACTTTGAGGTCGGTGAATGCTGGGGCTACAACCGCTTCTTCAGACTGGACCTTCTGGCCAGCGAGGGATACCTGAACATGCAGACGGACACGCTGGTCCTCCGGTGGGCTCACGCACACGCACAACCCATTCACACGCACACGCACACGCACACGCTGGTCCTCCGGTGGGCTCACGCACACGCACAACCCATTCACACGCACACGCACACGCACACGCTGGTCCTCCGGTGGGCTCACGCACACGCACAACCCATTCACACGCACTCGCACTCGCACTCACAACACACTCACCATCACACTCACAACACACTCGCACTCACGATCACACTCACAACACACTCGCATTCACTATCACACTCACAACACACTCGCACTCACAACACACTCGCACTCACAACACACTCGCACTCACAACACACTCGCACTCACAACACACTCGCACTCACAACACACTTGCACTCACAACACACTTGCACTCACAACACACTTGCACTCACAACACACTTCGCACTCACAACACACTCGCACTCACAACACACTCGCACTCACAACACACTCGCACTCACAACACACTCGCACTCACAACACACTCGCACTCACAACACACTCGCACTCACAACACACTTGCACTCACAACACACTCGCACTCACAACACACTTGCACTCACAACACACTCGCACTCACAACACACTCGCACTCACGATCACACTCACAACACACTCGCATTCACTATCACACACACACACACCACACACACACACACACACACACACACACACACACACACACACACACACACACACACACACACACACACACACACACACACACACACACACACACACACACACACACACACACACACCTGTGCTGACCTGCACCACTCTGATACTAAGGAAATGAACAGGAAAAGCTCACAGCGTGTTTCCATGTGTGTTTCACAGATACCAGGTCCGCTCTCCAACTTTCTTCCAGAAGTGCAGAGATCAGTACTGGTACATCAGCCAGCTGGAGTCTGCTCAGAGCGGATACATCCAGCAGATCAACAACCTCAAAGAGGTGTGTGTGTGTTTTATTATTATTTCTTTCAATGTTAAAGAATGCCATCTATAAAAAAAAGTTTTAAATATGCCTGTGAAATAAATAAATATCAAATAATCCTGAAATGCATAAACGAGGCAATGAATATCCAACTACATGTACAGTAAATCTATCTAGCTATTCTATCCATCTAGTCCAGGGGTTTTCAAAGTGTGCGAAGGTGAGCCTCCCCTCAGAGAACATAAGAACAGCCACGCCCCCCCTCCCAATTATTATTGCTGCTATTATTATTATTATTATTATTGTTGTTGTTGTTGCTATAATGCAGGGGTATTCAATTGCATTTCAAAGAGGTCCAGTAAGAGAAAATGTAATTAAATGCTCTGTTTTCGCTGTCTACCTTTCTCTTTTTGGAGCACGCCATTTTAAGTTACTCACTGCTGTTTCTCTCTTCTTGTCTCGTCTCTGTGTTTGAATCTATCGTGCGGACTCACTGACTGCACCGATTTGATTGGCTGAGTAGCGTCACCTCTTTAAAACATTAACAACTTTTTAAATGATCTTTTATGTTTTAAACGTTTTCAACATCGTGGATAAATCCTTATATGCTCCCAGAAACACACGTCAACTTATCCTTATTACACTCAGCCCTACTTTAGTGGGAACAATGAGTCTGCGTCTTTGATGCGCACAGGCAGGTGATGCGGGGATGCAATGTAGACAGGAATAGATCATCCTCTGGCTGCAGCCTTCACCGGCACTTGCTTTCGATCAAAGTCAATGCGGAAAACCCGCACGCACACAGGTGGGTGGAGATGAAGGGAATGAGCACTTTTACTCGCTCTCCACAGACAGCCAAAAGTGTGCAAGTGCACGTTTTCTGCCTGACGCGGTCTCCTCTCTCACTTAAGGTAACTTCACTAAAAATCGACCCATGTTGCCGCTCGCATAAAGTTAGCTGAAGTTAACTAGCTAGATTTCACTGTTTCTCGTTATTTTTTTTCTCACGCTTTTTCTCTGCGCCTCCCCTGAAGCTCTCTGGCGCCCCCCCCCCCCCCCCCCCCCCCTCGCGCCTCACAATTTGAAAACCGCTGATCTTGTCAATGTCGTTTTTAGCACTAGGTGGAATTGTAAAATAAAAATTCCACATCCTTAAATGAAATCGCAGCCTCAGAAAACATCTAACATTATCAATTTTATTCTTTAATAAAACTAAATTGACTCATTTACAATGTATTTATTTTGGGATTCATGCCACAGTCATATTAATTTATTTTGTATTTAATATTTACTGGGTGAGAAAATCAGTTTTTACGAATTCATGTTGTCCAAGTGAGTACGTTTTTAAATTCTATTTGTTTAATTTCTGGTTTCAGAGGTTGGCCATTGAGCTGTTTCGCCGTCAGACGTCCCGCAGCTCTTCTCCCCCCGAAATGAGACTCGCCTCAGGCCCCACCACCTCTGAGAGAGACCTTCGCTCCGTGAAGAGCGACGAAGACATCCAGAGCACTTTGACCACCGCTAAAAAAGTTGAAGAAGAAGAGAGGACTCAGCACGATGACTCTAATGTAAGGAATGGAATGAACATCCGGCTACATGTGGCGCGTCCCCATGTAGCCGGTGTCCATTAGCGGTGTCCGCGTTGTGTATCTTTCGTTGAAGGATGAGACCCGAGCCAGCATACTGTTGAGCCGATCTCCGTTTATTCACTCGCTGACAACAGATATAACGAATCGGTAGTTATTATATTAGTTTTCCCTTACACCGACTCGTGAGAGACACAATATGAAGGGGGGGGGAAGGGGAAGTCCACACAAAAATATTCTTCTGAGTACAGGGTCTACATTTTGGAGGTTCCGCCCACTGATTTCAGACCTAGTCAGGTATTGAACGTTTATTAAAGGTCACCTATCATGCTATTTTTAGGCAATAGCATAGGTCTCAGATATATAAAAATATATTAAAAACATGTCTATGAAGTGTTTTGCTCAAAATACCAAACGGATCACCCATTCTAGCCATGCCTCATATCCCTCCATTTCACTTCCTGTTTCAAAAGTGCTAATTTGGGCATAAAGGTTTTTAAAAAAAAAAAAAAAAAAGCAGGGGTCTGAGCTCATGCGGGACCCGGCAGCTTCTGTCTAAACTAAATACTGCCGTGATGAAACGCCATATCATGGATCATCAAGGATTCTCTCTGAAACAGTACACCGACCATATTACGTCCAAAACAGTCGGGCATTGTTTCTGATGGCAACGTTTCTGATTGGGCATACATACCTACATTTCCGATATTACGTGATATCGGACGAAAATCTGGATCAGCTCCGTTTTTAGAGATTTGGGTACGGAGGAGAAGAGAGAGGGTTTTATTTTCTGACGCTGCGTGAGTTCCCCGACGCACCGAGGACACATCTTTATGTATAAAGACAACAAAAAGTGCATTTTGCATGATAGGTCCCCTTTAAATTAAGATCACAGATTGATTAAATACAAAACACAGCATTTGTGTGATTATACTAAATGATTTACAAATAAATATTTAACACTAAACACCACTGCATATTTACAATTGTTATACCCATCCCAACCTGGGACCTTTTTAATGGTCTGCTGTAAGAGAATCAACCGAGCGTTGTTTGATCGTTACTTCACTGTTTTGTTGTTGTTGTTGTCCAGGAGCTGTCAGACGGGGACCTGGAGGTGGACTGTCTGACGGAGGAGGAGGTGAACCCGCTGGACGGCAGCAGCACCTCGGGCAGCTCCACGGCAACCAGCAACACCGAGGAGAACGACATCGACGAGGAAACCATGTGAGGAGATTCTGTCACTTTCTCTAAAGAAACTCAAATTATTTAGACTCCTTTTTTACAATGTCCCCGTCTAACAAAGTAAGGAATCGTGTTCCTTTGTTACCTTCCTTTGTTAACGTGAACCATTTGCATGCTTACTTAATAATGAACTATTTGTGTGTTTGCACAGGTCTGGAGAGAATGATGTCGACTTCATTGGGAATCTGGAGACAGAAGAAGGAGAGCTTCCTGATGACTTGGCTGGAGCAACAGGTCAAATGCATACACCCATATTCATATATTCATTGTTTTTATTGTGTAGTTTCAATCTGATGGCTGACTGCTGTTTGGAAAGAAGTTGGCAAGATGAAGTCTGTTTTTTTCTACAGATAATATCAACACAGATGGCCTTTTTGAGTATTCATAGCAAATGAGTGATAGGACAAAAAAATCTTAAACAAACAGACAAAGAATAAGGACATGGACAGCAGAGGGTCTTTAAAGGTCCCATGTCATGCTTTTCCGGTTGTTACCCGTCCCCTTGTGTTATGAAGGTTTTTCTGCATGTAAACGGTCTGCAGAGTCACAAACCCTCAAAGTACACCCTGTAGCGAGTAAAACTCTAACACAGAAAAGACCTCTCCAAAACACCTCGTTGGAGATTTCTCATTTTCCATTGTTTACTTCCTGGGTATCGCTACGTGGGGATACCCAGTAGCCACGCCCAGAGCTATGTCCACACCCTCTGTCAGCCTTTCACAAAAGGAGCTCCAACAAGCCGTGTAGGACAGAGAGTGAATACACATACTATACAGAGATGCTGTATGAGAAACCAATGCGAGTTTTGAAAATTGCACAATATAAATCTATTCTAGTCGACCTCAACAATGGAATTATGATCAGTAGAAATGACCATGACACGGGACCTTTAATTAAAGATACATTTACTTAAAGGTAGGGTATTTTCTCAATGAATGATTAGTTCTTTCAAATCAGAAAATAGTAACGATAACATAATGATCATCACAGTTTCCCAGAGCCGAAGGTGACTTCTTTTGAACATTTGTGAAGCTGAAACCATCAAATATTTAATTTCCTGCCTCAAATAAAACTCTCACGCTCTCTTCAGTTGATATAGCAAATAATAGTCTATTTCTGTTGTCTGCCAGCTGTACAAGCAGAGCACCGTGAACGCTGTCGTGCTCAGTGTGTTTCTCTCTCTCTGTGTGTGTGTGTGTGTGTGTGTGTGTGTGTGTATATGTGTATATATGTATATATATATATATATATATATATATATACATACTTTAGTAAATTCCAAGGGGGCTATTACCTTTACGGTAAGTCGTGCTTTAAAACTAAACACTTTAGTTTTTATTTAGCCAGTCTAAATGTTCTAATTTTATACAATTGTTATTTTTCTGGAAAGCATTTGCTGAGATTAAACTGAAATTGGCAAATCAGACAAAATGTCTTCTGACTGCCTATTAAAAGGCGTGTGTGTGTGTGTGTGTGTGTGTGTGTGTGTGTGTGTGTGTGTGTGTGTGCTAAAACAACAGGTTTATTTTTGATGAATGAAAGGTCAACTGAGGTTATTATGTGTACTGCTGAATTAACTTCAGTTACACGATTAGCAATATAAGTAAAAGTAGCGTCGATGGAGAAGTTGTTGGAAAAGAAACTTAAATTAATCTGTACATCTAGACAGTGTACTACAATGTAATCCAAATATATGCCATCAATTAAATTCCATATTTAAGAATATAGGCCTACGTAACAAAGTTCAATCATTAAATCATATGTTTGTCATTACATTTGAGTTAGACAATAAATGGAATGAAAAAAGGGAAGCTGCATTTGTCTCTTGATCAGGCAGCGTTTGGTATTGAAGAGCACCTCCACCATCTTTTATAAGAAAGACATATTTTACATTGGACCCAAACCATACAGGAGAACACGTAATATGAACTCTGCATCCCCTCTGTTTTCTCTCTTCTGCAGGTGGCTCCAGCTCCGGTGTGCGCTCCTCACATCGCGGTGCGGCTGCCAGTCGCGGTGCAGTGGTTGCCGGGGGGTCGGGCAGTAACAGCCTGCTGGAGATCGACCCGGTCATCCTGATCCAGCTGCTGGACCTGAAGGAGCGCAGCAGCGTCGAGGCTCTGTGGGGCCTCCAGCCCCGACCGCCTGTCTCTCTGCTGCACAGCCAAGGTCTGGAAACACTCGGCTCACAGACCACAACAAATCATTACAACTAAACTGAAGATCAATGCTCACACACAGGGTGCCTTTCAAAACAACAGCATGCCTTATTGGACGATCACAGTTCCACAGCAGCGTTAGGTTGCCTTTTTAAATGGACACATAAACATTGCTTTCTTCACTCTACTCCAAGTCATAGTTTTCTGGTAATTGTCACCGTCCCTTTTTAAGTGGTAGCTACTGTGTGCTATTGTTAGTGTCGGGGGTGTTTCATGCCCTGTTTAGAAGGGACTAATGAGCAGCATGGCATTAAATGCCGCTCCCCGAAAGCTGCTACAAAGACTGATTATTCGAATAAAAACAAGTAGTTTTGAGGACACACATTTACAAATGTTGGTGGTTAGGATTCAAGTCAACCTAATTTATATAACAGAAAATCACAAATCATACAGTTTTGATTTAGATGAGGAAATACTGGCTTTTTATCTACCAGACTAACTCTGTATAAGTGACCTGCATCCATCGAAATCAGTTGCATTGACCCGAAGACACATTTTGAGTTGTATACACTGTTGGAAAGAGGAGATTCCTAGCTTTCTAATGATATCAGGATTCTTGTTGTACTCCAAATATTAAGCTAAATATGTCACATTATATAATGACTGTTACGAGTCATCATTTTCAGAAAAAGGCCTTTCCTCTTCTCTGGAATCCATCGATCTGATTGGTTATCAGCGGCTAGCAAATTATCTAAGTAGTACGCAAGGAAGATATTTTCGTTTGGATTACTGGTCTAGGGGAAGCTCGCGAGTTGGCAGGCACAGCACCGGCTGGTGTTATGCCTGCTGTGACGTCAAGTTACTCCGTTCTCCGCTTGTAATTATGCCGTTACAAGCTTCAAAGCTGCCGAAACAAGTTTAATATTCTGAAAGCCAAGACAAGAAAACAAACTAACGGACCCTGCCGTGTTATCTATGATTACTATTCGCCTTACATTCATAATGTCAGCGGGAGGGAGGGGGAGCAGCGCTGCGGAACAGCAGAGTGCGTGTGAGAGCTGTCGTCTTCCCTTTACAAGCTTCAAACATTTATTCATCGTGAGATTTTGGAAATAAAAGTTTCATATTCTAAAAGCCAAGACTTTGTTTATTTAAAATCAAACCAAACACCCGAACCCTGAAAAACTATTTGTTTACGCAAATCCACGTTTATTTTGAAATGAGCCGTTGCGACTTCCGACTGATTTCGATAGAGCGGGTCACATATGCTTATGTTTTCGGTAGAATGTGTCAGTGGGGAGTCATTCAGGAAATTAGGATTTACATCTTAATGCAAGAGTTGAGACTTGTTGAATATAACATCGGGAGGGCAGCATAGCACTTACAGATTAGATTCTTGATTTTATGAAATTTGATATATTTTGCCTCCTGTTTTTGACTGTCTTAACTGAGAAGGAAAAGATAAAGCAATTTCTAACAGTGAGTTATTTTCCTTCAGCTCCTCTAAATGTGTGCACCTGTTTTTTCTCCCTCTTTCAGCTCATTCTCACTCCAGGAAGGATCGAGAGCGGCGTCCTCAGGCGGTGCGGCGCTCGGCTCCAGACTCAGGGGTCCTGATCCGCCTGAAGGCTCAGATGGCCGAGGTCCGCAGCAAAATGTCTGACGTGAAGAGTCAGGTGCTGGAGGCTCGGGGGGCTGCAGAGATCAGGCCGGGCTCCTCTGGGGGCTTCAGTGTGGAGGAGGGCCCCTCGCAGCACTCTGACTCAGAGCTGACAGCCTGTTGTAAGCCCGGAGAGCCGGACCTGCTTGGGAGGGCCGCGAGGGCCAGGTCGGGACGTCCCGGTGAGGAGCGCTGTCACTCTGTCAGGCTGCTGGAGATACAGGGCTGAGAGTACTAGCCAGTGTCAAGGATGTGTACAAGATATAACCTTAAAAATATTAGTTTGACTTCCTCCACACAAACAGACATTTACTTCCAGTTGCTCACATACATGCTCCTAGTACTAGGATGGGTTAAATGCAGAGGTCACATGTCACTGTGTGCATGTTTGTGACAATCAAAGAGAGTTTCATCCTCCAATTCTAATCTAGGTGCAAATCCTCACTCCATGCACTTAAAATAATACAGAGGCTATAAAAAGCATGTCCTGATATTTTAACAGGAACAAGTACTTATCATAATGATTCAAATGTATAAATAGTTGGCAATCCTTTTTCTGTTGATCGGCTAACCGTTGTGGCTTAAACTGAGATGATTAAATCTTTGTCTCTCTTTGTTTGGTATGCAGTCAGGAAGTCCCTGTCTCCTGTCCTGGAGAGCAGCAGCTCTCTGGTGATGAAGAGGAGGAGTCCGGAGGAGAAGGAGCTGAGAGGCACTGACGTCGCCTCAGAGCTCAGCCTGCACCCTAAAGAGGGGCCGGGAGGAGCAGAGGGTCAGTAAACAAGTTCTCTCATTTATGTGACTCTAGCCCAGGGGGGTCAAACTCAATTTCATCACGGGCCACATCAGCATTAAGGTTGCACTCAAAGGGCCGGTTGTAACTTTAAGACTATATAAAAATACATATATAAATGTTTAATATATATAAAATAATGTATTATATTACATTAATGCCTCTGCATTGGATTATTATGGGATAGGGTAATAACTTCATAATTAACTACGTCTGAAAGTAGAAGTCTAGGGCCAATAATTGAAAGTCTCTTCAGTGAGAATGTCACAAAATGATTTAAATAGAAAAGCCAAATTCTGGAGAGACATTCTGAGAAAAAGGCAAATTTAAGATGCATTGTGGGACATGTAGTTTATGGGCAACGTGCTTCTGTAAAGCTGCATGTAACCGTATAATAAACATTATATTCTTTGCCAGCTCTTGTGGGGCCGCATGAAATGAAGTCACAGGCCGGAATTGGCCCCCCGGCCTTGAGTTTGATACCCCTACTCTAGACTATTTTAGCCTCATTTTCAGTTGGAGGTGCCAGTTTGACAGCGTATTCAATACTTTACGGGGTGTAATGACTGTAGTATCCTATTAAAGGGGACCTATCATCCAAAATGCACTTTTTTATGTCTTTTATACATAAATATGTGTCCCCGGTGTGTCAGGGAACTCACGGAGCATCAAAGTCTCTAAAAATGAGGCTACAACGGAGCTGATCTAGATTTGCGTCCGATATGACGGAATATTTGAAATGTGGACCCACGGCCCAATCAGAAAGTTGCTATCAGAAACAATGCCCGACTGTTTTGGACGTAATATGGTCGGTGTTTGCATTAGCATCGCTAACACTCAGAGCTAACCTGTAATGGAGAGCATGTGTGTGAAGAAGCAGGAAGTAAAAAGGAACTCACCTTGTGGTATAACCGGCAAGAGAGAAAGCCTTTGAGCTCCAGACTGATTCAGATCCTTGATAATCCATGATATGGCGTTTCATCACGGCAGCATTTAGTTTAGACAGTAGCTGCCGGGTCCCGCATGACCTCAGACCCTCCTTTTTTATTTAAAGCGTTATACCCAAATCAGCACTTTTGAAACAGGAAGTGAAATAGAGGGATATGAGGCATGGCTAGAATGGGTGATCTGTTTGGTATTTTGATGAAAACACTTCATAGATATGTTTTTTATATATCTGAGACCTATATGCTATTGCCTAAAGATAGCATGATAGGAGACCTTTAAGGCCTGTGTCCACATATTGATGATTTCTTAATACCATCATCTTTTTTTCAATTGCTACACTTTTTTGCAGCCCTTCCAAGCTCTTCAAATTGAAAATATTAAGTTGTCAGAAGTGCTGGTGACATCAAAAACAGGAGAAGCCTGTTGATAAATATATAGGAGCACACATAGATGATAAAAAGCTATGACGCTATGCTAGTCTCTTACAGCAGTTGGCATGGTGATGTGTTGTCAAAATATTGTTGTAATAGAAACATTTTTGGAGGAGCTTCTTGGATGCGGCTCTCACCGTCCCTCTGCACACTCTCTGGCCTCGTGCTGCTTGGAGATCTACAGTTTTTTACTTCGACTTAACAGATCATATTTGATCGTCTCAGCGTTTCATGAGTCAACAAACCGTCTCCCACGCAGACGCAGACCCTTCCATGTTTTCAGTCTGAACACCCACTCCCACTAGTTCCTGGATAGACCTGAAGAGCCTAACAAGATGTGTGTTTCCTCATCGTGTCTCTCCCGTCTCTCCGTCTCTCCCGTCTCTCCGTCTCTCCGGTCTCACTTGTCTCTCCTGTCTCACTTGTCTCTCCTGTCTCACTTGTCTCTCCTGTCTCTTCTGTCTCTCCTGCCTCTTCTGTCTCTCCTGTCTCTTCTGCCTCTTCTGTCTCTCCTGTCTCTCCTGTCTCTTCTGTCTCTCCGTCTCTCCGTCTCTCCGTCTCTCCGGTCTCTCCTGTCTCTCCTGTCTCTCCCGTCTCTCCGTCTCTTCTGTCTCTCCTGTCTCTCCGTCTCTCGTCTCTCTTGTCTCCCGTTTCTTCTGTCTCTTCCGTCTCTCCCGTTTCTCATGTCTCTCATGTCTCTCCTGTCTCCCCTGTTTCTCCTGTCTCCAGTCTCTCATGGTTCTCCCATCTCCTGTCTCCCGTCTCTCATGTCTCTCCCGTCTCCCCTGTTTCTCCTTTCTTTCCTGTCTCTCCCGTCTCTCCTGTCTCTCATGTCTCTCCCGTCTCTCCTGTTTCTTCTGTCTCCCGTCTCTTATGTCTCTCCTGTCTCCCGTCTCTCATGCCTCTCCTGTCTCTTCCTCCAGGAGTGCTGATGGCTGAGGGCTCCCAGGGGCCCCTCGTGTCCCTCTGCTCCTGCTCAGAGCCGCAGTACTCCGTGGTAGAACAGCTGTACGGGGCCTCGGGGGCCAGGGACGAGATCTTCTCCTTGGGAGTGCCCGGCTACATGACCACCAGCAAGACCTCCGGCAGCAGGACCCTCGGGTGGGTCCCGGGCTCATAATACTCAGGATTACTGCTCTCTCTTTCTCCGCCTCTCACAAACAACCCTGTACTTCTCTCCTCCTGCAGGGTAGCCATGTTGGATTGTGAATCTGAAAGCTTAGGAATCTCCCACCACTGCCTGCTGGAGGGACCCTCTGCACAGCCTCAGTCAAATGAAGGTCTGTCCACCCCCCAGCTGTCACAGGAGATTTTTACTTTCTCTTTTAGCATGTGCAGCAATGACCAGAGTTTATACAACGTTTATAAAATGCTTAACTTTAACCATTTCATTTTCAAGATTAGGATTATGCTTCAGTTTGAATATAGAATAGAATCGGGTATCTTTAATAGTCACACATACATGCACACACCTCTGCATTGAACCCATCTTAGTACTAGGGGCAGCTATTGTTCAGCGCTCAATATACATCTTGATTATCAACCTAAGTGTTTTCATTGCTGGTGTTTCATCTTTACGATGTCTTACGACAGGCTGGAGTCAGTCAGGCATGGAATAATCATCACCAAGAAGATCTATAACAATAATCTTGACTTATCTGAGGAGATAAATTCAAAATAAATCGTTGTCTGTGGAAAGAGGGAGAATTAGCAAGTGAACTGAGGTGGTGGAGTGTTAAACCTGATATTTATAGCGATTAACATTTATTCTAAAACTTAAATTGTGATATATAAAAGAACTGCTCTGTCGGTCTCCTCGTGTCCCGTCTGCAGACAAGTCTCCGTGTGTCCTGGTGGCCGCAGCGAGCACCGACAGCGACTCTGAAGACGAGGCTCTGCAGAGCAACAACTCTCGCTACGACAACCATACCCCTCCCTGCACAGGTAACACACACACACACACACACACACCACACACACACACACACACACACACACACACACACACACACACACACACACACACACATATTAAATGAAACGGGTTAACAGACACATTCAGAAGCACACAGGACAGGTGTTAACAGCAATGTAATGTTTCTTCTTCCTCCTCCTTCCTCAGGGGAGCAGCTTCTGTGTGAGGACATGAGTCTTCCTGCTGACAGGTGATTCCCTCTGAAGCGTCTTCACCCTCACTGCCGGAGATCACACGCTCTCTTCTGTCACACACATCTGTAGAAGTAGGAACTGCTTGTTGTGCATGATTGGAAAATGATTGCAACGATCCAGCTGCTTGGTACCCTAAATAAGATCGAAATAATGGCGGCCTGTGGTTGAGGTGGCGCTAACAGTCCAGGTGACCACACAACAGCCATGTTTTAAAGGGATGGTTTGGATGTTTTGAAGGGGGGCTACTCACATCCAGTGTATTACTGCACTGTGTTCTGGTTTGTGACCGGAGTATGTGCACGGAGGTAAAGCACTGCTGTGCACAGGGGGCTGCAGTTAATTTCCATAGCTCAACGCTGCTGACAGATCCCCTTCCTGACAAAGACCCAAAGGGGTATGTCTGATCTTTTCAAAGCCACCAGACTCCAGACGATCGAGCTAGGGTTCGACTTCTGCCTCGTTGGTTAGTTTGTTGGTGTTTTTGTTGTGAGTTTGGTTTCATAATGGGTTAATTCAGATTCACTGAAGTCATCATCAACCTCCGCTTTCTGAAAGGTGACATTAGTTTTTCTTCAATGTAGTCTGGTGGCTTTAAAGAGTGCCATACGTCCTCTGTTTCTTCAGACTGGGGAGAAGCCATTCACCGTCTACTCTTCAAAACATCCAAGCATCCTTTTAATAGTGTGTGAATACTAACAAACATTTCATATCTTTTGAAATTGAACTTTCACCGTATGTCTAAAGTCTTACATCTATTTCTTAACCTCTCCTTGCATTACTTTGTATCAATAGATATGCCTACTTCCATTTCTTCATGGCCAGTTCAGTAAATACTTTAAGTCACTAGAAGCAGCCCACCTCAGAGCATCTGTAGCCTGTCAATAAGAGCTTCAGTCTGCACATCCGCTCCACTTCCTCCACCATGGTGTCTCTGCACTTCCCAGCATCGCTGCCAGAAACACTTTCATCACTAACCCCCCCCCCGAGGTACACTTTGTTTGGAGCTCTTTTCTGGTAATTTATGTAAATGTGTTCTGCGTTAATTACAGCAGTCTGTCTTATGTGACATTTGAAAAGGTTAAATGATCACTGAATCACAGATTATGAAAGTACAGATGTCCGCGGGCTGCAAACTGTTAAACATGCAGCACATCTGAGTTAGCAACAACGTGCCAGCAGGTGTTTGAGCTTCTGCTCGGACGTCACTGACCTGCAACCTGAGCTCCGGGACGACGTTTAATACACTGAAAATGCAGCCATTTTTGTATTCATTTAAAGGAACGTATGACTTTAGCTTTGGAGAATGCTTGTTCCCTTCATGCTGAGAGTAGGACACATAGATCAATACCACTCTTATGTTTGTACAGTACATAAATAAGCTGTCTCTGGTTAGCTTAGCTTAGCCTGAAGACTCTTTGAGATGCTCTGGAGTTTAGTCGCTGACGTCACGCAGCTTCATTGCTGTCATAGCAGGAAAAGCACAGATGTGACATTTAACATTAACAAGAGCTGTGTTTTATTAAAGTGTCCCAGCGAGCCAACGTGAACAAAACCAGGACCCTTAAACATGAAGCAGCTATTATTCACTGGTGCTTTCCTTACTTCCTCATGTCCTCATGTCTCCTGTGGAAAAGACTGCAAAGGTATTCTGAAGAAAGGGTTGATTCACCCAAGATGTCTGCCACGAAATGTTTGACCCTTTATTGACCCATTATTGTTGACATTTTCATACATCTCGTTATTATAGAAAAGACGTGTTTACATTGGGGAAACTGGATTTTTTTTAACTGCATATTTGCTTTAAGAAATGATTGGTTTATCAAGATTGTTACAGCTTTACTGAATAGTCATCACATCGGTTTGTGAAGATAAAGTTACTTTAAAGCGATTCCGAGGCAGCGTCGCCTCTCCAGATGAATGTCCCGGTTACTGTTCGCCCAATGAGAACTGGACACTGTTCTGTGGGTTATTCGGAGTCACAGCGACATTTCCTCCAGAACACGATGTTTCTGATTTCCAAATCGTCGGCACCACAGATGAAATTCCTCTCCGCTTCATTGTGTGGGTGAAGATTCAGAGTGAAAACACTTTAAAGTCAAGCTGCGGCGCATCCAAGGCTTTTTCAATTTTAAGAGCAGTTGACAGCAAAGGTTAAACAAATCATTGTAATGATGTAACGTGTGCTCGGCGCCGAACTGATGGCTCGCTGCGTCACTGGCTTCTCCTCGTGGAGTTATTATTTTCACCTCAATACTCCCAACAAACACACGTCAAAGGCTGCTGCTGCACTGGAGAACACACACGCACACGCACACGCACACACACACACATTGAGCCACATCTTAACTTGAAGGTCTATCCATCTTTGGTTCAAAGGTAATGACATTAATAGTCATTAGTTTACTTTGTAGATATCTTACATGCAGATGCAAAGCTTGCTGGACTCGTGCCTGAACGCGCATGGCTTTTTCTGCAGCGTGGAAGTTTGTGTCGAGTCAAACTGAAATCATTCCCCGGAGAGAATAAGTGTTAATATCTTCATCTCCTCTCCTCTTCATCATGTCCTTTTTATTACTGTTTCTTTCCATGATGGAGGCTCTCACTGTTTATTAACAAGTTCCCCTTCCGGTGTCAAAAGCTGCTTTCTTTCGTTTGAATGTTCCCAGAATGCACTGTGCATTATTCAATGTGTACATTTCCTTATTGTGTAGTAAATAAAATGTTTTACGAACCCCGGAAATGACCAAACTTTCATTGTGTGTGTGTGTGTGTGATATTTAAGTAGATATACTGAGTACTTATAAGTACTTCATTATTGAGGTGTTTGTATTTTACATGACAATTTCTAAAATCTGTATTTGCTCGAGACTCTGTTCTTCTGCTCCATTTATTTTGAAGGATTAGATCATGCGTTAAATGATATTCGGTTAAACTACCCAGCGACATATATACTTATTAAAATCATGCCTTTACCGGCCTCACGTTGAAGCGTTCACACTTTAATGCATCGTTAGAACATATGAGATTCTGAAACTGCTTTTATTATTGGTTAGTTTAAGGATATATTAATTTGTTTTGTTAAATACTTGTATCTTTCTTTACTATGAGGTCGTATTTCTACACTTTGGTTTATCTACCATAAATGAAATAAATTATCTGAGTACTTTGTCCATGTCTGTACAATTATATGTATTTATATTTATTATTGAAAATGGTGAGTACACTTTTTTTAGTTTCAGGAGTTAATGTTAGACAAGTGTGTAATGTTTCCATAAGTGATCTTAATGGCTTCATTTTAATTTCAATCGCAGCTTATTTCAATGTTTTGACGATCTTTAAAATGTGTTTTTCTGTTTCTAAATCATTATTGTTAGGAAAGACGGTAAATGTGTGAAGCTGGACATATTTCACTTAATTGATCTTCACTTGTTTAGTATGCAAACCTCTTAACTTAAAGTACAATTATGTTCTGAGAAATCTTGGAGAACAATCATTTGCATGAAAAGACAAACATCAAACTGTTCAAGAAAGAAAAGGCATCAGTCGAGGACTTGTTCTAATCTTTATATACATGATATTTAGTCACCAGTTACAGTACACATAATGTATATACTACAGGAACACATAATACTCAACGTGTGTTTACAGTTTTTTTTTTTTTTTAACCTAACCTGGCTTTTTAGTTTAACCAACTAGCTTGTTGAAGAAGAGCCAATCATGGGGCTTGTCTTCAAACTGAGAGGACTAATCGCATGATCTTAAACACCCTCCCCTTTATTAACCACATTAGCATACATTTAAACAGAGTGCAAAGAAGTCTAAGCATTTTTTTTTTAAATGTACATTGTTGAAAATTACTCAAACCTCCTGCCATCTTCTTCACATTCGTCTTCCCCACAGACATGTACGTTTCAAAATGCTTTAGCTCCAAATGACCCTCTCCCAGGAAGTGTACAGTGACCGTACTGTTCTCTATAGAGGGAAAGATGAATGAGAAAAGGACTTCAGGAGCTTCAGGGATTCTGCTCGGTGACCTTTCCTTTCTTCAGCAGAAGACAAGCCCTCAGAGAGCCTTTTAATGCAACTTCATTATTGCTTACAGAGAAAAGAAAAAGCTTTTTTGCGTGTTCACAGACGCAGATTACTGGAGGGGCCGAGGGGCACACTATAGTTGAGACGGTGATTATAGGAGAGCAGAACTTCTGCTGGCTTTCGTCGTCGACGATTACAGACACCCTGAGAGAAAAGGGATTGTCTTCATCTCTGATTTGAACCAAAAGGTGTCTCACCTGGTTTTGTTACAGGTGGTAAAGCAAAGAGTATTACTCAATGTCCCCTCCTTGTGGTTGCCATCAACACATCCTTCATGTTGACGTTTAAGTCAATGGAAAACTATTTAAATCAGACTTTTAACACCAGATTCGCTTTTTTCTCACTTGCCTCTCAGGGCCTCTGTAGGGAGGGAAACATCCGACTCAGAGGAACGTTTTAGTGCAAGCAAAGCGTGAGTGAGGGAGGAAGTGTGGGGTCTCGTGCTTAGGTAGAGGAGTGATGTTTTTATTGCTCATACAGTGACAACTTCTGGCAGTTTGCGATATATTTTGAGTAACACTGTATAACTGATTTTGGTGAAGGTATTGTGAATGAAACCCTTGAAATCCCGTCTGTGTTACCTCCAGATCTCAGAGTTTGAACACTGCTGTGAAACTACTTCAGCCAATCACAGGAATCAAGAACCACTGCAGCTCCTCTGAGGTGCGACAATAGTGCTTCAATTACTCTCCATTTACCAAAAAACACATCTGTGATCTTAAAAAAAGTAATTTGTTGTTAGATCTTGTTATAATGACAAAACACCAAGCATCTTGCAACATATCTTACTGTCAAAAGAAAACCTATTGTGTTGTAATTATAGAAATCATACAGAGCACCCAAAGTCCAAAAGATAATGGCTAACCCGATCGGTCGGCCATCTTGGAACAGACTTATGTTTAAAAAACTATATTTTCCGTGTCCCCCAGAGAATGAATCCTGTGGACGTCTGTGCTCACCTGTATTTTTCTCTAGCGCACTATGAGGATAACATTGATGTTCAAGGTCAAATTTGAATGTGTCATCTAGTGCCACCAGCAGGTCAATTACACTTGTCCAATACTTGATTTGACCAAATACCTGCAAGTCTAATGACATTTCAGTTAGCATGCTAACGTGCTAAGCTTCTGTGTGTTGGCTAACACATAACTTGTGGTGATGTTTCAGGACTTTAAGCTTTTTTCTGCAGCAATGGCGATGCGATGGTTTTCACCAAACCAGAATGACGTTTCTTTAGCAATATTGTTAATTTAGCTATTGTTGCGGGTATTACAGGAATAATAGACTGTAAGTGAATATTTGTAAGACTCCCCGAGAAAACGTTGTCATTCTAACAAGATCCATAGACCAAAGAATGTCCCTGTTGCAGCTTTAGAGTTTTCTGCCCTGTGTGATCCATGTGAAATATCTACTGTTATCTAAAAGACTTGCAACACAGTGGCTATAAGTGAAACTCCATTTTACCCCAATCACCGCCACTGCTCAAGTGTTACTCATCTCTAATCGACGCCAAGCTAATCAACTAACACCTGCTGAGCTGGGAAATAAAAAATCTAAAAAGTACTGATATCATTTGATTGGCAAGATGTTTTTCTTTTAAAGGCTGTTACTGATAAAACATGTTCAAATCCAAGCTGCAGATTGGAGACACAGTATTTTAAGCCGATAATAACATCTTAAAGAACGTTCTCCCCAGTTTTTTTATTTCCTGTCGGGGTAAGAAAGCAGGGTGTAACTGCAGCTAGGCCACAATAGTTCAACTAAAACTCTTCCAGTGAAAGTCAAACTTTTTAAAAACCTTTTGATATAGTTCAGTAGCTTTTGAAGGCAGCGGCAGTGTTTATAGACAGATGCCCCTCGATAACATCACACCCTCGTCTCCACCTCGGTGAGGCGAGGCTTGGGATCCAGATCCGTGTGGAGCATGGATTAAAACCACTGATTGACAAGACAGAATTATAATATGTACACTTTTTAAGAAACTTACAATAAGTACTCGTAATATATTATATATGACTGTGATATCCTTATTTCCCCCCAGATCTTCTTTGTGTATCAACTAGCCTTTTGATCCAAACGCAGTATATTTCCCTAAAAGGGATCCAGTGGCTTTAGTTTGTGTCGAGTCCCCGGCAGGACATCCTCACATCTAAGATGCCTTTTCAGATGCGAATCTTCGCCAATCGAAAAAAAAAGACACCTCCTAATTTCGACACCGAGTCCTTGAGGTACATTCTGCTCCACTGATGCTCAGTCAGTCCACAGGATGGTTTACCAGTAAGACTGACCCTCAAACCAGTACCTGGTGAATCACATTTTCGGATACCACCCTTATGTGTGTGACTGTGCCACAAAAGTGGAGGCTCAATTTACAGCACCTGGTCGTCACTCACGTCCTGGCGTTTGGAAATTCAACCAAAGAATGTGGGAATGACGATGTTAAGGAATGTTAGGGAATAATAAATGTGTCCAAAATGGCCGTTTGATAAACCCCACTCGCAACGGGGCACGACACGCTGTCTAACTAAGGATTCTTCCACTTGAGTTGCGAGTGTCTTTTTTTTCCCCAGCCCAAAAGACAAACGTTACCATCTCAGATTAAATAGTTTAGTGAACAGTCACTTGCTCCAAACTTATGAAGAGGACACCATAGCATTTTTGTTGGGTTTAGCTATGAGTTCATAGTTTCAGACCAAGTTTGCAGTGCAGTTAGTTCATAATCATTAAGTATGGTTAGACACAGTAATGCTATTGTGTGACACAGATCAGTCTGTGTGCTAATATTATTTTTACCCTGTTAATCAGTATTATTTGATGATTACATTTAGTTAATTATTACTATGCATTAATATTGTTGAGTAGGAACACTAGCATATTTGCTGTTAGATACACAGTATGTACCAATGAATGTTGATGGGGAAACTGGCTTACATGCTAGACAGGTGTTATGAAACGTGTCATAAAGACTTGAATTGGAAAATTGCTTAGATATCTGCCCCGCAGGGAAGAGGGGCTCTCCATTGTTGAATCTACATCAAACCAGAGAGAGATCCAGTGGTACATGTGCTGTAGGGTCGCAGGAGTCGGCCTAACTTGGTGAGGACCTCATTATTTACTGATAAATAAGCTCTGCTCTCTGAAGTAGATTATCTTATTTTTTCCTAAAATGATTACGATAAGATTTGAGCTAACAACGTCCTTGTAGCATAACGGTTTAGATGTTTTTGGTTTAATTCAATGTTTGTTATATTACTACAAAGCTTGCAAGTATTTTGATTTTTAAACAACTCCTAAATATACATATATCCTACTAAAAGACAGAGGCTAAAGCTAGCTGTTCCGCCTTCCAGACTTTATGCTAGGCTAAGCTAATTAGCTGCTAGCTGTAGCTTCGTTCATAACTCTTGGAAAGAATGGTAAGTATTATAATACCCAACACTATTAAACTATTCCTTAAAAGGGGCACAGAGTCATGAAGGCCAGACTTGTACTTAACAGAAGCACAGTAATGTAATAACTGAATATATGTGTACAGGAAGCAGACTTTTGTTACACACTTGAAAGGCACGTGCTCTGCAGCTTTTATCTATCCTGACCCAAACATTTAAATAGCTCACACGTAATAAGCCTGCTGAAATAAGATATGTTCAATGGGGTTTGTTTAATTGTAAATACACATTTTGCAACGTGGGCACCAACAACATCTATTAAATGCTTCTCCACTTATTATCTCTGGAGTATATCCCCATTTGGAATACTGGAGTACATTAAGCATGTATTCAGGTGACTGCTAATCTTTTTTAATCCTGTGTTAAGTGCTTTTATCTGTAGACAGATTGTGGCTGGATAATAGCTGGACGATTGTCTGTATGGGGACAAAAGAACAGGGAAAGAAATGGTTCCAGCGCTCTCAAAGCTACAACATTTGAGTTTAATATATGGTCCATATATTAAACTCAAATTGTGTAGCTTTTCTCAAGGTAGGCAACAGCTTTCTCAAAAGAAAGTGTTGGCACATCCTCCATTTACAGCTGTAAGTAAAGATGTGTTGATATACCAGCATTGATGTTGCCCATGATATTTAAAAATGTATAATAGTGATGATATGTTAATAATACACGTATGGTGATATTTTGTAAATAATAAAGCGCTTCTTAATTCACACTATCTATTAGTGTTATTGTTATTTAAGTATGCTTTTGAACAGCTATGTACTATGTAGCTTGTTTCCAAATCAGAGGTGAAAAAAGCACACGGAAACTGCAAAAGATGAATTTAGTCTTAGGTTTAAGGGAAATCTTAATGCTACGCTACAGCTAAAACAAATGACAAAAGAGTCTTTTTAACATTTAAAAGCCTCGATAATGCTGTTGTAGCTGAAAGTGAGCAAATCTGTGCTGCCAGGATCCAACATCTTAAGGAATAACAATTAGCAAATCAATACTCAGGGGTTTGTAATAACATGTTCTCCCACATTTTGGTGCAATGATCAGGTTTCAACATAGTTTTGGCCAGGTAGCGTATTCTTACTTTTCTCAACAAGTGATGAGATCACATTTATATTTGGTCCTATAACTTTGTTTCTTTCTGTTAAAACAGACCCTGCTTAAACCACGAGCGACCAAGCATTACAATTCAACTTTAATGTGTTGAATGCAAGTGAGCATCGGAGAAGGATGCCGTTTTTGAGCATTAAGGAGCAGGGCTTGTGTTTAGTGGGCCAGCTTACGTTGGGACATATTAGAACCGAGAGCACCACTCCTCCGACAGAGATTCAGCAGGAGCAACAACTATCGACTATGAAAGAAAGACGTGCTGTTGAAGGCAGAGGTGGAAGTGAGGGCGAGCTGAGGGGCCGATGAATACATGAAGGAGATGGTTTGGGTCGCCTCTCTAAATGGAGGCATCATGGGGCAGGTGAAGCTCTGCAGCTCCAGGCCTGCTGATGGAGCGGCGCTGTGTGTGTGGCAGCAGCTGGCCGCAGGGTAGCAGCCCCAGCATCTCCTTGGAGGCTCCGGGTCTCCGACGACGACCGCCATAACCCGGGGCCCGTGGCTCCTCCTCGCTGCCTTGGCCTAACACATGGCAGTCTGGGGCCACAGGGGGTCCGTGAAGCTAGACATGCTGGGCGTCAGGAAGGGGAGACAGGACCGCGCCTCAGTGGGCGTAGCTCTGGATACACGTGGGAGGTTGAGAAGAGGAATCGAGGTCGAGGCACAAAGATGGAGCGCGGCTGCCTCGCGGCCCCCCGTCAGCGAGAGCGGCCCTCCAGGTCCTGGCCCCAGCAGGCAGAGGCTCGTTCTGTCTGTGAGCGAGTCCGTTCGGTGCTTCCGTATCCGATGGTCAGCGGTGGGCCGAGCACTGCTGCAGAGGGGCCAGCCGCCGCTAGCCTTCCCCCCGTTGTCCGCATTGCTGCCTCCCTCTCCCCGTCGCGCTCCCCCCCCTCCAGCCTCATCATCCTCCTCCTCCACCTCCTCCCCCACCGCCACCCCCTCTTCCCTGTCCTCAGTGCCAGCCGGGTGGGGGGCAGACGAGGGTCCCGCAGGAACACCACGATGACGGTGATGTTGTCGCTGGAGCCTGCGTCCCGGGCCGAGGCTACCAGCTTGTGGGCCACCATGGCGGTGTCTCCGCTGTTCTCCTCCAGATGGTCGCTCACCACTCGCACCGCCTCTTCAGAATTGACCGTGTCCCAGAAACCATCGCAGGCCAGAATCAGGTAGTCCTCTGTGCCGTCCATAGGGCAGATGTCATGGTCTGCAACCCCGCTGATGTAAGGCTTGTGCTCGGAGTCGCCTGTCAACACATGTCGAAGGTTATTCTGCTAATACTGGCATTCAGGACAGACAGAGTGAGAGTGGATTCTCTTGTTTCCGGAGACAAACAACGATTTACAAGGGACTAGTTTAACTGGTGACATCTAGAAATGTGTAACAAAAAGGAGAGATTTTCTGCGACCTTATCTCGTGCAAAATCCTCAATGTCTGTAAATTAGTCATTTTAGTAATGAATACAAATTCCACTGCAAATGACCTACCATGTTTTCCCAAACACAGAGGTCATGGATAATATTAGTCCCATCCAATCAACATTGGGTCCAATTTATTTTTTGTTGTACTTATTCATAATGTAGTCTTAAATACACTAAATCAAAACATGAAGTGGATGTTACGACAGCCCTGACATCATATCTGTGGGATAATGTCAGTAATTAGAGCAACAATACTAATTTCTCAATTCAAAACATGAATGGAAAATTAAATGATATGTAAACATGTGTTTATCAACAACTCACCTATTGCTCTGGATACAGACAGACTGCCGTTAACCCTCCATGTGCCAAACCAGATCACACAGCCTCCCAGAGCCTCGATCCTCAGCTTCTCATCCTGCACACACGCATCAAGTGGTTTAGTGGGGAGGACGGTCACATGGTATGTTTTTACCATAAGTTCATATTTCATTCATTCGTTTTGAATGGCAGTTTATTTAAATCAGGGGTGTCAAACCCACGGACTTCCTTTTATGTGGCCTGTAAGAGCTCTGAAAGAATATAATATGTTTATTATACGGTTACATGCCGCTTAGAAGCACTTGCCCATAAACTACATGTCCCAGAATGCATCTCATTTTGTGACATGCGCACTGCAGAGACTTGCAATTATTTGCCATAAACTTCTGCCTTCAGACGTAGTTAATTAAGAAGTTATTACCCTATTTGATAATAATCCAATGCAGAGGCAATAATGTAATATAATATATATATTGATATAGTCTTAAAGATACAACCGGCCCATTGAGTGCAACCATAATGCGAATGTGGCCCGCGATGAAATTGAGTTTGGCCCCCCTGATTTAAATGAAGGATCTAATCTGGTTCTCATCTAAACCTTGCCTGTGTGACGCTAAAGTGGAACCCGGTGTGTTACCTCTCGGTCTGGTTTGTGTGGCTTCATCAGCTCCACCGCCTCCCCTTTCCTGACCAGCATCACCTGGGAGTCTCCGAGCCAGGCGACGTACATCGTGCGGCCCCGAAGGAACGTCACCACGCCCGTCGTGCCACAACGCAGGTGCTGCGAACACACACACACACACACACACACACACACACACACACACACACACACACACACACACACACACACACACACACACACACACCACACACCACACACACACCACACACACACACAGTATTTAATGTGCACACCAAGCAGCAGCTGCAACACCAGTTCAGTTACCCCACAAGTTTTCAAATGAAGAGATTATGATTTCTCTCAACCCAACTGTTTATGCAAGTACAGCTGAATTACTTAGTGACTGTAAAACAATTAATTTATAACAACTTTCATAATCATTAAAGCCATTTTGTCATGTTAAAACATGAAACACCTAAACATGTAGTAAAGAAGTACGAGCATCAGCAGTAATATGGGTAGCAGGTTCACTCATAATGTGCAATTACGTATCTGCTAAATCTATCTATCGAAATACTGTTAATATTTACATGAATTAAGTGACCGTCTGTGTTTCCTGTAGATATTGGATTGCTCTTTTGACTGTTAGTGTACAGTTTTATTATTATTATTATGCTGCTGTGTTTATGGTATTTTTGTAACTCTGGCACAACAATTTCCTTCGTGATAAATACAGTCCTATCTTATCTTATAATAGTAGAATAGTTTACACTTTGTGGTTTTGTTGTTAGCAGGTGCGGTTACCTCTCGTCGGGCCTTCTTCATAAATGCCAAGTCGGTGACTCTGAAGGCTTTGCAGAGCGCCTCCATCGGGTCCTGTCTGAAGCATTCCTGCTGGAACAGGTTGACGTGGAGGTGGTTGGCAGCGTAGATCGCAGCGTCGACACCGCCGTGACCGTCAAACACGGCAAAGTAAGCCTGCTCCTCCTGATCCTGAGAGACACAAAGGGTGATTTAGCAGATTCAATAACACAACATCACATAGAGACTTCAGGTCTTAAAGGAGTACATATAATAATCAAAGGTTTGTTTTAGTGCTTTAAACTGCAATGCATACTGTATCATCATCTTTAAGGTATGCTTTCATTTAGAACATCCCTATCTATGTCACCATTTCCACCCAAGCACACTTCCTTCATAAAGAAACCAGTATTTCAATTGTGGATCATATTTGAGTTGCTTGATACATAACGCATTGTTTAAATGGGTGTCTTGTGCAGGCCACTGAATTTAATCAATATCCTATCGTGGTAGACTTTGTGAGATAAAGAAATATCTTATTGTTCTCCAAATAACTGATATCATTTTGTTTTGTGATGAAACTTACTTTTAATTTAATCCCATCTTATTTTTTACTTTGACTTCTTACATTTTGAACACTAATACCTGTACTTTCTACTTCTTACATGTTGAACACTAATACCTGTACTTTCTACTTCTTACATGTTGAACTCAAATACCTGTACTTTCTACTTCTCACATGTTGAACTCAAATACCTGTACTTTCTACTTCTTACATGTTGAACACAAATACCTGTACTTTCTACTTCTTACATGTTGAACCCAAATACCTGTACTTTCTACTCTTACATGTTGAACCCAAATACCTGTACTTTCTACTTCTTACATGTTGAACTCAAATACCTGTACTTTCTACTTCTTACATGTTGAACTCAAATACCTGTACTTTCTACTTCTTACATGTTGAACACAAATACCTGTACTTTCTACTTCTTACATGTTGAACTCAAATACCTGTACTTTCTACTTCTTACATGTTGAACCCAAATACCTGTACTTTCTACTTCTTACATGTTGAACACAAATACCTGTACTTTCTACTTCTTACATGTTGAACTCAAATACCTGTACTTCTACTTCTTACATGTTGAACACAAATACCTGTACTTTCTACTTCTTACATGTTGAACTCAAATACCTGTACTTCTACTTCTTACATGTTGAACTCAAATACCTGTACTTTCTACTTCTTACATGTTGAACACAAATACCTGTACTTTCTACTTCTTACATGTTGAACTCAAATACCTGTACTTTCTACTTCTCACATGTTGAACTCAAATACCTGTACTTTCTTCTTCTCTCATTTCCCAAACAGCTGGTTCCTTTAGTCTGAATGTGTGTTTGATGCGTGATCATTATTCTTTAGAGTCATTGCGTGCCTATTGATTTGAACACGATCCGTGTATCCATCATTTCCTGGTCTTCTCTAAAGAAGAGGGACCAATGGAAACGTTGTCATGTTGCCGTTGTTCAGCATGGAAACATTCATTAGCTAACAATGACATTATTGTTCTATTAATATAAAGGGAGGTCAGGTACTCTTTAAAACAGCTGCTAGTTATGGGGACTTTTTACTGAAGTACACTTCAAAGCCTCTTTACTTTCACTTGAGGAAAGAAGTTTAGTCACTACTTTTACCAGAGTATTTTTAAACACAAGTATCCGTACTTCTACTTGAGTAAAGGATGTGTGTACTTTTGCCATCTCGAGTCATACCTGAACATTGAAGAGCGAGTTGAAGTCGGGGATGATGACGTGTTTGTCCTCCATCTTGCGCCTCATGTTCTTGATGGCGTGGATGGACGTCTCGTAGTACGGCTGCGGGCGGCGGCGGTACGGCAGGTCCTTCATCCAGAGGCAGCACACCTCGAAGAGCCGGTTGAACACCAGCCAGGCCAACTTCACCGACTCCATCTCTAACACACACACACACACACACACACACACACACACACACACACACACACACACACACACACACACACACACACACACACACACACACACACACACACACACACACACACACACACACACACACACACACACACACACACACACGTCACAATCAGTCAAACAGCTTCTTTGTCAGGGACCGATTAGTAAAAGCAATTTGTAGCTAAAAAAAACGAAACGAAAAACATCATAAAAACTTCCCCAACCTCTCTTCTGGAAGTTTCTAAAAGTTTAAGTGTTTCTCTTCGTGTTTCGTGTGTTGGACCATCAACTCCTCTTATCTCTGGCATACCACAGCAATGTTTGTATGCAAAATATTAATTGTTAACATCTATTATATCATTGATCAGTTTACTTCTTTATTCCATTCAAGTAGGGATATATATTTTTTTGAGGTCTGCAAATAAAGATTATTTACGCTATTAGTTAGTTAATAAATGATTAGTAGTTGGTGTGTGAAATGTTACAAGAAGGTGACGTGTTTGTCTGACCTACTTTAATTGATAAATGTAGTTCACATAACACCCTTATCTTTTATTCAACTTCAAAATATGGCAAGGTAAAAGTATATGATTAACAATGTTATTAACTTGTAAAAAGCGTGACCCCTATGTTGTAGAAAATAAATAAAGAACACAGTAAGATCCTTTTTGACAGATTGTACGTTTAACTAAAAGGATTCAACTTGTTCTGCTGTGTCAAGAATCACATTTTGAAAGTTCCTCTGGGAGGGTCACGCGCCGCAGGGACCCGTTTTACTTTTTCTCAGAAGCTGTCATTGAGAAATTAATGGAGCAGGACGAGGAACCAGGGCTCCATCGCCCTGGTAACAAAGACTGGGGCTGTGTGTGTGTTTGACCTACTAATGTTAGCTGCAGGTGGAATAATAATCTCTTCTGTCATTTGCCAGCGTTCTCTCTCTCACGCTGCTCCACCCAAAACATGGACCGGCCTACACTGTGTCCCATTTCCTCCGTCCACCCCTCCAGCTTCTAAAACTACATGCACTTACAAAAAAACAGCGCCTTCCTCATCTCCAAAATAAAGATGTTGCGTCTGGCAGCAGGATTTACCCATAACACCATGCAAACAGCTACAGAGTGCAGGGAAGCGACTTCAAACAGGCAGTGATCATCTGTTATGCAACGCCAGAAGTAAAATACACACACAGCGAGGTGAAGAACGACAACATTGAACACTTCTCATAACTTTTCTAACGTGTGACATTCGGGCTATCAGCAGTCTGACAAAGGCAAGATCAGTAAAGAACGGTGTGCTGGAGAGGAGGCGTTTTCATAAAGACACCAACAAAGTGTCTCGAGACAAATTCTGCATCTCTTTCACACTTTGATTCAATAATGTTTAATTATAATCTCTGCGTTTGAGCTATTTAAACAGCAAGGACGTTTTGTTTTATGTCAACACATCCCATGAAAACACCACACATCTTTCTCTCAATACTTTGTTACCCTGTACTAATATCTGAATACATCACAAATATACTTTCAGTTTTTAAAAAGGCTCCCAGTTTCTTGGGGATAATGTTACTCAAAAAGGAGTCAGTAAATAAATAATACAATATATTCTAATAATATTCTTCAACACACCGGGGAAGATCATTGGTAAATATGTGGATGCTGTATTTCCTGTAAAATAATTCAACCCAACTAAACTTAATATTGAAATGTATAAAAGTATTTTTCATTATAATGTGACTATGGTTAGAAAGAGCCTGATCATCCTCATCCTCATCATCATCATCATCATCATCATCATCATCCTTGGTTCGTCTGTTGTAACTGTACGCTGTTTATTCTGTAATATCTATTTTCTATAGCACATCTGTCCTAGGAGAGGTCCTGAGTTTCTTCTATTGAACCCATTCATAATGTTTTGTTGGGGGAGTTTTTCCTTCTGAGCTGCTAGGGTCTGAGGAAAAGGGTATGCTGTGGTCTGTAAAGCCCCCTGAGACATGTGTAAAAGCAGTGATCAATCAGTCAATGTTTATTTATATAGCCCAATATCACAAATGCGGGGAAAAGAAAGTTTGGGGCTCTCTGCTTGAACTGCTACCTCCGCGACCCGACCACGGATAAGCGGGAGAAGATGGATGGATGGATGGAATATCACAAATGTTACATTTGTCTCAGTGGACTTCACAGTTTGTACAGAATATCAGTATGGCAATACGACACCCTCTGTCTTTAGACCCTCACATTGTACAAGGAAACACTTCCAGAGAAAACCCACAGTTTAAAGGGAACATGGGAGAAACCTCAGGGAGAGCAACAGAGGAGGGATCCCTCTCCCAGGACGGACAGACGTGCAATAGATGCCGTGTGTAAATTGGCATTGATATTGGGCTTTATGAACAAAATGTGATTTAGTGAGTTGGACTGTGAGTGTTTTCTGGAGTTCTGGCCTCTGGTGGTGAAATACAGCGAGTCTGGGACAACTGGGACAACACCCTGGAGGTTAGAGGAGGCTGCTGTGTACGTGAGTTGGAGACCTAGTTTGACGTTGTGTTTCAAGGTTCAAGTCTTTTATTGTCATTCGTACATAGCCACAGTGTAGTTATGTTGATGAACATCATAGGTGACAGGCTCCTCCAACAGAGACACATGTATATTAGATAAAGTGTGTGTGCGTTAGGGCTGCTCAATTAATCGTATTTTAATCGCAATTACGATTATGGCTTGCAACGATTAGGAAAACAACGTAATCGAAATAAAACGATCATTTTATTATTTATTTTTTTTTCAAATAATTTTAAATGGATAATAGTTTTTAATAATCGTGATTTCAATTATTGACCCAAATAATCAAGATTATGATTTTTGCCATAATCGAGCAGCCCTAGGTGTGTGTGTGTGTGTGTGTGTGTGTGTGTGTGTGTGTGTGTGTGTGTGTGTGTGTGTGTGTGTGTGTGTGTGTGTGTGTGTGTGTGTGTGTGTGTGTGTGTGTGTGTGTGTGTGTGTGTGTGTGTGTGTGTGTGTGTGTGTTGTGTGTGTGTGTGTGTGTGTGTGTGTGTGTGTGTGTGTGTGTGTGTGTTGTGTGTGAGACTCCCCTGCTGGATGTGATTAGGAAACCAAAGAGAGAAGAGGCGAGGGAAAACAGAGGCTGTCAATGATATCCATCTTCATGTAAACAGCTGGGTGTGTGTGCTCACGTGTTACGGGGTCCTGTCCCTCCTCGGGGGTCTTGTTGAGGTGGTGTATGGAGAGGTCGCTCTGCAGCAGGCTGTCGGCCGTGGCTCGGGCGAGAGCTGCAGCCAGAGAGCAGGGGCAGTTACTGAGGAGAGAGAGGACAGAGAGAGAGGGTCAGAAACAGACATGTTAAAGGTCACCTATTATGCAAAATCCACTTCGTCATGTCTCTTCTACATCAACATGTGTCCCCTCTTCTTCATGTCTCTTCTACATCAACATGTGTCCCCTCTTCTTCATGTCTCTTCTACAGCAACACGTGTCCCCTCTTCTTCATGTCTCTTCTACATCAACATGTGTCCCCTCTTCTTCATGTCTCCTCTAAATCAACATGTGTCCCCTCTTCTTCATGTCTCTTCTACATCAACATGTGTCCCCTCTTCTCCATGTCTCTTCTACAGCAACATGTGTCCCCTCTTCTCCATGTCTCTTCTACAGCAACATGTGTCCCCTCTTCTTCATGTCTCTTCTACATCAACATGTGTCCCCTCTTCTTCATGTCTCTTCTACAGCAACATGTGTCCCCTCTTCTTCATGTCTCTTCTACATCAACACGTGTCCCCTCTTCTTCATGTCTCTTCTACATCAACACGTGTCCCCTCTTCTTCATGTCTCTTCTACATCAACATGTGTCCCCTCTTCTTCATGTCTCTTCTACATCAACATGTGTCCCCTCTTCTTCATGTCTCTTCTACATCAACATGTGTCCCCTCTTCTTCATGTCTCTTCTACATCAACACGTGTCCCCTCTTCTTCATGTCTCTTCTACATCAACACGTGTCCCCTCTTCTTCATGTTTCTTCTACATCAACACGTGTCCCCTCTTCTTCATGTTTCTTCTACATCAACACGTATCCCCTCTTCTTCATGTCTCTTCTACATCAACATGTGTCCCCTCTTCTTCATGTCTCTTCTACATCAACATGTGTCCCCTCTTCTCCATGTCTCTTCTACATCAACACGTGTCCCCTCTTCTTCATGTCTCCTCTACATCAACATGTGTCCCCTCTTCTCCATGTCTCTTCTACATCAACATGTGTCCCCTCTTCTTCATGTCTCTTCTACATCAACATGTGTCCCCTCTTCTTCATGTCTTTTCTACATCAACATGTGTCCCCTCTTCTTCATGTCTCTTCTACATCAACATGTGTCCCCTCTTCTTCATGTCTCTTCTACATCAACATGTGTCCCCTCTTCTCCATGTCTCTTCTACATCAACATGTGTCCCCTCTTCTCCATGTCTCTTCTACATCAACATGTGTCCCCTCTTCTTCATGTCTCTTCTACATCAACATGTGTCCCCTCTTCTTCATGTCTTTTCTACATCAACATGTGTCCCCTCTTCTTCATGTCTCTTCTACATCAACATGTGTCCCCTCTTCTTCATGTCTCTTCTACATCAACATGTGTCCCCTCTTCTCCATGTCTCTTCTACATCAACATGTGTCCCCTCTTCTCCATGTCTCTTCTACATCAACATGTGTCCCCTCTTCTTCATGTCTCTTCTTCATCAACATGTGTCCCCTCTTCTTCATGTCTCTTCTACATCAACATGTGTCCCCTCTGTGGAAAGAGACTCTGAAAGTTTCAGGAACAAAGATTCTCTCTCTTTTTGATCCATTTCTATAAAAACCTGTCTGAAAATGAGCTGATCAGATTTTGGCCACTTTATGATGTCATAACGATGTGTTGGCTTGTGTAACCATTAGCCAATCACCAACCAAGGTAACCCCCCCCCCCCAGCCAATCAGAGACAGGCTCTGTAGATATCTGAGACCTGTGATATTGATGAAAAACAGTATAATAGGGGGCCTTTAAGAGATCAACAACACGTAGTTTATTGACTGCATAACGACGTGGTTTGCTGTCGTTAAAGCTATAACAGAAGAACGTCTCTAACTAATATACTGATCACGGATAGGCAGATATCTTTGAAGGTGGGGATGATGACGCCTTCAGGCAATATGTTTTTAATGCAATACTTTATGATGACTTTGAAACATCTGTCCTGGGACGACAAATTAACAGCATTTTGATTAATGTGTACTGCCCACGTTGAATGACAAACAATAAACGAATAAACTAATTAATTAATTAAATCAATTAGTTAATAGTTATAAGAAATTACAGAACAGAAATATTAATGATACATATGAAGTATTTTACAAACTGTCAGCGTTATGTAGTGTTTTATAATAAGGTATACGTTACTTTACAAGCATATAGCACTTATCATGAGGAGGAGGAAGAGGAGGAGGAGGAGGAGGAAGAGGAGGAGGAGGAGGAAGAAGAGGAGGAGGAGGAGGAAAGATAGCGAGTCGTTTGAAGGACTCGAGGTTTGCTGTTAGATAACTAGGTCATCTCTAGATGTAGGTAACCATGGTAACCAAATTCAGGATGCTGCCCCTTTAAGTGAAATGAAGTTGAAAATAAACCTGAAGTGACGTCGACAGCTTTATGGTTAATGAGCGAGGGTCAAAGCTGTTCTTCAACGCTGTGTGATCATTCAAATAGAAATAGGTATTCATTGTTGCCCTGGACACAAATAATACAAATCTGATAAATCTGCTGCCAGTCAGACTGGGGGGGGGGGGGGGGTGCCTTTTTTTGGATCGTTTATGAAACAGTCTCAGGTCAGGTGAGCAGGTCGTAACCAATCAGGAGAGAGAACTGACCTCTTAATACATTAATCTGTGAGGTCTTGCTTTCAGTGATTGTTCTAGAGGGGGGGTGGGGGCTGCCATGGGGACATTAATGTAATGAGAGGGACCCATTTAATGCAGGAGGGAAGAGATTTGAAAATGTTTGGTTTCAAGTCATAGCGCATAAAATAACATTATTGGTGTTTGATTTAGAAACAGACTTTGTAATAAGATTATAAAGCGTAGCAGCACACGTCATATTCTTTCAGATTTCTGTACTTTGTTATCCCTGTATCATCTGTATACTGACCTGTGTTTATTTACATGCCTATCCATTTGTATGTGCCACCTAGACTGACCGGGTTATGTATGTGTAATGTTCGTTATATTTGAAAACTTAAAAAAAAATATTGTTAAAAAAAATTTGAAACAGACTTTATGTCGATTACTTTAACATTTGTATTTATTTTTGTTAGTTTGGCCGAAGATACAGAACATTAAAATACATTTTCGGGAAATAAATACATTATTAATGCAAAATAAACGTTGTTATCTTATTTCTTAATATTTGTTTTAGTAACTTGGCCCCCCTCCCCCAGAACCACCCATGCTTGATTGGTTAATTGGGACAACAGGTGGGAGATTCTGGGTGTTTCTCAATGTCGAGGACGCTTCCTTGGTAGGACATGTCCCTCCGAGTCAGGTCCTTCAGAAGCGAGGCAAGAATCCTTCCTAGCCTCGGAAAACGAAGAATGGTCGAACAGGCTAGCAGGTGTGCGTCATATACGAGGCCCCGCCTTAAATGGAGCGCGATTTCCGCCAAAGATCTTGGAAATTGGTCCGTGCGCAAAGCATTGTGGGATTTTTCAGACCGCGGAGGATACACATGTGCAGCCTCGAAATTTCTCGCAACGAAAAGACGCCGGCCTCGGTAGAATTCCAAGGAGCCTGGACATTGGAACAGTCCTTCGGCGGGACTCGATGACGTAGCATCCTTGAAATAGTGGCTCTGGAGCATCCTTCCTTGACATTGAGAAACACCCAATGGGTCACATTTTCAGAAAGTACTTCTCGTTTCTAATAAACTAAACTAAGTGGGTTATAACCTCGAGTAAGTCCACAGCCAAGAGATTGCTTTTTATAAGGCTTAATGCTAAACGCTAAGGCTGTACTGGATGTATTAATACAACAACTCCATTACAATATTAAATACATGTAAAGCATTGAGTACAATCCTAAATTCAAAACAAAGAAAATGTTATCACCTTACTGCATCTCGAGACCCACACATGCTACACTAGCTTCTTGGACTTCTTATTAAATACGATTTTAGTTGATTTAACCGTAAATGTAACCCATGCTGGTTGGTTTAATTAAAAGTGTGGCAGCTGAACCCTCACACATGTAATACTAAGCTGGATGGCGTGATGTTGCACACGCTAGATAGTCACTGCGGTGCTTTTAATTTACGCAAATGAATGAACTGGGGTCGGCTTAGTGTAACGCAGGGACTTATTCTTCAATTAAATGATGTGTATTAAGTGTTAAACGGCCTCTGCGTAACATTACAAGGGTGTAATTAATGAAAACTGCTCCAACATTTAATGAATTCAGCTCTGCTCATTAGTCACTGAGACATATAAGGGCATATGTTTATCACAGGGTCTGTGCAGGAATCCTGAAGTCAGATGTAAGACCTTTTAAGACCTTTTTTAAGACCCTTTCCATACCTTTTAAGACCTCATCTCCACTTTGAGTTTTAACCGGTTACCTTGGCGACACACTTCACCTCACATTGACTATATACAGTATTGAGTGTCCTTCCTCCTTATCTTCCAACCATTTGGACGCAGACTTCCCCATAACGATGTTGCTTAACAACCGGCGTAAACGGACCTTCGCGCTATCAAGCAGTGAGCGCGCAATGTCCTGTTCAGATGACGTCAAACCCAACGGGATGCCATCAATAAACTACACAGAATCACACTACACACCTACGCCATGATTACATTCAGGCAGACTGTAGAATACAACCTCTTTGGACCATTTATAGACTTATTCAAAACAAGCTACTAAATGTAATACCTTGGAAAATGCCCTTTAATATTTTTTAATAGCCTTCATTTTCGCTAAATTGATTTATCAACTTGTAATACTCTTTAAGACCCCGCGGACCCCCTGGATCAGTATTTTAGAAAAAGTTGTTCACTTTTAACTGAATTTCTCGGGTTATCAGACCTCTTATAGGTCATCTGTTAAACATGCAAATTGGTTGAAACTGTAGCAGGAAGAAAACACACAGCGTGTCTTTCTCGCATAAATGCTCTCTGTGCTTCCTTTGAAAAGCCGCCATAGAAAACAGAGGAAGTGAAACAGCACACAGAGTAATGAGTAATAACACAAAGTCCAAAAAGAGATCAAAGATCCTTCATTAAAACACATTGACTCCACTATTTCATTACTGAATTGGCTTTTATGGGAGGCTGTGGCGCAGTGGAGTAGTGTGTTGGTGTTGGGATCAGGGGGTCACAGGTTCAAACCCCACTGCAGTCAGCATGTCGTTGTGTCCCTGAGACACTTCACCCCAAATTGCTCCTGTGGGGATTGCCCACAGTATTGAGTATGTAAGTCGCTTTGGATAAAAGCGTCTACCAAGAGACATGTAATGATACAAATGTTATAAAAATATAGGAGCTTTCTGAACATTAAAATATGGAGACATGTCGCAGTAGAGCCACTAAATACTAATATGAACCTGAAAGTGAGCATTATGTGTCCTCTCTGACGGTTAAAACTGACTGACAAAGGTCTCTACTTTTCTATGAAGCAAACTCTATGAAACATATACATAGTCTTGCTTTGCATTTTCTTTTGTCCCTATACTTTATTTCACTTTTCATATCTGCAGTTATCATCTCTTTTCCCCTTTGCTCGCTCAGTACAGTACGTTGTTGGAAAAAGTTCAAATATAAAGTCGAGCCACACTAGATTCCTCTCTCCATGGAAACCACAGACACTACAAATAACTCCACTGACTCATCTCCATCCTGTCTCTGTGTCAGAATATAAACAGACCATATGTCACCTTTTTATATCCACAATGAAGTGTCAGGGACGTACAGTAAGACACAACACATGCCGTGCAGTGTGATCTAGTGTTTGTCTACTTTGTACTTCTACTCCACTACAATTCAGAGGTACATGGTGTACTTTTACAGAGTATTCCTACACTCTGGTACTTCTACTTTTACTCAAGTACAAGCTCTGAGTCCTTCTCCCACCTCTGTGTGTTGCAATATATTGAGACTGTTCTTGTAAAAAGTGGCATTGTTAAATAAATGTTTGGCTGTAAAGTAATATTAAATTACATTATATTTAGTAGTATTTTATTGAGTATAATTGTATTAAATGTCTTAAACTATTCAACATAAAAAAATTATATAATTTACACGAATATAAATATATAAAAAACGTAAAATCTTAGTCCAGTGAATATGAGACAAAATACAGTATATTATATTTCAAAGGGCTGTGCAGATTTTAAAAAGAGATATATTGGGGTTTTGAATTCAGTCGCAAAGTAAAGACTAACTGGTACCTACATTATACAAAATGCTATGGAAACGAAGAGAGATGTGTGTCTATATATAATATATAAGTCAGCAAAGGATAAAAGAATAAAGAAGGGTGAAGGGACGAGGTGTGAGTGAGGGTCTCAGGATTTTTGGTGTCCTTTTTTATCCGTGTTTCCATTCATAGAAACAATTTTCCTCTCACTCCCCCCCAATCCCCCCCCCCCCCCTCACCACTGGCTGCCCTGCGGGGGTGTATGCTGCGCTGCGAGGCTCTGATTGGCTGTGGGTCACATGGGAGAACTTGCGGCGCACCAATGGCAGCGTCCTGTGGTCTGTGCATCACAGTGAGGTCATGTGGAGCGGAGGAGGATTAAAGTGGAGCTTATTCTCAGTTCACACCATCGCTCTGCGCACGGCCAGATAACTGCTGGTACAACTGCTCTCTAAAATCTTTAACTACCACTGATGTAAGGGAGATTAGGTTATTCAAGAATAGATGGAAGACTTTAAATAGTAATTGTAACCCTGTCATTATTACATTACATGTTAGACGCTTTTATCCAAAGCGACTTACATACTCAATACTGTGGGCAATCCCCACAGGAGCAATTTGGGGGGGAAGTGTCTCAGGGACACAACGACACAGTGGGGTTTGAACCGGTGCTCCCCTGATCCGAACACCAACGCACTATTCCACTGCGCCACAGCCGCCCACTACATTATCAAGTAGTCTGCCAACTACTTTCTAGATGAATTAAAACAGTACATATATACACAAACATCCACAGACATCTGTATGAATAAGTGAGAGTACACCATAGTATACCAGACAACTGCAACTACTGATTACTGTCATTATCATATCATCTAAATAACTTCTTGATACATAGACTTTCTTCCTGGTGAAAACAACCATGGAAAATCAATACCACATTATTATTATTATTACATAAAGTTGAATATAAGTCCACGGTGACGTTTGAGTAGAATTACTGACGGGCGTTTGTATGCCTCTGCCAAACAGTCAGTTTAAATCTAAAAGGTTTAAACATTTATTGTCATTATGCAACACAGCGTTGCACAACAAGACGCAGTTGTAGTCCATTAGGCTGCACATGAGAAACTGTAGTCAAGGTGCAGTCCTGAAGTGCTTTCTGCATAATACATAAGTGAATTCTGGGCAGATAATATCTATGTGCTGTATACTGGGAGCAGGGCTAATGTACAGTGTTAACAAAAGAATACACACTGTACTCCCACACATTTAAAAAATATGTACACATGACCAAATACGTCTATATGTTCATTTTAATTCATTTCTTATTTTATAGTTATTTATCATTTTTAATTGTTATCTTTGATTTTATCCTTAATTTTATTAATCTGTGTTTCATTCTCACCCTGTTGCTGTTACAACTACTGCATTTCCATCTTATCTTAAAAACACATGAAGAAATAACATCCGTGTTCAAATGTCATCACTTCTTAATTGCATCCTATCAGACGTGTGAAAATGCATATTGATATTTATATTCTTGAGTTATTGCAAAAGGTTTGTTTGGTGAGGTCACAGTGACCTTG
Organism: Harpagifer antarcticus; assembly: GCA_902827135.1. Taxonomy (NCBI): domain Eukaryota; kingdom Metazoa; phylum Chordata; class Actinopteri; order Perciformes; family Harpagiferidae; genus Harpagifer; species Harpagifer antarcticus. The sequence goes on along the minus strand of CADEHL010001000.1, from coordinate 3,888,503 downwards.
CTCTTTACTAAATCCGTTCATCATGAAGTCAGACTGGACATCTGTACCATTGTGGCTGCGAGGGAATGTGGTCGTCTTTCAACCAGAGGGTTGTTGGTTCGACCCCAGCCCGTGCACCCAACATGTCGATGTATCCTTGGGCAAGACACTTAACCCTGAGTTGCTCCCGATGGTGTGCGAGTGTTAGCTTCCCTAGAGCAAGTGGTGCTGCTCTGTTTGAAGGGACTGTTATTCTGTACATATTGATTGTTGTGTTTTTATTTAAGTCTTAATGTGTGCACATGGAGAGGCGTGTGGTGCAGTGGGTTGTGCGTTGGAGTTGGGATCAGGGGGTCACAGGTTCAAACCCCACTGCAGTCAGCATGTCGTTGTGTCCCTGAGACACTTCACCCCAAATTGCTCCTGTGGGGATTGTCCACAGTATTGAGTATGTGAGTCTCTTTGGATAAAAGTGTCTAACACGTGACATGTCAAAATGTGTCTTTGACTGTATATAGGTATATACATATTGGAACACATATTTTTATATTTTTACATACATTTGTTTTTATATTCTGGATTGTGGGAAACGGTATTTCGATCTCTGTCTGTACACACAAACTGGAAGATTGACAATAAAGTTGACTTTGACTTTTGAGGTGTGATGACTGGTAGTATGTAAAGCGCTCTGAGGGGTCGTAAAGACTGATAAAGCGCTACAGAAGTACAGTCCATTTGCCATTTACCAAATTGAATGCAATTCCCTTATTATTCCCAATTATTGCAATCACAGGAATAGGTTGGCTGTGAGATGAAATAAAGTGGAGTCAAGCGGGAACATTTCCCATTTGAGACACCAGAGAATAATTGGTATATTTGCTTAAAAAAACGACTTGATTTTCTGAAAAGTTACAGATTTCTTGTTATAATGTCCCTCTCACGATGTAACCGGGTGTAATTCACCCCGGCTGCAGCTTTGATGGAGGGGAGTCAGAGGTGGGTGTCCCCTCCTCTCGTGGTCTTTCCCCCCCCGACAGTCTGGTGTTGCTTTTGTTCTCTCGTGCGAGGCGTTAAGCTACAAAGATCGTGCCGGGGAAGCTTTGACAGGCTGTGATAAAGCTGCAGAGTGTATGTGTTAGCAGATGACTCATACATGCGGCCATGTTTTGTTGTTGTTGGGTTTCTTATTTTCTTTCCTTGCCTTTTCTACACAAGCTTGTTCTTTTCTACAGAATTAGACTCGGAGTGGAGCCACAAGGTTGTTTCCATGGTAACGCAGAAGCCAGTGACTGACAGGCAACGGCGTCAGTTGACCGGTTTTCAAAATACAAGCCTCGACTTTATTTTCTTAAATATAAACCCTTTTCATGGAAATGGATGTGGAGGTGATAAATTAAGATCCACTATTGTATTCGTTATATTAAAAGTGAAAGAAAGGGTATAGATTATATATGTTACAGCAGCAGCAGGTAATCAAGGCAGGAGTAAAACATATATATAAATATATACTCACATACACTACAGTTAAAATATGTATGTATTAAAAGTGTCAAAGGATCTCGTTAAAACAATTAAAAATGTACCAGACATTTCTCATATTAAAGCGGAACAGAGAAGACCCCACAATTTCACACATTTGTTGTTTTTCCACCCGTTTTCCAAAGTGCGGTTTAAAGGAAAATGAGAATGTGTGGTGTTATGTGAGCACAGTGTTCTCAAGAGGGCATAACAGGATTACATAACACACAGAGACACAGTAATCATAGCATTTACTGCTGCTCCCCCAAGATGGCTCTCAATTGACTTTGACAAATTAATGTGGCTCCTCAGCTCTCTCTCCTCTCTCGCTCCTCCTC